>JAHWFO010007477.1:280628-310215 GCA_023313115.1 Rhysida immarginata
ATACAATACCTGTTCAAATTCTAATACAATACCTGTTCAAATTCTAAATTATTCTGGGGAATCTTTGCAGTTAAATAAAGGAAATATTATTGGGGATCTGTATGAAGCAGAGGAAGAGAAGGTTGAAATTAATACTACCATTGAGGAAGGGAAGGAGAGGAAGATTGGGAAATCAGAATTTTTAAAATTATTTAATTCGAGTCATTTGGAGGAAGGAAAACGAATACCTCTAGAGAACTTATTATTTGAATTTAATGATACATTTTCGCATCACGATTGGGATATTGGCTGTTGTAAATTAGAACACCACCAAATTGATACTGGCTCCTCCCCCCTATTGCGCAGGCTCCTTATAGGATCCCTTATTCCCTACGGGGCATAATGAGTGACATGATTGATAATTTATTAAAACACGACATTGTGGAAATGAGTTCTAGCCCCTGGTCTGCGTCTGCATTATTGATAAAAAAGAAGGATGGCTCCTATAGATTTGTGGTTGATTATCTTACGCTAAATAGAGTGACAACGGTTGATGCCTTTCCGTTGCCCCAGGTGACGGAAACTTATCTCTATTAGGTAGATCAAAGTATTTGGTAATTAGTGTTTTGGATGCCAACCAGGGCTATTTTCAGTTAGAAATCCAAGATAGAGCGAAGAATGGCTTCTCTACCACTTTGGGGAAATTTCAATTCAAAAGGTTACCCATGGGATTAAATTATTCGCCTGCATTATGGCAACGCACAGCAAATTTTATTGTTTGGGTGCTACAAGACGAAATTCTCGTTTATTTAGATGACTTCATTTGTTTTAATGAAACTTTTGAGGGCCATTTGGCAAGTTTGAGGACTTTGTTTGAGAGGCTGAGTAGAGGCCAACTTGAAATTGAAACCCAAAAAATGTTAGTTTTTAAATGACGAGGTTAAGTTATTGGGGCACATCATATCAGAGCGTGGGATTGCTCTGGACCCCGACAATAGCAGCAGTAAAAAATTTTCCTCACCCCAGAACAGATAAAGAAATCCAGTCATTTTTAGGCCTAGCCAACTATTATCGGAGACACATCAAATCTTTTAGCGCCATTGCTAGGCCTCTTACAAATCTTACTAGGAAAGAAATGGCTTTTGAATGGACAGATGATGTAGAAAATGCCTTTCAGACTCTCAAACTACTCCTAATCTCTGCCCCTATTCTGAAAAGACCCGATTTTGAAACACCCTTTATTGTATCAACTGATGCTAGTTCTTATGCTTTACGGGCAGTTCTTTCCCAAAAATTTGAAGGTAGAGAATATCCAATTGCTTATGTAAGTAGATTGCTGAAAAAGAGCGAGCTTAATTATTCAGTTATTGAAAAAGAATGTTTAGGGGTAATATATGCAGTAAAGCAGTTCTGCGTTTACCTATAGTACCAGCGCTTAGTACTTCAGACAGAACACCGCCCACTCTCATGGCTATTTTTCCCTGCGCGACCCTACTTCCAGGTTGGCGCGATGGGTATTGTCCCTCCAGGAGACCCAATTCGATATAAAACGTAAGCCAGGCATAAAGAATACAAATGCAGATGGGCTATCCAGAATTCCTTTTTCTGTGGTTGCGGAATATGAACCAGTGGTGTGTAAGCAGGATGTTGCGAGGGAACAGTGGGAACAGGCAATTCACCAGGGCATCTTAATTCTCTATGCCATTTTTATATTTTTCTCTACTCCCCTTTGTGATTTATATTGTCAATAAATCTTGCAGATCACTTATAGAATTGGTTAAGTACTCGAACTTCCTATACGGGCTTTGCTCCACCAAAAATGCAAGCTTGTGAGCATACTGACAAGGGGAAGGAATACGTACAGTTCCGGACTAGTTGTAGTAAAGATGAGTAAGCTTATGGATGCCGTTTACGCCATTGGCAGCATCAACAGTCGGATAGCAAAGGATATGCACTTTCCCATTGGAGTCAAATAAATAAAAGCATAGATATTGGGAAATTAATAAATAATGTATTATAATAGGTGTATTCTCTAAAATTTTATGGTGAGGATTTATTTTGATATACCTCTGGGAAATGTTTAAGTTTCATTTTTATAAAAAATAGAGGTTCCATTTAAAACTAGCCCCCTCCCCCTCTCCACATTTCGTTATCTTACGTTAATTTAATCTTCAAGTTTTAAAGAGGAAAGGAATCTATTATGATAATATGCCATATTAAGCTTTAACATTTATATTATACAATGTTATCACTGACAGAAGTGAAAACAGGACGTAAGCCTTTTAATTTTGGAGGAAAATAAATTTTAAGAGATCTTCTTAGTGACACTGAGTCGCAAAATTTTTTTGCGATCCTCTGTTTACGTTAAGGCAGGTGGGGCAATCTCTAACACCCCCCCCCCCCTCTGTAACCTTACCGGGTCAATTGTTTCACTTAAATGTATTTGATAACCATTGTAAACTTTATTTTATAAAAATTTGTTATTTCCCTTAGCATGTGGAAATTTCACGTTTTCCTTATATATGTATGCATAAGATTTATTTTAATAGTTCCTTTTATATTTAAAATGCTATTAAGGGATTGTCCAGTCTCCCCGAACTCTAAGGGAGCCTCAGTTTGATGGCTGCCATGTTTTCCTTGTTTGGGACAGTACTTGATGTTTTCAAACATTTTTCTCCTAACTTATAGAGGTTTTTATTTATTTATTTAAAACAAAATAAAGAACAAGTGCCCCATGGGGTCGGGTATGGTCCATGACCGACAAGTAGGACCCCAGGGGCAGAAATTGTCCAACCAAGAAATACAAATCATTAAACCAGACTAAAAATTCCCGACAGTAAATTATTAGGTATAATTATTAGTTAAAAAAAACTAAAAAAAACCTGACAAAAATAAATACTATAAATCTAATAAATAAACTGTACTCCTAAATTGAGTACGTGGCCAGACGGAGCTATACACAGAACTTAATCTTACAATAAGCACAAATCTATTAAAACCATAGCTATACAGTAAAACAAATTTGTACACATACAAAATAATAGGCAAGATCAGTATACCCACTAATAAGACTCAGTAACCCAAATCGTTTATATAATATCGCAAACAAAATTCACGAAGTAAACCTGTCGTAACAAATCAAATCTGTTTACTTTAACTCAATAAACAAGTAAAATTAAACCCTCTGTCACCAAAAAACTAACTTAATATTAAGAAGTATCCATTAGAATAAATCTCTTTAACGCTCTATGGAATATGGAGTAAGACGTCAAAGACCGGAGTACACTTGGCAAGTTCGCCCAATAGTAAGGGCCGGCAAACGAAACACATCTGCTGCAGTATCTAAGCTTTGTCATTGGCAAGTGGACATTACCAGCTTGTCTAGTCGGGTAATTATGTCTATCCTGGATCAGAATTATCGTGATCGGTGTAGATATGGCCAAACAAGAGTTTACGGATCTGTATATAAAGGAACATAATTGTATTCTATAGATCTGATAAATCGTGGGTACATCCATCAAAATAAATTTATAAGAAATTTTACAATAGTGTATGGAGAAACCTTTTTTGTAAATTAAGTATTCTGGATAAATTAAAGGTAGAGTTAGAACCCCAGAAAATACTGCCATAACAGATGAGAATGTATCCAGGCATAATATAACAGTGTAAGAATTTGCGATGGTAGATGACGTAACCTGGAGATCATACCCATGCTTCTATTTAATTTTATCATAAGAGCATCAATTTGTCGGTCCCAAGATAAATCATGCACTAAAACTAGCCCAAGATAGGTAAAAGACTCAGGTACATCAATAGTTTGGGAGTTGAAATAAATAATTGGATCCTTAGGAACGTTACGCTTATTACGCTGAAAAAAAACATAGCCTTAGTCTTGTTAACATTAATTTCTAGCTTGTTCTTTTTACCCCAGATGAATAATTCCTGGGATGCTACACTAATGGAAGACACAAGGTCATTAGAAACACAGTTTGCGAACAGTAGAGCTACATCGTCTGCATACATTATGGTATAGGCTGACTTAAAAACAGAGGGGAGATCATTAATAAAAAGAGTAAATAATAAGGGTGATAACGTCAAGCCCTGTGGAACTCGCCGATTTCTTATTATCGTCGCAGATGATATCCCGAGACAAGACATAAAATATTTACTATTGCGCAGAAAATCAGTTATCCATGCTAAGGGAGGGCCGTAGATGTGAAATTGTTTTTTTAATTTGGACAAAAGCACTTGAACCGATACGGAGTCGAAAGCTTTAGTAAAATCTACAAACAACGCAGCAACATATTTGTTGTTAGCCATCTCAGCAGCTATGTACTCGATCAGCTCATAACAGGCAGTTTCCGTGGTTTTACCCGGCATAAAGCCATGTTATGAAAATCGATAAGGATGTAATAGGTCCCTTGAGGTTTTCGAAGCAGCTTGAGTCCCCTTTCTTTAAAATTGGACCCTATTTCTCAAAACAGAAGGATACGAGCCAGAAATTAGAGAATGATTAAATAGCATCGCCAGTGGAGAAGCAAGGACATGACGCAAAGATATAACTACATCTGCTCGAAATCCTAGCAGGTCTATCACAGCACTTGGGTTTAAACTAGCTATGATCTCACTCACATCGTCCGCAGACGCAGGAGTAGCGAAAAAAACTAGCGACATACTGGGACTATGAATATCAAGATCTAAATCTACGGCGCACAGTTCACAGGCACTAAATGGAAGTAGTGTCTCCAAAAACTTTGTCAATGCAGAAGTATAAACCTGAGTAAAAGGGGAGCTAGGCGGAGACGTTCCTGTAACCAGTCTGTTTACAACCTGCCATTTATCCTTTGCTGTAGCTAAATGATGAAAAAGGCCTGCATAATAATTTAACTTAGCTCTTTTTGTCAAATTCTTAACCATGTTAGAAACAGATGCTTTCCTACGTATTTTTAGATAAAGTGTGTTTTTCTTTTTTATAAGGGTCAACAGCTCATGGGTAACAGTATTTGTATTTGCAAGTGGCTGAAGTGTAACTAACGTGAAATATCGCTCCCAACCTAATTTCAACTGAGCTACGAAATTGTCAAAAAGACAATCTATACTGGATGCTGGAGACAATAACAATGACCAATCGGTTAAGGATAGGAAGGATGCCAAGACCGATGTACAGTTTGGAGTCACTATCCTATGTGGAAAAGACTTAACTTGAGGTCCAATATATATATTCGTATTAAAAATAACAAATAATGGGAAGTGATCACTAATAGCAATATCCAAAGAATTACTAAATAAAGGAGAATACAGAGAAGAAAAAAAACAGTCCATAGCTGAATAAGAGCGATGATAAACAGAGTAGTGAGTATATGAGAAAGAAGTAGGTTGAAGGCCGGAGCCAATAATCGGGTCTAAGAAAAGATTTAATGCTGCCGAGGGTTTGCTGATGTCAATGTTAAAGTCTCCAAGCATTAAAATTTCTTTCCCCAGTCGCTGCACATCCGAAAACAGGCTGGAAAGAAATGCACAAAATTGCAAAAAATTGCTGGCAGGGGGACAATAAATTAAAATTAACACGTACTTTTGATTGACTTGCGAAGTCATGACTTCGTAATCGGTAAACATTAGCATACCAGGAGAGATAGTTATGCAATTATATTTATCAGATACATAAAGACAAATCCCTCCACCACGTTTGCCATTCCGGTTCAACAAAAAAGCCTGGTAGTTAGGTAACGAGGGAACATCCAGGGACTCACTGCACCAAGTTTCTGTAAGGGCTATTATAGAAGGTGTAACATGAAGGTTGCTAAGATTAAGTAACAATGTAGAAAAGTCAGCAGAGAGACTCCGAATATTGATGTAACATACAGAGAGATTACAATCAACATTAGTAAACTTAGCGATGGTGGAATTAAAATGATCTACCGAAATCGGGTATAGATACTAGACATTAGTGTCCATCGTATTAATGCGATTAATACGTGAAATGATTAGCTGATTAGGTTATAGAGAATATTAAGTTAGGAACAGATTCTGTATGAAGATAGTAAATAGTATACGCATTAATAGCAAGGAAGGAATGTTTTTGATCTTATTTAGTCATTCTGTGTTGTTGCGCTTGTTTGTCCCATTGGCGACGACGTGGCAGTGCTGGCCACACCAATGCGTTGCTTGGCGCAGGAGGGAGTTAGCGGGGCAATTGTTTTTTGGTGAAAAGATGTGGCGTGCAGGCGATGGAAGCGGTTGTCGAGTCGTCACACGTTGTTGTTAGTATGATTTAATATGAATAAGTTGGCGAGTCGATCTGCTGTCAGGACGAAACGATGCTGTAATTCCTTATCTAGCCGGTGGGCGGGGGAGGTCAACAGGTTTCTAACCGATCAGTGTACTGTAGAACGTGATTTATGAGCATAGAGGAGATTTAATTTCTTCGGAATAAATCTGTAGTAAGGTTGAAGCAGCATAAAGCTAGTTAAGTGGAATTTCTGGTAGTCCATTAGCTTACAGGTGAACCTTCGATGCATAAACTACAGTTCTTTGTTCACCCTTAACAACATGGCAATGAAAATTCACATCTACATTATAAAAATTATGATCCATAGCAATCACAAGCGGTGGAACATGAAAATAGACACTTGAAGACACTAAATCACACTACTGCACTAGGATATTGGGCACTTATAGCTTTCTGGCGCAAGAAAATCCATTAATTCCAAAGTAAATCACTGAAATGGTTGTTTTTTTCCCCTGTCATCGCTCCTCTCTCTCCTGGGGGCTCCTGAAGTAGCGCCACGTGTTGCACTTTTTGACAAAGAGAAATTTCTTCAGTTTTCAGAATGATTTTTTTTCTCTTTCTTTCCCTCCCGAACCTTGAATAGAATTTATTCATTTCAAGAGCTAAATATTAATTAAATATTGTGAAATTCTAATGATATAACATTAAAAAGATGTTGATTATTTTATAAAAGCATTCGGAATGAAAGAAATTAATTCTGTGCTCCAGCAGCCCTCCTTCTTCCCTCCCCCTTGCGCTATTTTGAGCGCGGTCCGCTGATCTAATTTGATCGCTTGGAAAGGATTCTTTAGAGAATATCAGTTGCTCCCCTCTTTCATTTCCTGGAATTGTAGAAGTTTAACATGTTTTGTGTGAGGAATGCAATAAAAATCTTCTGTAAATTTCAAAATTAAACAAAACATAAACTAATTATTACTCCTTTTGGAAAGAAAGCACAATAGATAATAATTTTTCAAAACATTTTTTTTCCTGAATTAATTTATGAGGATTGTTAAAAAACTTTGTTGACTTGTTAATTTTAGTTAGATTCGGAATAAAATTCTAAAACTATGGTTATGTCATGTTTGGTAGGGCCTGATAAATTAAATTTGGAGACATTATTTTTGGATAATTGTAGAGAAAAGGAAAATAAATTAATTATATAAGAGTAGGAGTTGTGATAAAATATATTAATTTTCAATGAGTGGAACATGAGACTCTCTCCTTGTAATTATTGATGTCAAATTGTTTTTCCCGTCACTATATGATGGCAGTAAAGATTTGTTGGACTAGAATAATATAGAATAGCTTGAATAAAAGTTGTTGTTTTTTTTTAAAGATAAAAGCCCCCCCCCCCCCCACTTTTTTGAGATTTTGGAAGGTATATTACGGAGTGACGTACGCACTCACAGGTATTATACTCATTTTATAATAAGTGTGTAAATTGGAAATATTTTGGGGACAGTTTTGGCAATCCCTTGCAAGTGACTAGAGTTCTCTTGTCCCGGAGTCTTGGCCTGCCCCTCCATTGATGTCTCTGCTTTACAGAAACTATGAAATTAATTTGTTATAAGTGTAAAGTTAGGAATGGAAACGAATAAAAGTGTTATGTGTAGTGTTGCTTGGGAAATAGAATAATTTAGGTAGTTTATTGATTTCAAGGAGTTAAGAAGATGGAGATTGTAGCACCAATACAATTAGTAATTGGGTTTCTTTTGGGCCTTCTTTCCAGGTGCTGATCCGTAGGAAGAGAGAAAAACTCGTCACAAAATTTATAGCAAACGTCAGAATCAGAAATGGCCAAAATTTTCCTTCTCCTCACTCTTTTTTCTATTTGTATGGGAGACCCTGTCCTCGATAAAGGCATGGCTTTTATCTGGGACGGAGAGTTTGTGCTGTCGGCAACGCAATGGACCGTCATAATGGATGTAGAATTGGGGCGATTGTTGGAAAATACAGACGTGGTATTAAAAGAAATTAAAGAGGTAAAGAGCATCGCTGCACGGACTTATCCACCTAGAATTCTCCGTGAATTGGAGCGGGCAGAGTACGATGCAATATTAATTCATGAAGAGGTGCAAAATTTTGCCTCACTGCTTCTGCCTGCCAGGGCGCGAAGGGGACTTGTCGACCTTGGAGGGAATGTACTGAGAGCACTTTTTAGAGTTGTCACCACCAACGATTTGACCTCTTTAAATTAACGTGTAAACCAATTGGGAAATATAAATAAAGAAATCGTACATCTACTAGATCAACAAGCTAACATACTGAATCATACCCTTCAAGAAATTTTGTTTTCCCGTAAAATTGAAACCCTTTTATCCCGAGAAATTAACCATTTGAAAAGATTACTTCCAAGATTAATTTTTAAATCTTTTTAAGAACTCTTGAAAAGCAGTTGCCTGACAGTATCGAACTCATCGTCCCACCTTCATGGGAAACACTTTATAATTCTTATAGATTTGCCTCTGCTATTGTGGTCGCAATGCCCCGAAAAGTCCGATTGTTTATCCAAATTCCACTTCTTGTTTCCTAAGGACAGTTTGACTTATATAGAGTTTTGAGTATCCCTGTTGAAATTCCTAAATTAAACTTATTTGTATATTTTCAAACCGATTACCCTTATTTTGCAATTTCTCGTAGTCAGCAATCTTATCTTCCTTTTTAAGAACAGGACTGTAGACTTGTATGAATGAAATGCCACATCGGGTGTGCTCCCCTCGTTCGGCCATATATACAGTTCCCTCCCAGAGCTGTCTGTATGCCTTATTTATGGGGGAAGGAGCATTGGTGAACACTTTGTGTGAAAAACGATTAGTTAGGAATCCATCTCCTGTTTTCTTTAGGTCACTGGATTTACATTGTCTCCAAGTGCACTACCATAAGAGAGTTCGTTGTCCTGATCTTGTAAGAACTAATCCTGGAACGACAAATTTAATGAAATTGGAAGGAACTGGCGCGTTTCAATTAATCCAAGCATATGTGGATATAGGCAAAGGGTTTCTTTTGCCTCCATTTTTTAGAGGGCACGTCGAATCTAGTCCATTTCTTATGAACTCTTTAGTGGTACCTGATATTCCTCATATTATGAATGTTACTGATCTGGAATTCCCGGATCGAAGTCCCTCACTATTGGACTTAATTAAGGATGAGGAGTCCAAATCAAATATTGTTAATGATGGCATTTCGTTACAAATTATAAATCGCAGAGCCCAGGAACTGAGGGACTCTTTAGATTCAGATGTTATTCAAAATTAACATTTCTCGACATGGAACATTGTAGGCATGACTGTTTCAGTTATATATTTAGTCGGTGTTGTGGCTATTTTTTTGAGATGTTGCCTTAAAAAGAAGTTGAGTCATCTTTATATACAATTAAAAAGTCGTTATCAAAAACCTGATCCCAATCCATGAGACATCTTTCAAATGTAATCACCTGGAGGACTTCTTGCTCCCTCCATAGAGGAGACTGCTAGCTCTGAAGTTGAGCAGACCCCAGTATATTTTAATCCTGAGTGATAACATATACACTTACATTTACACTTTTGCCTAACAAATTACAGAAAATATTTTAGGTTCTTATCTAAACACCTATTAGTGGAGGACGTGATATTTTGCAGACTGTGTCATCGAGGACCAGGGCTATTGTTGAAGAGAAACTGTCCATGTCACCATAGATGACGCCTGAATGCGTCCTTTTTGCAATGCATCAATCGAAGATTGTGATCATCATCTCCTTCCAGCTCAATGAGTGAAACATGAAGTATCGAACAACGAATTGCTGTACCAGAGACTTCATTACTTCTGGGATTTCCTAGGACAAGAACTCTGATGTAGTGTACCGTATCTTTTATTTGATTTTTTCTGATTGAACTCAATGGGTTGCTGGACTGACTTGGAATTATAATGACTTTCCAAAACCAAGAAATGTGAATGAACAGAAGCCATTGTGTGGACAGTTATTGTGTGTAGAGTTAATGTTTTATGTGCACTCAGAGACATTCTTGGGACTTTATTTTATTCTCCTTTTATGAAATTGTAAAAAATTGTTGATTGTAATCAGGTTATATATTTTATGGTATCATGTGGTTTATAATATGTGTTGCTGTTTCAATAATGAATTTTATCAATCCGCTAATGATTTTATATTCTATTAACCACTAATTTACTAACAAATTGATGAACCTCTTGATATTGTAATTGGGCACAGATGTTAATTTCATTATAGTATTTTATAATTACTGGTTTGCTTTCTATTTAAAGCCTGAGACAAGTTACTCTGGGGAGATGTTGGCTTTCCGGCATTGCTCAGCTGCCCACATCTCATCAGCATCCACACCAAGATGGAAGCAAGTCAATGGAGGAAGCAGTCGTTGGAGTACCGCAGTGCAGGGCATGCGTTTTCCTTACCAGGGAGGGGTGTGAGTTTTTGGGCTATTTGGGCAGCCATGTTTAGAATATAGAAATTATGTGGACATTTGGAATTCTAGTGGGGCCTGTTTTAGATTATTTTTATTATTGTTAACCATCTGAGGCAAGAATTCAGAGCTTTAGTATCATGATTTGGATTGAAATGAATTTGAATCTCCAGAATTCTAAAGTATTATTTTCTTTAGTTTTGGCTCGTTTTTAAAAACAAGAAATGTATTCATTGATTAGTGGTTCTGTTGACATCATGGTGTGAGATAGGAGAGCTGAAGAGAAGAATGTGAATTTTATTAAACGTGTGTGTGAACTCCAATGGAGAATGGAGGACAGGGGTACATCGGTTGGGATATTGGAAACCGGATGAGACAAGGAATATTAGAAGTCTCGGGTATTGTTTAGCTGAAATCATGCCTCGCAATCTCTGGAGTGATGGGGGATCCGATTCTTATTGGTTGGTGGTTTGGAACCGAGCTGAAGTGAAAAATATTCCGAGTGTTGATGAGTTAGTTAAGGTTTGAGTTTTGCACTCGCTAGGCGCGAGCATCCTTTTCTCTCCTTTTTACCTAATTCTACCTCCACATCGCGAGTCATTACGATCGCAGTGTGGGAAATTTTAAATTCATTTAGTTTAAATATTAGTTCAGTTACAAAATTCCAATCTTGCATTTATGTGAGCTTGGTTTAGAAGTGATTTTCATAGAAATGTTTTGTAGACAATGTTTGGAGATTGTTGCAGAACCCGTGCAACAGTGTGCCAAGAGCAGTCAACTGAAAGTACATCAACAATGCATCCAGCAGAAAGATTGATTCCAGTTGCCAGTTGTCGAATATGAGATTTATCTTGAGAGTTTAGATTTTTTCCTTCCTGTTCGTTTCTTCGCTTTCTCATCAACTCCCCGTTACATTACATTTCTGACAGCACACTGGGATCAGTTGAGATGAGCTGCAATTTTCCTTTGGGACATTCCACATGCTTGCAATATCCATACTGTCCTAATCTCTGTCTCACCAAGCTCTGTTCCTGGTGGCATTTTTTAAACAAAATAAATCTGCAGCAGACAATTTCTTACATTAGGTGATTGGAAATATAACCTTTTTGCAATTTGCATATGATAAAAATAGACAAGTGAACACATTTTTAAGGGTGAGTTTATAATTTTGTTCAAGTGAAATTATGAGTTTATTGTTGTTGTTCACAAAATTTTCAAAATATATGAATGACAATCAGCAAAGTGGTAAATTTATGTTTGAAAAATGATATGTAGAAAGCTGATGTAGATCTTTTTGTTTTTAGTAAAGTTTGGTTTCATTATTCATGTAAGTTTATAAATCTGTCCAGCATTGTATATCCATACTACACTTGTGAAATATTTCCTTATCACATTTATTTCTAATCAAGTTCTTTAATTTGATAAACACTTATGACAACTATTTATTTTTTTTATTAATTATTTAATTAGATCCAATACATCCATCCAGGGCCTGTATGGTTAGAGGCCGACAAGTTGGGTCCCTGTATGGACCTGGATTCATGACTGCTGTATGATGGTCGCAGCAGCCGGGGGGGGGGGGGGTAAAGATTGGCTATCACGGATGGTCGCCCATCCAGTGATGAGCCGTGCCTGATGTAGCATAACTTTGTAGAAATTGTTCAGTGAAAGCCCACCAGGCCACAGCCTCTTCCAAATTAATTTGATGGATTTTATACTCACATTTTATAATTACTATACATTCTACAAAATAACACACAAAACCTGGTTCATAAATTTTTTGTACCCTCTATGTGCCATATCTGCATGTAATTTCGCAAAAGTATATAAATATCAGTGACTATTTGGCTCTGTCGAGGGCTTAGAATCGTTAAATCACATAGGCTCTTTAAACATCATGTGGATAAAATATTTTATTGGATTATTGGATCACATACCTCCGTTATTATCTGAAATTATTTCCTTAACCCATAATTTTATGTAAGAGCGATTACATTCTTTCTAATCCATTTTTATCATAAACACTTAGTTTTCTAATTTTAGTACTTCAACGTGATTCTACTTTTCATTTGTCGATGGTGGAAGGGTAGTCTTAACGTCTCCTCTCCTCACGTCTTTGTGATCTCAAAACTTTCGCTCGTCTTTTTCTTTTCTCTCTCTTTCTATAATTGTCTTAACAAATGATTCTACTGGCAAATATAGCTTTTACCCCAATGATAATCGCCTTCTTTAAACAGTAATTCTATGTATGAGAAAGCAGTATGGTACAATTGATACATAGCTTAATTTCTCACGAACAATAAAAGTTCTGGAAAAAAGCCTAAACCTACGAAGGAATGTCATTCCACATTCGGCACCTCCAAGGGTAACAAAAGATAAACCGATAACGGGGATACCTAAACATTCCAAAATGTTCACAACCATTCTTCTTTCTAAATGGCTAGCTTATTATTCTTAATTTCTACATGCCACTGATTTTAATCCATATTTAAAATCAAAACACACTTTACACTTTGTGTTTACTTTCCTATCAATGACAATATAATATAATAATAATAATAATAATAATAATAATAATAATAATAATAATAACTACGTTTTTTCTGATTCACACTAATTTAAATTGATTTATGTAATTGTAAATTTCAAACAATAGTTTTTAATTTTAAACGACTCAGCATTAGCTTTTGTCTCTCCAATACTTTTTAATTTTCCAAACAAAAAAACGTTCGTTCAAACAAGTTGACTCCTGCTCCACGATCGGTAATACAATCGCATCAGCAACATTTCCTTCTCCTCGCGCACCAATCCAAATAGAAGTATATGCGCTCAAAATAAAATTTTTTAACATTAATGCATAATGCTGTAATAAAGTCGTCAGTTAAATGTCGGAAAATCACTTAGCTTTACGTTTCTAAAACGTATTTTCTAATGATCTTTATATTTACACGGGAATCCAAGACTGGCCTTCCCACCTCCTACTATTATCCAAAGCACTCGAACTATATGGATGATAACACAAAACACTAGCTTGAGAATTGACAGGCATCACTGTCGGATTTACTAAATTTTTATCAGCCTGAATCTGACAATGATGAAAACCATCTTCACTTTCCTGTTCTGTTTCTATGTCTCTTGTGTCATTATCTAAAGCCATTATACAATTTGTTAACTAATAGTCAAGTTTACCTTTTACCTTTTTCTGTTTTTCCAACCTGTTTTTTAAAGTCTTATTTATTTTAGCGATTCTTTTTTCTGTTTCAGTTATTCTATTAGCGAGGTCCGCATTCCTATGTATTGATTTTTGTTTCTCTTCTTCTTTAAATGTTTCGGCTAGACAATTTTTTGATTTGGTTATATAGTAGCTTTCTTTAATTAATCTTTTTTGCCAATGTTCTTCAGTTCCTAAAATTTTTATATTTTCCCAATCAATTTCATGATTTTTGTTTTTCTTATGTAGATATAATTGTCTAGCCCATCAATCATATAAATTAGATAAAAAATGGGAAATATTGTAATAAATATTTTAAACCTTATAATAAATCTTTTTAATTACTGTCTTTTCACTTATTAATTTAAAAAAATTTGTTAATTATATTCTTATATTTTTTATATTTTATAAATATAATCATAATCAATTTATTATAAAAATATGTAAATATACCTTTAATCAATTATAAATAACAATATACAAAAATTCTTTGATTATAACAATTTAAAATGATCAAACAAAAGATGTAAACAATCAAATGATGTAATAATACCTGTCAACAATGTATTATATTCTTATCTTTTACTGAGAGAAGAATTCAGTTATACTTTCAAAAAAATTTTTATACCTGAAGAAGGTCTTTGTAAATAAAATGACCGAAAGGCCTCGTATCATTTATTCCCTTTGTTATTTTGTGATGTCTTTTTTACTATTCGCTTCTTAACTATTATACATCACTTATATTCTTTCTCTAATAGTGAGGATGATTGATCCATCCAGGCGCTAGGGAAGTGACCGTTTAGCCAGCAGTCATTCATGATCCTGGTGATAATGCAAACAACATTAAGAGGCAAATTCTTCAGAGCACTGTTGGTGATGGTGTCGATGCTGGCTACTTTTTTGTTTTTCAGGTGCTTAATGGTGTTCAAAATCTCAGAGGTGCCAATGATATTAGGATGAGTAAGAGCGCGTTGAGAGAATCCAAACTTGTCACATACTTCTTTGACTTCACCAGTAATATTAACCAGACAGTCCTCCTTGGGCGTATTGAATTGAATTTTCAATTAGTCAGCTTTGAGTTGAGCCTTGTCCTGGTCACTGCTAACAAAATCGCCGCTTTATGTAAGTAGAGGAGGTAGTTCAATGGCCCTGTTGCTTTCAAGGGCCCTGTTGCTTCCAAAGAGAATTGTCTTGGACGGACAGACGCTTGATCTTGTCATTCCACCTTTGATTCCGTCAGTCCTGGATCTGCACGCTGACCTTCCGCGATAGCCTGTTGTATTTCGTCTTGAAATGCGGGAGCCTGGTACATTGCCACAGTCTTCTATAAGTTTTTTTTCCTGAATAGTCTACCTGATGCGAAGAGGAAGCTCAAGATGGTCTGGTTACTTGTAATCAACTGGAGAACCACTAGCATCGGTGCGAGTGACATTTTTGACATTTTCGTCGATGTCATTGCTGCTGTCTGGATCCTGATATGGAATGCTACTATATTTTAAAAGTTCCCTAAAAAATTTCCAGTCCTGCTTGTAACGAAGATTTACCCTCAGATCGATATTTACCTCCTCCAAATTTAAAGCAACAGGGAGGTGGTCAGATGATAAGGCATTCACTGTGTATATGTTGTATGGTTTGAAAAACCCCTTGAGGACAGCTATGTCAAGCACATCACTGACAGGTGAGTGATCACAGTAGTATTTATCTTCAAGGGGACCGACGATGGAAGTTCAGTCTGGTCTAAAATGTATTTATAGAGTACTGAGCGGCCTCTGATTTGTGCATCTAGAATTCCAGTGAGGGTGCTTCGCATTTAAATCACCTGCCATAACAACTGGAGTGGGTCCGGACAAAAGCTCATCGAGGTCGCGAGAGTCGAGTTTGTGCCCTGGAGGGTTATATACGGAAGTAAACTTGACCTCACCAACGTCAACATCTTTAAGGATAATGGATATTGCTTCCATTTTCACTAAATCTGGAGTGACGGTCTTAGTATGATGCCTTTTCTGATAACAATACCTGCCCCTCCAGAGCCTGGATCAGTAGCTTTTTTAGGGCTCCTATCTTTTCTGTATATATAATAACCTGGCAGGGTGAAAGATCTGCTTTGCTTGAGGTGAGTCTCGCACAAAAAGGCTACGTTGATATTCCAACTTGTAAGGTAATGGTAGAACTAATGACACTTGCGAGGGATCCCCCTTGCATTCCAGATTGTGCATCGCAGTTTTCCTTGCTTTAGTACTTAATACGGATGTCTATCCATGATTATTTCCTGCTCTCAACTGGAGTAATCTGTGGCAAATCGTTGCCACTTTCTTTCAGCATATTCATTAAGTTACCCAGAAATCTTTGAATTTTAGCCAGTTCTTTGTGGTCAACAGCTCCCTTACCAACTGAAGCAGAGGCAACGGAAGCGAAAGATCTACTTTCAACTACCTTAGAATTTATATTCCTATTGACTTGTGGGTATTTGGGGCATTTTGTATAGCTGCTTGTGTGCTGGCCTTCACAGCGAATACATTTAGGCGGATCTTTACCTTTTATATTCGTACAGTCCCTTGATTGATGATCGCCTGCGCACTTGTTGCAACGTGGTGACTCGGTGCAACCCTGAGACACGTGCCCAAAACGTAAGTAATTGTAACAATGCAATGGCCTTTTGTTACCCCTGAATAATTCAACTACTACAGCAAGTGGACCGATACGTTTCAGATATAGGAAGGAGTTATTATGTTCAGTGTTTTGGAGGAGGACTAGAACCATTGGCATCTCGAAAGCCCCGTTTGCTTTTTTAAGCCTAATTGCTTTGTCTGGGAAGTAGTTGGCACTTCCGAGGTTTTCACAGAAATCTTCGAGATCGTATGTTTTGTCAACGTTACGAACAACGTATTTCAGTAGCTTTTCAGATTTTAGTTGGTGGTGTCTGATTTTAAGAACATCATACCTTTTGATTCCAGAAACTAGAGTTTTGTGCGTTTCTTCGTCGTGACATTTACCTTAATGGTGTCTGAACGACCCGTGTGGGCAGTATTTTTATTCAGACCCACGTGATTTTTAATCTCGTCTACAATTTCCTTGATTGGCTTCCTGTGATTACGAACAATAATCGGAGGAATGTAAACAGCTTCCTTTCCATGGGAGGACGCACCTACTCAGAACGACTGAGTTTAAAAGACTTAAAAATTAACCTAACCTAACCTTGTCTTCTTGGAGATTCCGCCGATGCAATGAAAGTCGTGCAGACTGCAATACGTACGTCGTCGTCCATCGAGTGATAGACTCGTCATGCAGTAGCAGCAGTGTGTCCACTATGAGCAGCGTGTTCCTCCTCAGCCTCCAAACCAACCTCCGACAATCGAACAGTGACGTGTACATTTGTTAGGATGTAAGCAGCGCTTTCACAATGCTCATTGAACCAAAATAAACTCCAAATGAAATACACAGAGGTAGTCAAGAAGCCTAACCAACCCAAGCGGTCTTCCATATTATACAAAAAAGAAAATAAGATTGACGATTGTCAGAAACAAAATGCAAACGAAATAAAAAAAACACAAGGAGAAAGAAGATTATCACATCTTCCAGTAGTCCGGGAAAGACACGTTGCTAATATCTTCAAAATTGACATCAAGAACGTGCCTCGGTTTACGATACTTCGTATGCCAGTTCATATTCAATGAGTTCTTCAGTATTCCATTCACAAGTTTATTGTCATGAGACTTCATCTTCTGTATCATAATCAAAAGGAGATCCTGTATAAACTTTCCAATATGGGCCATGTTTAAATCCATATGGATGGATTGTTTTTTTACCGTCCTTCTGCCCAGCTGAGCAATGGTCTTCAGGGTAATATTCTGGAATGACTGTAGTTCACTCCATGGGGTTTTACACATAGTCACCCATGACGGCATGCCATAGAGGAGTATGGTCTGGATAATCGATTTTTACAGAAGCAGCTTGTTGTCAATACTGAGTGCGCTGTTGCGACCCATGAGAGTTATGATACTGTACTTAGCCCTCTTCGCTTTGTTCAGAGCGTAGGACATATGCCGGTTCCATGAGAGTCTTGAGTCAATGATAACTCCCAGATACTTGTAGTTGTCCACCCAGTCCAGTATCTTATTGAACAGAACAAGAGAATCAGGGGGACGCTTGAGCTTCCTATTGAGGTACAAAGCCTTGCACATTCCGACATTAAGGCTCAACATCCAGCAGTTAAACCAGTCTTCGAACTGCTTCAAGGCGTACTGCAGCCGAGTGATAACGTGAGCCGGCTGGTGTGCCCATGTCATAATGGCAGTATCCTCCGCATAAAAATATAGATTACAATTATCGGGTTTCGGGAAATCGTGTACAAAATAATTAAATAGCACAGGCCCGAGGACAGAACCTTGACGGACACCGACCTTTACAAGACGGGGTGTGGAAAGATTTTCTCCAACTTTGGCTTGATAGGATCTGCCGTTAAGAAAGGATTTCACCAACTAAATCAAATCGGCTGGGAACCCGTCTCTGATCATTTTGTAGACAAGGCCCTCATGCCACACCTAGTCAAAAGCTTTACTGACATCGAGAAATACCGCCCCACAGTACCTGGAGAGGTTCAGGGGGTGCTCAGGTCTTCAACGAGCCTCCATATCTGCATCGGACAAGAGTGGGCAGCACGAAAGCCAAACTGCTCTTCCCGAAAAAGGTCATTTGCTAGATAGTGATCTTGGAATCTGTGAGGATCGTTCTCTCCAACACCTTGGACATCGTGGGTAGCAGGCTAATAGGTCGGTAACTCGCCGGAATCGCAGGATTTTGCCCCTGCTTGGGGATACTCAACACAATAGATTGCTTCCAAGCTACAGGGAAGTAGGAAAATTTCCACAGACGTTAATGATATTAGTGAGATAGTCAATAAAGTTCTTCGGGAGATTTATAAGGGCATTATTACTCACGTTGTCTCTTCCTGGAGCCTTCTTCTATTTCAGTTTACTTATGATGGTGGCGACCTGTCCAGCCTCGATGCTGTTCTTTGTTAAATGCTGTGGGACTTCATGAAAGTTGACAATACCTTCTTCCACACGCTGAGACATGATTTGGCTCTCGGCTTATTGTTGGTAGGAGTACCAAACTGCTTTTCCAGTGAATCTGCAATGACTTGGGCCTTGTCCTGATCAGTTTGCACATAGTCACCTTGTGGTGTACGGGGTGGAGGAAGCGTAACAATCTTCTTCTTCTGTAAAGCTCTGACCATACTCCAAATGGAATTGTCGCGAGCTGACAAGCTTTTGAGTTTTTCATTCCATCTAGCGTCGCGAAGCTCTTTTATATCCTCTCGGACTCTTCGCACTAGCATGTTATACTTGGTTTGGAGCCAAGGTTCACGATACCGTTGCCATAGTCTACGGGTCCTGTTTCTTTCAGAAATTAGGCGTTGGATTCCAGGAGTGAGTTGGATTCGATGAGAAGGTTTATTCTCTGATGAATACTTACTAGCTTCTATGGCACTGTTAATACATCTGGTGATGTCATCAACAAGTTGATCGATGTCCTCTGTACAGTAAGCAATGTCGGGATGGTAGCCATACTCCTTAAGAATATCATTGTAGAGCTTTAAGTCTTGATGGTGTACGAGTTCCTCTCGGAAATTGATGTCAACATTGTCAAAGTTCAAGACCACAGGCTTGTGGTCAGAAGAAAGGTCATCAATCGTGAAGATATTGTACGGTTTGAAGAAGCTCTTCAAGAGCGAGATGCCCAAAACGTCACTACTCGGGGAGTGGTCGCAGTAGTAGGTGTCCTCCACAGGTCCAGTAGCGATGATATCATCTCTACCTTGTATGTACCTATAGAGAATCATGCCGTTGTAATTCTGCGTTCTGGAGTTCCAGCTTGGATATTTGGCATTTAGGTCACCAGCCAGGACGACTGGAGTGTCACCACTGAAGAGTTCATCAAGCTCGCAAATGTCAAGATAATGTTTAGGTGAATTGTAGAGTGCCACGAACTTCACTTCACCACAGGAGACGTAATTGGTAATGATGGAGGCCGATTCCATACCTGCATAAGACTTGAATACTAATTCTTGGTGTTGAATTCCCTTGTTAATGATGATCGCAGCCCCCCCAGACGCACATCTTGCAGCATTTGAAGCCATTCGATCCTTACCATACACACAATAGCCAGGTAGCTTGAAGTCTTAGCTTAGTTTGAGGTGAGTTTCACAGAGGAAAGCAAAGTCGATTTCTTGAACCTTGAAAGCAACCTCCCCTTATTTATCTGCTTATATATACTTAAATCACCAATGGAGGCAAGCGCCAAATCTCGAAACTGGATTGGCTACAAAACTACCTGCCAAAAAAATCCCAAACCGCGAAGTCAAAATTTTTCAAGCCAATTGGTTTTTCCAAAGTGGCCCAATTTGCGGTTTATAGCCCAATCTGGCAACACTGGATCTTGGACACACTTTTCAATATGAGTCATGGTGAGATCCAAGTGGGTGTACTGATTTTTTATGGTTTTTCTTCCAAGCTGCGCAATGGTCCTCAGGGTAACATTCTGGAACGACTGGAGTTCACTCTATTTGCTTCTACATATAGTTGCCCACGCAGGCATTCCATAGAGGAGGATGGTCTGAATCACTCTTTTGTACTGTAGTAATTTATTGTTGATGCTGAGAGCGCTGTTTCTAGCCAGGAGAGCTATAAAACTGTATTTGTTCTCTTAGCTTTGTTCAGAGCAAAATTTACGTGACGATTCCATGAGAGTCTTGAGTCAATGATAACATCAAGGCATTTGTAGTTGTCAACCCATTGGAGTTTCTTATTGAATAGAACCAGAGAATCCGGGACACACTTAAGTTTTTGGTTTAGAGAAGTACACGGGTTTGCATTTTCCGATGTTAAGATTCAGTTTCCAGAAATTAAACCAGTCCTCGAACTTCTTCAAGTCCTCGAGTGATAATGTGAGATGGCTAGTGCGCCCATGCCATGATGGCAGTATCATCAGCATAGGAATATAAATTATGCTTCTCGGGTTTTGAGAAATCGTGCACAACATAATTAAAGAGAACGGGCCCAAGGACAAAACCCTGTGGAACACCGGCCTTTACTTTGTGGGGCGTGAAGACGTTTTCGCCAACTTTGGCTTGACAGAACCTGTTGCTGAGAAAGGATCTCACCATCATAATCAAGTCAGAAGGGAACCCGTATCTAATCATCTTGTACATTAGCCCCTCGTGCCATACCTGATTGAAATCTTTGCTGACATTAAGAAAAACCACGCCGCAGTACCTGGAAAAGTTTAGTGGGTCGCTAAGATCTTCAACGAGACTCCATATCTGCATCTGACACGAGTGGGCAGCTCGAAAGCCAAACTGTTCTTCCCGCATTAAACCATTGGTCAGACAGTATTCCTTGAGCCTGGTGAGGATTGTTTTCTCCAAGACTTTAGACATCGACGGGAGTAGGCTGATAGGTCGGTAGCCCACAAGAGTTGCAGGAGTCTCCCCGTGCTCGGGGATACTTAACACAATAGACTGCTTCCAAGCAGTCAGGGAATAGAAAAACTTCCAACAGTTGCTGATGATATTCGAAATGTCGCTAATGAAGTTCTTTGGAAGATTCTTTAAGGCGTTATTATTTACCTTGTCTCTTCCTGGAGCCTTCCTCTATTTTCAGATGTCTTATGATGGTAGCTATCTCTCCAGTCTCGATGATGATCTTAGTTGTAGGCTGTGGGACTTCACAAAAGTTTCCAAAACCATCTACCCTAGTCTGGGACATGAGTTGCCTCTCGAGATTATTGTTATCAGGGGTAAACTTAACTGCATCTCTAGGGAAAACTTAACTGGACAATCGACAATCGAACAGTGAAGTGTACATTTGTTCAGGTGGGACGTAAGCAGTGCTTACACGTTTCTCACCCTTCTGTACGATACATATTCCTCGTGTTAGGTGTCAATTTATAAGAATTTCTCTGATGAGATACTTAATCCGGATAACGGGCCAGTGGAAACTTTTGTGACTCTATTCTTTGGCAATTTCCACAGGAACCAGATCTATTGAGCGGAGGATACTATACAGTCAACTATCAGTGCCTATTATTATTTACTATAAGAGGGTGATTAGCGTCCAGTAAATCCGGGAAAAGTCAGGAAAATCAGGAAATTTTACAAAATCGTCAAAAAATCAGGGTGTTCTACAAAATCAGCAAAAAAATGCGAAATAGAAACGAAAAATGTCTGTAATATTCTATCAAGATAGATTTTTTTTTGTTGCCAGTGGTCAGGAAGAATTACGGGAACAAGAGGAAAAAGTCAGGGAATTTTACAAAATCGTTTTACTAGACACCCTGTGTAAATGATTCTACCAGCAATCTCATATCCCTCCAATCAGTTTACCCAAGGGTGTAGAAATCAGTTAACATTATACCCATTGCCAAGATTGCGAAACCCCTCTTACCAAAAGAGTTCATACCTATTACCATCCTTGTATACCCAGCGAAGATCCTTGAGACTTACGTTGCAAAGCATTTAGCATCTTTCATTGACCCATATCTTCCCAAAGAACATGGGATAGGAAGCAGAGATCAACTGTTACGAATTTGGCCTCCTTGATGCACTATTTGGTGAATCGAGTTGGTAAGAGGAAGCAAGTTCATGTCATATATCATCCCGTCGCCTTTGTTAAAGCTTGGTTTAGGTCGGGAAATAGGATTAGACAAACACGTTGGTCTTTGTGTGATTCCATTTTGTACCTCTGGTTTTATATCTAAGCATTTCCCCTACAGGCGTAATTTGAGGGAATATTACTTAAATTTACAACGATCGTACTTTTTAACAATTATTTTTGATTCATTTTATATACTGGTGTGCAAATGCCTATATTTAACTTGGTTTATGGTGTATATCATCTTTATAACTCGTATCTGACTATTTGTATTTTACTCCTGTGAGAGTGCTAAACACAATAAATAAATAATTAAATAAATAAATATCTGGACTTTAACAAAGCCTTTGACAATATGAATATCCACCTGTTAGTACAGAATATTAATATAGTAGGCTTGACACGCAATATGAACATTTTGGTTTGCCTCTTCATTACTCGATAGAACGTTTATAATAAAGGAGAGGAATGGATCTTATGTCATGGGAATTCGTAGTGGAATTCCTAAGGAATCTCGACTTGGTCCTGTGCTTTTCAATTTTTTTATGGCAGACATTATTTCTCGAAAGAAAATTAATCAGGACATTTCCTTCCTGTGTGAATGACTTGAAAGTATATTCCGTTATTCAAAATTGGGCTGATTGCTCAAAAATTATATGAAGTGTTAAATGACATTTGTCTTTGGTCTGGGAGAAATGGGTTACTTATAAATCCCTCGAAAGCTATCTGTGTAACTTACTCTCGCAAGATAACAATTATGAGAATTGATGAGGCGGGTGTTAACTGAAAATTTGACTAGTAATGAGTTAACAAACACTTGCATAGTAAATTATAAAAAATTTTTTATTAATGACAACATAAAAACTAGAGCACAAGGCGTGTCCCATGATTAAAAAATGGTAGAAGTTAAAAACTTTATACACAGTTAAAAAATATGAATTCAAGTACTCTCAGTGTCTCGCACAAGTATTAGTGCAGAAAAGATGAATAAATTACTCATTGGTGCAGTAGTACAAACGTGGCGTCTCGCGATGCACAGTTAACTCAAACAGCCTAGATACATGGTTTTGCAGATGAGTGGCCACCATGGCTGCACAGGAGAAGTAAGGTGGCAGAAGCTAGGAGAAGATGAAGAAAGTTCATCTTCTGAACAAAAAAGAACACCCATTATGCAATAATTTTATCAACAATTAGACAGTATAACATCTCGCGAGTGAGTTAATTAGTTGCGAGGGAAATTGCCACATGGGGCAAGACCTCGCATCACGTGAGTTCGAAAAAAAAATATTTACGACGACAATGGTCCACAACAATGAATTACATTAAAATTAAATACAAAATTTTCAATAAAAATAACATTTGGAATAATAATAAAAAATGCCACCATCCACTTCAAGATCCAATGAAAAGCAATAGCTTTTTCATTAGCCATAAATTGTTCAACAAGTGAGCAAGGAAGATCAACAGAAATTAACAAAAATATGTACCGACTTTGCTGATATATTTTCAAATGGAATTGGTCTGATTGCTTCAACAAAAGGTAGTTTACCACTGATAGAGTCAGTGCGATTTCCCTAACAAATCCCCCTGTAATTAGCTTGGGTGCAGAGTAAAAATAATTCCTTAAGCATTTCGTCTGGTGGGATCTCTGCATTTACTGGTCTTACTTGTTTGATATAAACACACACAATGTATATGTTGTACAAGGATTAAGTTGCAGTGAAAGCAATTTTGTACAAGTTAAGTAAGTTATGTGCGCACACTAACTGACAAAAAATAAGTACATTACAAATAAGGTTTATTGGTATACCTTGGAAAATGAATAGTCACGTGGCTGTTACACTGAGCTTAGTAGCATTTTAGAATAATATGTAGATTACTAGAAACTAGTCAAAAAATTATTTAAAATTGTTAATAGAGTTAGAAATGCGATGCCGAAACTTTTCAATCATTAAGTAAGCATTACATAAAAAGAATGTACTTTAAAAGATTGTAGAACCGCTTTCATCCCGCCTAATGCAATGTGCACAAAAAAGAACTACCACGGCTATATAAAAAAATTATTCATATATGTTGTAGCATATATTTTGTTTGATCTCTCGCCTCTTCTGCCTAAAGGCTTTATTTCTTTGCAGATAGCAATGTCGCCCATGTGTAGCCTCATCACTCAGCCCCCTTCCCCCTTTTAGCAGAGTTTTGCCAAACTCACGATTCAGATAGTTTTTTGATTTAATGTTTATTATTGGGATGGGATGGGATTGTTGGTGGCAAGTGGTCATACCCATGGCGATACTCCGGGAGTATTCCTATTGTGGAATTACCGTTTCAATAGGTCAGTGTCTGGGATGGGTGGCAGAAAATTTATTTCCGGCTTCAACAAATATTTCAAAAGATAATATTTTAAAATAAATAAGGAATTTTTTGATTTTGAATGTCTATTGTTTGAAAAGCTGTTTAATAGTTTTTGCAGTAGTCACTTTAATTGTTGTTAGACGTCATCAATGAAATTAAAAGCAATTAAGTAATGAAAAGGGATTTAAAGTTCTCGAGGATGAATGTCGAAATGCGAAAGATATTATTTTGTTGGAAGAGTTGAGGAGGTGATGGTAGATTTTCAAAAAATCAGTTTTGTGCTCCAGCTGCCGTGAAGGAACAGTTGAGCTGTGTTCATGTTGTTGTAATGGAAGCAGTAGCCGAACTTGGTCCCCACCATTGGATAGCAAAGGAGCTATCCACTCCTGTTGAACCTTTTTCATGTTTGAAATAGACTGTCGAACAACTTCGTGATGGCTTTACCGATGTGGAGACCGGTGGAGGCCTTTTCTCCCATGGCGGGCTAGCCAAGTTGAACAGCACAATCGAATGTCATGCCTTGCTAATGCAACCGCAATTGGTGACAAAATGGTGTACGTTAAGGTTCTTTCTTCATCAGAAGATCTCTAAATTCAGCTCGATGATCGCCTGCAACCAAAAGGAACTGAGGCAAGATTAGTGTTAATTGAACTATCATCCAAATTTTACTCCGCAAGCAGTGTTTCTTTCTAAGTCGTAGCTACAATAGGTTTTTTTCCCATCTTCCCACGAGTTCCGCACCGCAAAGGATATTGGCCTCGGAATCAAGTGACCAAGACCTTTAAGAACATGTCTAGGGACGGTTTTGAATATTCATCTTAAGTTTAGTATTAGTGATCCTAAGTAACATAATTAATTTTTACTATAGTTATAGCCTAGTCCTTTTATTTCCCCCCTGTCCCATCTCTTCCCCGGTAATACTAGGCTTGTTCGTTTTTCCTTTTCCATTAAGTCCTTCGGAAACTTGCGCCATCAACCTGGGTATCATCTACACCAGCTTAGCCAATGGAGCATTATTCAAGTCCTCAAATGGAATGGGCAGTAAATGCTGCATCCACTACAAGTAGTTCCAGCTTTCTTCGACTAATGAACTCGATCACGGTTGAAACTACAAGATCTGCTGTTAGCATGGAACCAGCAAGTTTCATACATCATATTTACAGTATATTTGATATCTATGAGGTTTTCTGTGCACTGTTTTATTTATTCCTAGGATTCGTTTTCGGATGCTACGCTCACCACTCGCCATTCCATTCCTGAAGCACAGCAAATTGCAAATAGACAATCGAGACACCTTCTTCCGGATCTGGGTCTCCCTTGCAGCACAATTTTATTTTTTCCTTTTGCTCTCCGTCGACTGGAAGCGAAGAAAAAAAGAATTATGTCAAGGATTTTTGATTAAAAACCACAGAGCAAATGAGGGGTGAAATTGTATAATTAATTTTATAAAATTCAATGAGAATAATATAAGTTTCTTTGAAAAAACTTGATAAATAAAGTACAGTAATTGATCTTTAGTTCAGTTAGCTAGCTGCATCCTCTAAAAGCTGGGTGGAATTGTTACTTTCGTCGTGGATAATTCTGACACCAGCAAAGTCGTTCACTTGGAGTCGATGAGGAATGCTGCATGAGGTAAGTTCCGAAACAATGGCATCCGAACAACTTGAGGGATTGATTCGCTCCTTAGGCACTGCAAACTCAGAAAGGGGCAACCTATCCAGATAAGTCGACCGTGGTAGGAGAACTGTAGGGACTAGAACCATATATTAATTGATTGTCGAGTACAGGTAAAAAAACGAGAAATTATTGCTCATAATGTCAATAGTTTACTTTTAAATAACCCTACGGATACCGAGAGAGAAATACCGGCTATGCTAATGAATGGGACGATCACTTCTAGCGTCTCCATTTTCCACGGGAGAATGCAAGTGGGGTCGTGCTTTCGAGGGCGTGTGGGTTCCGTACTGGACGTCCTCAAGCATGTAGTAGAATGGGGTGGCGAGCTTAACCCTCCTGGGTTTGTCGTTTCTGATGAAGGTCTTGAAGGGGATATTCTATACTCCGCTTCTTCTGCGGATCTCCTCGTCTCTTCATCGTCTTGAAGAGTGAGTCCCAGGGGCACAATGTGTATGTTATCAGGGTTTGAAATCAACTTAATTGAAATGTCATTAGATTCCTGACAGTCTAACTCGGAATTATAATTTAACGACTGATACAGCTTACGGCCATGTCGAGGTCAAGATTTGATAGGCTCGTGTTCCTGCCAGGCCTTGCGTGGGCGCTCCGTTTTTCCACGTTGGGGCTGGCGAGTATCCACGGCTCGATGGGTGAACCTTTGCCGAATACCTCTCACACGATGTCCTCGGGTCAGGGCACGTACATCGGCTTCTACTCTTAGTCATCCTCTAGAAACGCTCTTTGCCTCAGCAGCGGACTTGTTAGCTTTATTGGCGAGAAACTCATTTGTGGAATAATTATCATTATATTTCTTAATGTCCTTGAATTCCCGCCGGCTTCTCCAAATGCTATGTTAACGTCCTAAGTCTCTTTTCCGATCTGAAACTGTGTCGATTTTGGCTCCTTTATCAATCCACTGGCCATTACTTACTGTCTCTCTCCTCTGGCTCATGTCCTTCCTTTTATTTGCCTTTGGAGGATTCTGTGCTGATTCTGCGCAGTAAATCCTCCCAATTGCCTGTCTTCCTCCTCTGCCTCGCTCTTTTCTTCGCGGGTCTATTCCAGTCAGGGGTGACAGCTTCTCTCCTTCTTCGTTTTTTACATGTTAAATCCTCGGAATTGTGATTTCAGCGAATCTTCCCTTCCAAGGATTTGACAAATTAGCTGTTAACTGATAAAAGGAATAGTAACGTCATTTAATGTTAAAGTTTATATAATGAAAACCGCATGAGTCCCCATTTAATGGATCAATTTTAAGACAATGTTGGATAATTAATTAGAAAGAACAAATGTAAATTTAATCGTTTAATTTACTCTTTTAATTCTTTTTAAATCTTAAGCAAGAGATTTTTTGGAAAAATTTAATTTCTCTTTTTCTCTTGTAGTAATCTCTTGTTATTATCCTGTTATTGATTTAGCAAACAACTAAGCCATTTTGAGAAAACATTAATAGTTTATATTGCTGTGTATTTCCACAATCACACGCAAGTGGTTAGGTAGTATTGTTTAAAGGTTTTCTCTAAAAAATATCAATGAAGAATATTTTAAAAGGAATTGGTTCTTGGGTACTTCATTAGCGCCTTATAAATAGTTTCTTAAATTAATAATATATTGCGCTTCAAACTCTTAATACCTAATTATAGGTGTTGGATTGTTTGTAACCCACTCTTCTGAGCAAAATGATGTTACAATGTATACTTAAAAAATTAACTAATTGACTTTAGTGTCCTGCTGGGACCAAATCTTATGTAATGTGGGGGCAGATAAAGGTTTTGTGAATACATCTGCCGGCATGTCTAAGGATGGGCAGTAGATGAGTACCACATTCTGGAGATCGATTTCATGTGAGATAAAATTATGCATTCTTAGAATGTGGCTCATTCTACTTTTGGATCCCAATGCACTCAGACAAACGAAGGCAGATGTTGAATCCGTATATATGATCATTGGAAAAGTCATATAATCCCCCTGTCCAATTTGAGTATTCACGTCCCATAACCATCAGAATGATTTCACCCACTTGGATACAGCAATCACTTCGGCCTCACAACTGCTGAGGGCGACAAGACGCTGTTTCTTAGAACACCAACTGAGGGTGTTTTGACCCATCTTAATCAGAACACCAGAATACCCTTCACTTTGTGAGGTAATGCTCCAGCTTGCTGTGGAGACCCAGGACCTTATCAATTATTAAAATTTAGAAAATGTCGATAAATTCCGTTAAAGCTAATTTTAAGATCCCTGAGCACCCCTTCCAACCATTTACACGGATTGGGTTCTCCTATTCACAAGTTCGTGCTCGTGGTGTTTCTCCTCGAGACTTCTATCGCAAAGGGGGAGGGGGTAAATGATGACTTTACAGGATTTAACAATAACAACTAATTTATTTTCTAACTTAGTTTCTAATGACATGGAAGGGAAAACTTTAACTCAATTCCCAATCAATTTAATTGATCCGAGGGACACACGAGATATGAGAGAGATGAGAGAGAGATAATGTGTTACCCATTCTAACGTTCTCGAATGCGTCACTGATTTCTATTCTCGACTATTGAGGGGTTTCTCCTCAGTAATGAGAACTGTTGAATAGTACTCATGAGCCTCCCGCTCGATTCTATCTAATCTTCTGTCTATTACCAAGACAGGCTAACCTCATCTGTCTACGTCTAAACTCGCTGACAGTCTCTAACCTACTGCTTCTCCGACTCCGACGATCATGACAACGACGACCTCCCCTCTCCTACACCTAACACTAACTAAAACACTCGATGTCAAAAGACACTCCGACCACTGATTGGTTGGACGGATCACGCCATTGAACATTACCTGAAAATTCCAATAAGGTGCGTCATACATCTATAATGACTAACTTCACTTTACTCTTAATTCAATATCTAGTAATTAAAGAACAACATCCTGTCTCCAAACTCCGAACACTATATCGCACATCCCGTGTAATCTAATCCATTCTTACTTTTATTCTAATCTTTTATTTCATTAAACTTTATAAAAACTGTTTTATAATTATTCT
>JAHWFO010007477.1:310225-324106 GCA_023313115.1 Rhysida immarginata
CACAACAAATGAGGGTGGGGGGGTTCCGAAATCCCGGGGTCCCACATTGCATCACCATATGCACACAAAGGACTGATCGATTGAAAGAATGTCAGGGACATTTCACAGGTGTGTTCCAGATAAGCTGCCACACCTTTGAGTGCCGTCATATGCAAATTGGTAGGAGATCTAGCATGTGACGACAATCTCGTAATTGCATATGTTATATCTGGGAGTGTACATGTCATTACGTATATTATTGATCCCAAAAGAGATTGGTAAACAGTTGGATCGCCTGGTTGCGATTCTTCTGCTTCTTCCAAATTTACGTGTGTATTGAGAGGAGTGCTCCTGGATTTGACCTTCTGCAGCTTGTACTCTTGGATGAGTTGCTGGATGAAGTGGGCCTGAGACAATTGTATGGAGTTACCATTACGGCTCACTCACATGCCCAGAAGATGATGAACATCTCCCAGGTCCACCAACTCATTATTTCGTCGAAATGTATCCACTAGGGAAGTTGGGCATTGAACATCATTAGTTGCAAGGCAAAGCCAGCTAGAAAGACAGGCCGGGGCACTGAAAAATCACATGAACAAAATAGATCGAGCAACAATTCAATCTTCATTTATAAAAAATGGAACAAAAGAAAACACTAGTCCACATCAATTCTTTTTATTTCCTCAGATGCACATTTCGGATTTCACAAATCCTTCATCACTGATCCTCATGCACATTTCTTTTGTTTCATTTTTTATACATTGGTATCCACAGTTTCGGCAATTATTCCTGTAATCAATCTTCATTGTTTCCATCAAACGAAAAGTCACCAATTGTTGAAATACAAGATAGAAACAATGAAGATTGAATTGTTGCTTGATCTACTTTGGTCATGTGACTTTCTTGTGCCCCGGCCTGACTTTTTCGTCAGCTACGTGGCAACGACGATGTCATCCTCATACAGGGCGAGGAGGATTGAACATCTGCCATCGTTGTAGATGAAGAGGCTATCATCTGCTCGTAAAGGCGTGAAGTCCAGGCGAAGGAGGGGTTGACACAATTTCATGTACAAACATTTGCCACTTTGCTTTAGTCCACACTTCATCTGCACGGACTGATAGTCCTTTGGGTGGCATCACCTATATGGTATGGTCAATAGGGGCATGCAAATATGCACATTTCACATCATATGGATGCAATGACATGCCTATGTTGACTGCCACTGCGAACAGTAGTCGTAACAATTCCATTCTTATCACAATTGAAAACGTCAGTTCATATTGGCTGCCATATACCTGTGATGAGCCGATTGTAACCAAACTTGCCTTGAAACGTTAGATAGATCAATCAGTGTTGCACTTTATACAATGTACCCATTTGGTCTTTCGGATTTTAGTATTGGGGGGCTTAGGAACCAAATCCCAAACTTGATGGAGATGAAGTGAATCTAACTCGCTCTTCATTGCCTCTTCCCTCTGACTGATGTTGTGAGGAGGAGAGTGCTTGCTCATATGAAAGAGGATTTGTTAAAGGGACATACTTGGGCCTGGCAAATTTACGTTAGGAGGGTACAAAACAGCTCGTTGTTTTTCTGCCTTCTCTTTAAGTTATTGGGATCTTCGCAACTCAGAAGGAGGGGAGAATCAGCCTTAGAGGGTAAGCCAGAAGGTTGATCTCTCTGTAGAGGTTGTTCCAAGGATGGCACAGTTGATGCTGGAGGCGTAGAAATTGATCTGTCATTCACTTGGGAAGGTGACTCCTGAAGAGTCTCCTTGAGGGCCGAAATGGAAATGGTTACTGTATCATCAGTTTTGAGGACTTCCAATGGGGAGAATCGTAAGGAAGTTGTGGCATTGAGGGAATTGTGAACAGCGGTTCGTGAGACGCAGTCATTTCAGGGTATGTATCAGGAAAGAAATGCACAGATCGAGCACGAAGCAGCTTGGAATCCTCAAGTGAACAGACGAGCTACCCTGGGGACGATGCTGAGTATCCAATAAAGATCCCATGCTTCGCATGCGCTTGGAGCTTGGATCATTGTGATTTGGGAATAAAATAGTACACAAGACAGGTAAATGGTGCTCGATGTTTGAAAGTGGGTCTTTTACGAGACCATAACTCTTACGGCGACAGCGTTTGTTCTGTTTTTGGTTAAGAGTTCAAGTTGTATGCTGACATTCCGATTGCAAGATTGCAATACTGGTGGGACACATTGTAAGAGGCAAGCAGGACTCTTTTTTCATCACAGATAGAGTGAAGTGCCCTTTCTGTGACACCATTTGACTGGGGGTTCTCAGGTATGGTAAACTATTGCATTATCCCCTCTCTATAGCACAAAATTCAACTAACTCTTTAATGGTGAATTCTCTGCCGTTGTCAGATCTTATGTGAACAAGTCAGTTTCATGTCGATCGTTGTAATCGTTTAATTAAATTTATCAAGGCCTGCGGTACCTCTGCCTTAGTAGACAAAGAGTATACAAATTCCTTACGGGTAAAATCGTCCACGGCGATCAAAGGTATTTGTGGCCATAAGTAGAGGTAACTGGCATGGGGCCGATCGTGTCCATGTGGAGGACATACAAAGGGCAAGTATCTCCTATGAGGTGCGTTAGTCATCCCTGCTTCTAGACATGGAACACATGGCGCGATCTCAGAGGGAATTGTAAAGTTCTCTAGACGACGGATATTGCCATGTTTTAGTGCTCTGGCGATCTGTTTACTCGACAGATGCCCTAAGGCATTATGGACATCCAGATAAGAAACTGCGAGGGAATGAACTGGATGTGTCATTTGGCAAACGGATGGAGTTTGATATAAAACTGGCAGGAATGGGAGATCCGCGACCTCCTCCTGTGCAGCCATGGTACGAATTGTTCGGAGGTTATTGAGCAACCGTTAGAAGCAAAAGATAAAGTATATCTTATGTGGTTAACTGACTCATCAATACGAGGTTAAATCGCGCTTGGCGGGCATAAAGCGCGTCGTATAAAGTTAAAACTGAGCCAGTGGTTAACAGGACACTCGCGATTATTATACCAGTCGTGGTAATGGTTTTTTTGGGGTTTGCAATGTGTATATCTCTTTGGCAGCAGAGATGTAAAGAACCTGTTGTCCTTAATGACATAGAAGGAGCTGCCAGTAAACCCTATCCATTCTTGCTTTTAGAGACCTGCGCAGTTTGTTGCAGGTTTCTGCCCCTGGGCTTTGCCATCGCGCTTGCGAGATTTACGTTTTGGACGTGTGAGACGTAAGTTAGGTAGAGGCGGTTACTAGGGAATGCGAATATGGGAGGTGCCAGATACTGTGAAAACCGCTTAGAAGAGCAAAACGGACCTGTCGTGCCATTGGCCATCACAATTGTAACAGGAACCCCAGAGCTCTGTTGGGTACCTGATGCAGAAAGTGGCACCCAAGTTGGCGTTGCAGTGACACAAGAGGTAACACCAGAGGAGCATCCACGTGAATTATCATTGAACACAACGCTCAACTGACTATGAAAAATTTCAAGGGCCATGTTAGGGTTAGTCTGCACAGAGAGCCTTAAAGGCGTATAGGTCGAAGGCACACCAGCTACCATAAGATCAATCAGATGGGTAATGATACAGCACCCGGCTCCATGCGGATTTGCAATGCATGTGCTACGTATGCGTTGGAGTCACTTGTGTCATGGAATGAAGGGCTGAAAGGCTTTGCATAACTTCCGCCTGAGTCACAGAATTGGGTCAGGCATAATGCCGATGGATGGCTTCCCAGACGGAAAATGGATTGTCATCTTGTAAACATGACTACAAAGGCATCATCCACCATGCTTAACAAATAATATCTTAGACGTGCCCATTCCGTTAAAACAGCAGATCTCTCTGTACATATTTGTCTAATCTCTTTGATTCCAAGAATGCTAACATGGCCTCCGCAATGAAACTGAATATATTGTTACATCATCATAGATAGTGCAAATTCAGGGCTTGTTATTGGTAAAAATACGAATAACAATGCACTATCAGTTTCATTGCGGAGGCCTTCTCTCTCGGTGGTCACGGCACTGGGGAACTTAGGGGTTGAATGACTGTTATCAAAACAAGACTCAGCGATAGTTGGACAAAAAAAATTCCAATTCCACAAACCACGTTGTGCTACCAATTATGAGGTGGGTGCTAAAGTGGAAATTTGGCTAGTAATAACTCACCAAACACTTGCATAGTAAATTATAAAATTTTTTTTTATCAATGACAGTAAAAAAAAACTAGTACACAAAGCGTGTCCCATGATTACAAAATGGTAGAAGTTAAAATTTTATACACAGTCAAAAAACATGAATTTAAGTACTCACAGTGTCTCGGAAAGGTATTAGTACAAAAAAGATGAATAAATTATTCAGCGGAGCGGTAGCACAGCCGTGGCATCTCACGATGCACCGTTAAGTCAAACAGCCTACATAATGGTTCTGCAAATGAAATATTCGTGTATGGAGAGAGATAGCACAGATTGTACCGTCCAAATGAAATAGGCTTCATGGCTGGGCCTAAACATGGAGAAACTGCATAAAACGAGCGACTGGTCGAAATAAGCATTAATATGCATGAAACGAGGGGACTACGTCGTAATTGCAGTTGCGGAGGAACAATCTTCAGGCTGCAGCAAGGAGAAAAATAATACCACCATGGTTGCAGAGAAGAACTAAGATGGCAGAAGCCAGGAGAAGATGATTAAAGTTCTAGAGAAAAAAGAACACCAATTATGCAATAATTTTATCAACACTTAGACAGTATATCAACTCGTGACCGAGTTAATTAGTTGTGTGGGAAATTGCCACACAGAGCAAGAGCTCGCCTCATGCGAGTTCGAAAAAAGAATGTTGCTCCCTTTGCTCAGTGTTGTATTGATTGAGTTATTATTTAACCAATTCTTAGTTATTATTTAATTTTTTGAGATTGCTCAGTTTACCTACAAGTGTAATTATTGCAGGCAAAGCCAGGTAGCTCTGCTAGTCTATCAATATCTATCTATATATAAAGATGTTTGTGGGTTTGTTTCTTATGCAAATCTACAGTTTTCTTCCGATCTTGATTAAATTTTGCATACTTGATTTTCAAACCATGAGGAACATCACTGTCTACCTCAGATTTAATAAAATATCGATATCCATGGTTATTGCAAGGCATTTTAATGAGAAATTCCAGTGACGTCATCCATCGATACCGAACTCGTATCTTCCATCTATCAAAACTGGAAGATGGATGGCGAAACCGAACACAAAAACATCGGAGACACGTAGGAAGAGCCAATCAGCGCGAGCTGCGGGAGATTCGGCGAGACCAAGATGAGAGCCGCAGTCTTGGCAGTCGTTGTAATGGAGCCAACTGGATCACACGGAGTGGGAACGACTGGAAAAACAAAAGGGCAGCGGAGCTGAGAAGCGAAGGCGACGGAAAAAGGTATGCGGTTCAGCCAGCTTCCCGACTAGCAATGGCAGAGAACGAGTCGACAGCGTCGTCGAGTGTAAATGATCCCGCTACAACGTTATCACCACCGTGGCATGATGTCGGCCCGAGAGTGAGCGTCTCAAAGCTCACCGTTCCTAGTTCTACGCCCCACCTACCATCCTGGACTGTGGAATGCAGAGCTCTACAATTGGTCAGTGTCGAGTAGGTGTTAATATTTGTCTGGTAAAGAGCTGTTTTCTGAAGACGGGTTACAATGAAGCAAAAGCCGCATCTAACATGCAAGGGTTATGGTCGTTCGGCATGCAAGCATACTTAGACCAAGGTTTGGGCTTTACATTAATAAGAAATAGTTTGTAAAGCAGTTCAAGTGTCGCCCTGTGTAGTTTTCCTTGTGCCTTAGGACTTTAACTCTTTAACTAAGTTTACGAACTTGATAAAAGTAGGACTGATTATTGTCTTTGTAACCGTTGTGTGATACGAATTTTCAATTGATTTATTGATTCATTTGATTATTGAGCTAATAATGAAATATAGCAATGTAACTGTACAAAGGATATTAGTATTTCAATATATCATTCTGACATTGTTTATCTTATGTTAAACATTTTGGCGTATGATGGTATTCGCTAATTTATAAGAAGTATTATAGAATTCCACTTTCGCATCATTAGTTTATATTGTGATGGGTTGTGCACGATATTAAATTATCGTACACGGCCCAACACTACAGATATGCTAAGGAGACATATCTGTGTTTGCTTTATTATGATTTTATAGTACTGAAAATAAAAAGGAAAGGTTAAAGATCGTATAGAGGAGACACTTAAGAAATATCAGGGCATAAGAAGGAGAGAATTGTGGAGTTTTGATTATATTATATCAATCTAATTTTCGTTATATGAATTGTTACAAAATAAACTAACTCAATTGAATCCAAGTTTGTGTATTTTTTGTGTATTTTACCCAAGTTAAGGAAAGTAGGCCTAGAGCCTGCTTTGTTGAAGGATTAGTAGGCAAAAAGTGCGAACAATGAGCAAGGGGGTGAAGGAGTGGCGTTGCCTAGAAAACGAAGGAAGAAAGGGAAAGTTCTGAAAAACAAGAGTAAGGAACAATGAAATCAAGGTCACGGTGGAGAGGAAATGGGATACAAAAAAAGGAAAAAGAGAGACAGATGACCAAGAGATATCAACAAGTGTAGTTGACACTGGATAGCTGGCGAAATTCGTCTCTAGTAGGAATGAAACGTAAGATTCGTTTTTCGAAGAAAAAGAACAAAATGCATACCATTGTGGTGGGTGTTCTTTAATTAAGTAGGGATCATTAGAGTAAGGAAATCATTAGCAAAAGGAGAATAAGAACAACGCCACATCACAATTGGTGCCGATGACCAACCGTTAGATGCATAACGGGCCAAGTTATTTCAAACGCCGAGCGCCCTACCCGAACCGGGTTAGATGCAGCAGCAACCAGATTAGTAGGAAGCAGACGAGGTATGTTAGCAATTAGATAGTGCAACAGATACATCACATCACAATTGGTGCCTTAGACCAGTCGCGAGACTCGTAACGGGAGATAGCGATTTAAGTTATTTACCCGAGCGCTCTAGCCGACCTGGGGAAGGGTGGACACAGCATAGAATTAAATAAAGCGATAGGAGATAGATTAAGTCGGTGTGAATGGGTTATAGCAACATAAAAAGGGGTACCGAGGGGAATGGGAGACAGCTAGGCAAGAATAGGCAGGCGAAGGCAAAATAGAGCGAGCGCGCAGCAGTTCCAGGGTTAGGTAGATAGTGGATAGGCAAAGGAGTAAAAAGTAGCGACATGGCCAGAGCAATAGGACCACCCATCCTAGAGGGATCCCAGTTTTCACAGGAGAAGACGGCAGCAAGTAGAGGACTTCTTAGACTCAGTTAAACAAGTAGGGGACGTAGCAAAATGGTCTGACCAGGTAAAGGCACTCATAGCAAAAATGAAGCTGCAAGGGACAGGATATCAACGAGTGTAGTCGACACTGGGTAGCTGGTGAAATTCGTCTCTAGTAGGAATGAAATGTAAGATTCGTTTTTCGAAGAAAAAGAACAAAATGCGTAACATTGTAGAAGCGGAGAGAAAAGACTAGGTTGGTGCAGCCGGAGAGATCCGTGATCGACAGACGAGAGACGGCGGGCAAGACGATGGCACAAGCGACCCAGACAGCCGGGGAAGGCCTGTCCCAGCCTGCATGACAGCAAGCGTGGAAGCAAGAGGTAAGCGGACGTAGTCGGGCGGTTTGGCAACAGGTGCCTGGAATACAGAGGTACACGGCAAGAAACGGGACCGCGATCCCTGAGCCGGGGAACCTAGTTGTGTTCGACCTGTGCTGTCTCTCTCGGCGTGTACCACTCTTTAGCCGGGCTGGAGGGAGAGGACACGTAGAGGCAGCAAGCCAAACAGGCCGAACTACGTAGCGCAACCGAAGCAGCATCGTGGCCGAGGAAGGAGGGAGTACTGCAACCCAACGGGATCACCCAGACCCTGTGGCAGTCCTAGGAGGATGAGAGCAACCGTAGCCTACGTGTTTCAACAGAGATCATCGAGTGAACATCAGTGACTTCAATTACGCAGATAAGTGCACAAATCAAATCAGGCCTGCGCGAAATTAGTACTGAATAAGGGGGATAATAAGTGTGAAAGAAAGGGAGACTTGGATGTTTTAAGAGTTATGGAGAACGTTCTTAATTAGTTATGGAGAACAGTCCTATATTAATTAAAATTAGTTACTTGTTTGTTAGTAGTCAGTTGAGAGAGCCAGCTAAGATATGAACTTAATAAGTAAGATTTAATACAGAGTAAAAAGGGGGGGAAAGTTCTAGTAGATTAAAGATATTATAATTCTGTAGTGTGTAAGGGGATAGTAAAATTTTTTGTTATTAAAATTGTGGAGTATTTAAATATAAGGAAAGGGAATATTTTTTGTTGCTTTTTTGTATCGAATAAATGTTTTAAATATAGACTCAGCCAATTTGTTTGTTAAATGTTGATATATTAATATTACACTCTGGATGCAATTGAGTGAATATTAATGTCTAGTGCAGAAGGAGAAGTAATTAAATTTTGCTATAAGTCTAATCTGCAACCAGGAGCAGAGTAGAGGGTGAGGGGGCTGTTGTAATAGAGGGAGCTGGGTGCGTAAGCTTTCTTTTTTTTTAGTAATCAAAAGCAGTAATTTGACAATTTTTTTTGTGTTTTCTTTTTTTTGTTTAATTTAACTGGTCTGATAATAATATAAGGGGGAGGGGAGGAGTAACTACCACTATACGATCTAATATATCTAAAAAAAATATATTGCGGCACAGGTAAGAGAGTATTAGAAGGTAATTAGAGTTTTAAAAATAAGTTATAGATTTAAGTCTAGGTAAGAAATCAAGGGAATTAGGAGACAGCTTACCTAATATCAAAGAGGTAAATGCTAGGATTTAAAGTGTATGGTGGGTGTTCTTTAATTAAGTAGGGATCATTAGAGTAAGGAAATCATTAGCAAAAGGGGAATAAGAACAACGCCACATCACAATTGGTGCCGATGACCAACCGCTAGATGCGTAACGGGGCAAGTTATTGTAAACGCTGAGCGCCCTAGCCGAACCGGGTTAGATGCAGCAGCAACCAGATTAGTAGGAAGCAGATGAGGTACGTTCGCAATTAGATAGTGCAACAGATACGTCACATCACAATATTGTTGTTGAATGCTGTTTGTTTATCTTTAAAATAAGTATTGCTAAAGGTTTAATTAATATTTAGTTATTAACTATTTAATCTTTTGCTGGTTGACAAAGGAGCCTGATTTGATCCTTTAAATTCTCAACTTTTAATTTGTCTTTTTGATAAATAAACATTATTTACTTTAATAGCGTCATCTGTCACTGGATTTATTACCACTGCGTACACTTTTCTCTGTTACCTTTTTAAATCCTCACGTGACAATGACCAACAATGCAAGGAAAAGTTTGTGCAACAATAGGTAGCAACAATAGTATCAACATGCAATGCACCGACACTATGCAGGGATCAAGAATATATATCTCATGACCAACAATGTAACACAAAGTTTGTTCAATATAAATAAGGTTGAATTTGGAACAATGCATAGATTTCTTGTTATCAGGGTTTTCTTATAAAGAGAGTTCTTAGTACTTAACAATTTTTGAAAATCTTTAAAAATGATTAGCAACTGGAGATAGTGGAAAGTTAGCAGACTATTCAGAAAGAGTAGAAAGACGACAGACGAAGCACTAATTTAGCTCTGTGCTCTACTGACCAAATGGTAAGCAAGTAAATAGAACAATCGGCGACCACTAGACTACACAAAGAGATGAAGTTTTGCTTCAAGACATCGAGAGTGGGAATTGCAATAACATCAAGGGGAACATCTAAAGTAAGATTAGGTGATTAAAAAATTATTTAGTCTTGCAGTGACATACATGGAGAGGTCCATCCATTGTGAAGATTTAAAAATTTTTTCCGAGTTTTTATTATGAAATTTTACTGTATTAATTCTAAGCGTTTTCATGTGTTTATTTTTAAGATATTGCAAAATTTAATCATAAAAACAGCCTAAGGCATGCTCGGGGTTATCACCTAGCTTATTTAGTAGCATATCAGATCCAAACATTTGATAAAAAAATATTTTGACTATATCCTGTGGGAATGTGCATATTTTGGAAACTGAGATTATGATAAAGCGATGATTGAACGTACGTTTCCAAGAATTATTGATAATGAGCATAAAATGATGATGCAGTGACAGAACATGAATAACGCAGCGCCTATAGAGAAGGGAAAGGGGTCTCGCATGTCTCCCTTGACCTCCCTATCAAACATCCAGACGATTGGCAAAAGTTCATGTGTCTGGAAAGGAAAAACAAAGAACGAGTATTGGTCAGAGAAACTCTGCAACTAAAACAGAAAAAGCTATATAGACATTTGAAACATCTGAACAACGGGAATTTCGAATAGAGCAAGAGGGTGCCACAGCTTCTACGTCAAGGGCAAGAAAAAAATTGAGCCTAAAGTATCCGGTGATGCTCCACAGTGGTGAGGCAAGTCAAGAAGGGTTTAGATAGAATGGATAGTCCCGGTATATCACCTAGACTTCCTGTTTTTCGTATTTTTCGTAGAATGGATAGTCTATTTGCTTTCTGTTGTATTGATTGAGTTATTATTTAGCCAAGTGGGAGTTATAATTTAATTTTTTGAGATTCTTCTGTTTTCCTACAAGTGTAATTATCTTGGGCAACGCCGGGTACCTCTGCTAGTCTTCTTCTTCTCCTATATATATAAAGAAGGATGTTTGTTTGTTTGTGGATTTTTTTGTGGGTTTGTTTGTTTGTTTATTTGTTTTTTATACAAATATACAGTTTTATTCCGATCTTGATAAAATTTTGCATACATGACCTTCAAAGCATAAAGAAGGTCACTGTCTACCTCAGATTTCAAAAAATAATAATTATTGATAAAAAATCGATATTCATGGTTAAGGCAGGGCATATTAATGAGAAATATCTTATGACCAACAATGCAAGACAAAGTTTTTGCAACAATAAGTATCAACAATGGTATCAACACGCAATTCACAAACACTCTGCACGGACCAACAATATATATCTCATGACCAACAATGCAAGGCAAAGTTTGTGCAATATAGAATTCAATGCATAGAATTCCTGTTATTCAGGCTTTTCTTAGAAAAGAGAATTCTTAGTACTAGAAAAATCGGCGACCGCTAGACTACACAAAGTGATGAAAGAGCCAATTTTTGCTTCGAGACATCAAAAAAAGAAAGGAAATTGCAAGAACATCAAGTGTACTTCTAAAGTAAGATTATGTGAGTAAAAAATTATTTAGACTAGACGGCATCCTTGGAGAGGTCCATCCACTGTGAGCCTTTAAAAATATTTTGTTCGGTAAATCAAGTCCCGGTATATCACCTAGAATGCATTTTTTCAGTGAAGAGGTAAATTCCTGTCTTTCGGATTTTTCTTAGAATGGATAGTCCCTTCGCTCTATATTGTAGTGATTGAGTTATTATGTAATCAATTTGGAGGTTTAATTTTGCTTTTTGAGATTGTTCAGTTTACCTACAAGCGTAATTCTCCCGAGCAACGCCGGGTCCTCTGCTAGTCTTTCTTCTATATATATAAATAGTTAATAAATACAATTGAAATACAACTGAAATAACAAAATAATAAATATAAAAGTATAATCAAAATAAAACTAAAAAATCAAATAAAGAGCTGACGTTTCGGATAGAGCCTATCCTTTATCAAAGCAAAAAAGGATAATTCTCTAAAAGCAAATAGAATATTAGAGAATTATCCTGAAGTTATGAAATTAGTACTAACGGGGGGGTTTATATATAGTTTGCATGGGGAATAGTAAGGCGTTATTGGCTGACAAACAAGAGAACAAATGAGATTAATTAGACGAACTGTTGGGATAGGACAAGACGGAGGACAAATAGGAAATAATAAGGGGGCAAATAATAAATATATCCTTCTCTATATATATAAAGAAGGATGGTTGTTTGTGGGTTTGTTTGTGGGTTTGTTTTTTATACAAATCTACAGTTTTATTCTGATCTTGATGAAATTTTGCATACTTGACCATCAAAGCATGAGGAAGGCCACCTCAGGGGTGCAGGCCATAATCCCGACAGCCACAATTCTGACACCCAGAATCCAGACAGCCACAATCCCGACAAACCAAACTCCCGACAAGCAGAAATCCCGACAAGCCATGTATTCCCGACAGATTTTGGCTTGTCGGGATTTTGGCCTGTCGGGATTTTGGCATGTCGGGATTTTGGCTTGTCGGGATTGTGGCTGTCGGGATTGTGAGCCTAACCCCTATCTCAGATTTCGGAAAAATAATAAATAATAATTATTGATAAACAATCGATATTCATGGTTATAGCATGGCATATTAATGAGAAATATCTCATGACCAACAATGCAGGGCAAAGTTTGTGCAACAATACTTATCAACAATTGTATCAACACGCAATTCAGAAATACTCTGCACGGACCAACAATATATATCTCATGACCAACAATACAAGAAAAAGTTTGTGAGACAATAAGTATCAATAATGGTATAAACACGCAATGCAGGGATCAATAATAATAGCTATCTCACGAACAACAATGAAATGCATAGTTTGTGCAAAATAGATAAAGTTCAATTTGTAACAATGTATAGAATTCCTATTATTCAGGCTTTTCTTAGAATTGAGAGTTCTTAGTAGCCTACTTAACAATTTCTTGAAAATCTTTAGAAATGATCAGTAATTGGTGACAATAGAGAGTTACCAAAGTAATGAGAAAGAGTGGAAAGACGACAGAGGAAGCGGTCCTTGAGCTCTGTGCTGTATTGAGCAAATGGTAAGCATGTCAATAGAAGATTCGGTGACTGTAAGACTACAAAAAGTGAAGAATGGCGAAGTTTTGCTTTAAGACATCGGGAGAAGGGTGGAAATGGCAACAACATCAAGTGTACATCAAAAGTAAGATTACGTGAGTAAGAAATTATTTAGAGTAGCAGTGGCATCCTTGGCGAGGTCCGTCCATTTGAGTCTTAAAAAAATTTTTTGGGAATTTTCATTAAGAATTTTTACTATATTAATTCTAACTGTTTTCATGTGTTTATTTTTAAGATATTAATAACGCAGCATCTATTGATGAGGCGAAGGAGTCACACGTGTCTCCCTTGAGCTCCCTATCAAACGTCCAGATGACTGGTAAAATTTGTGTGTCTGGAAAGGAAAGAGAAAGAACGAATATTGGTCAGAGAAATTTTGCAACTAAACCAGAAAAAGCTATACGGGCATTTGAAACATCTAAACAATGGGAGTTTCAAACGGAGCAAGAGGGTATAAGAGCTTCTACGTCAAGGGCAAGAAAAACTTGAGTCAAAAGTGCCTGGTGATGCTCCGCAGTGATGAAAGTGTGAAAGACGATACAGGAAGCACTTCTTTAGCTCCCTGCTGTATTGAGCAAATGGTAAGCAAGTAAGTAGAAGCTTCGGCGATCGCTAGACTACACAAAGTGATGAATGGCCAATTTTTGCTTCAAGACATCAAAAGAAGAAAGGAAATTGCAAAAACATCAAGTGTACATCTAAAGTAACATTACGTGAGTAAAAAATTATTTAAATTTAAATGTGGTCAGTCTCCTTTTAATGGGGAAAATCGTAAAATTAATAAAAACAAAAAAATAAATAATAAATAAATTCACCAATCTTGAAAAACGATGAAGAAACTTGTGAGATGGAAGAAAACTCAAAGGATGTAATCTATTGAAGATGTTGTTGATAGCAGAAATAAACCCAGTCTATTGAGGATGTAGATGAAGTCTTGTGAAGATAATGTTGATAGTGGAAAACGATAATCTTGAAGGAAGTGTTGGTTTTGAAATACAGATG
>JAHWFO010007477.1:331620-350278 GCA_023313115.1 Rhysida immarginata
ATCCTTCTGTCCAGCTGAGCAATGGTCCTCAGGGTAACATTCTGGAATGACTGTAGTTCACTCCATCTGGTTTTACAGATAGTCGCCCGCACACGAATGCCATAGATTAGTCATCGATTTGTACAGAGGTAGCTTGTTGTCAATGCTGAGGGCGCTGTTGCGACCCATGAGAGCTATGATACTGTACTTAGCCCTCTTCGATTTGTTCAGAGCATAGGATATATGCCGGTTCCATGAGAGTCTTGAGTCAATGATAACTCCCAGATACTAATAGATGGCCACCCAGTCCAGTTTCTTATTGAACAGAACAAGAGAATCTGGGGGACGATTGAGCTTCCTATTGAGGTACAAAGCCTTGCACTTTCCGACGTTAAGGTTCAACTTCCAGCAGTTAAACCAGTCTTCGAACTGTTTCAAGGCGCACTGCAACCGAGTGATAACGTGAGCCGGCTGGTGTACCCATGTCATAATGGCAGTATCGTCCGCATCAAAAGCTTTACTGACATCGAGAAATACCGCCCCACAGTACCTGGAGAGGTTCAGGGGGTGCTCAGGTCTTCAAAGAGCCTCCATATCTACATCGGACAAGAGAGGGCAGCACGAAAGCCAAACTGCTCTTCCCGAAAAAGGTCATTTGCTAGACAGTGGTCTTGGAATCTGACGAGAATCGTTTTCTCCAACACTTTGGACATCGTGGGTAGCAGGCTAATAGGTCGGTAACTCGCCGGAATCGCAGGATTTTGCCCCTGCTTTGGGATACTCAACACAATAGATTGCTTCCAAGCCACAGGGAAGTGAGAAAATTTTCAGCAGACGTTAATGATATTAGTGAGACAGTCAATAATGTTCTTCGGGAGATTTATAAGGGCGTTATTACTCACCTTGTCTCTTCCTGGAGTCGCCTTCTTTTTCAGTTTACTTATGATGGTGGCGACCTCGCCAGCCTCAATGCTGTTCTTTGTTAAATGCTGTGGGACTTCCTCAACGTTGACGATACCTTCTTCCACACGCTGAGACATGATTTGGCTCTCGGGCCTATCATTGGTAGGAGTAACAAACTGCATTTCCAGTGAATCTGCAATGGCTTGGGCCTTGTCCTGATCAGTTTGCACATAGTCACCTTGTGGTGTACGGAGTGGAGGAAGCATAACATTCTTTTTCTTCTTTGAAGCTCTGACCATACTCCAAATGGAATTGTAGCGAGCCGACAAACTTTTGAGTCTTTCATTCCATCTAGCGTCGCGAAGCTCTTTTATCTCCTCTTGATCTCTTCGCACTAACCTGTTGTACTTGGTTTTGAGCCAAGGTTCACGATAGCGTTGCCATAGTCTACGGGTCCTGTTTCTTTCAGCAATTAGGCATGGGATTCCAGGAGTGAGTTGGATTCGATGAGAAAGTTTATTCTCTGATGGATACTTACTAGCTTCTATGGCACTGTTAATACATCTGGTGATATCATCAGTAAGCAAAGGTCGGGATGGTAGCCATAGTCCTTAAGAATATCTTTGTAGAGCTTCCAGTCTTGATGATGTACGAGTTCCTCTCGGAAATTTATGTCAACTTTGTCAAAGTTCAACGCCACAGGCTTGTGGTCAGAAGAAAGGTCATCAATCGTGAAGATATTGTACGGTTTGAAGAAACCCTTCAAGACCGAGATGTTCACAACGTCACTAATAGGGGAGTGGTCGCAGAAGTAGGTTTCCTCCACAGGTCCAGCAGCGATGATATCATCTCTACCTTGTATGTACCTATAGAGAATCATGCCATTGTAATTCTGCGTTCTGGAGTTCCAGCTTGGATATTTGGCATTTAGATCACCAGCCAGGACGACTGGAGTGTCACTACTGAAGTGTTCATCAAGCTCGCAAATGTCAAGATAATGTTTAGGTGAATTGTAGAGCGCCACGAATTTCACTTCACCACAGGAGACGTCATTGATAATGATGGAGGCCGATTCCATACCTGCATAAGACTTGGATACTAATTCTTGGTGTTGAATTTCCTTCTTAATGTTGATCGCAGCACCCCCAGACGCACATCTTGCAGCATTTGAAGCCATACTATCCTTACAGTACACACAATAGCCAGGTAGCTTGAAGTCTTGTCTTGGTTTGAGGTGAGTTTCACAGAGGAAAGCAACGTCGATTTCTTGCTTTATCAGAAAGTTGTGAATCTCGATACGCTTTCGCGGAATGCCCCTAGCGTTCCATATTACGCACCGAAGTTCACCCTGTGTTGTTTTTTACAGTATAACGTTATGCAGCCATACTAAAATTAGTTGGTCGTAAGAAGCCCACTCAACTGTGAAAACAGATGAAAGATACGTCCTAATTGTTTATACATACCTGGTAGGTCGTTGATGTTGAGGCCTTTATCTTCCAGCTTAGACACAGCTGCAGCATAGGATTTACCTTCTGTCACTTTAGAACTAGACATCCTTTGAACCTGGGGGTATTTTGGACATTTCGTGTAGCTTGATGTGTGCTGTCCACCACATCTGATGCAATTTAGGGGGTCTTGTCCTTTGATCTTGGGGCAATCTCTTGACTGGTGCCCCTCAGCACATTTATTACAACGAGGAATACTCCGTGCAGCTGATGGATATGTGTCCGAAGCGCAGGCGGTTGTAACACTGTGGTGGCTTCTTGTTCCCTCGAAAGGCCTCCACTGAAACTGCCAGAGGCCCAATACGTGTTATGTTTTTCAATGACTGGTTGTGTTCGGTGTTTGGGAGTAGAACCAGACCCATCGGCATATCAATGGATCCTTTGGCTTTCCTGAATCGAATAACTTTTTCCGGAAAGTAGTTGGCTCTTTTTAGGTCTTCTTGGAAGTCATCGAGGTCATACATAACATCCACATTACGAATTACGTATTTCAAGACCTTTTCCGACTTCAGTTGATGATGCTGAATTTTTAAAATATTATCAGATTTAATTACAGAGACTAACCTGTTGTGCGTTTCTTCATCTTCACATTTAACTTTGACGGTTTCAGCTCTGCCCGTATGAACGGTGATTTTTTCCACTGGAACATGCTTCTCGAGCTCAGTTAAAATCATCTTAAACGGGACGCCATGAGTTCGTACGATAATTGGCGGTACATACCTCTTCGTGATCCTATGATCTTTATTAGCCAAGTGACCTTGTACATTCTTCGGATTCCTCCTTCTAGTCGCGCTGACGACTTCTTTGTTTACTCTGGAGACGGTGTTTAGGTTAAACGATCCTCGTGCCTTTTCTGAATTTTTTATTAGCAACACCAATCCAGGGACTGCTATCGACTTCTTCTTCGGTGCCATCAGAGTGACTTCTCTTATAGCCATCATTTGTCGAGCAGTCCCTATTTTCAATTATATGAAAGTTGTAATAATGGACGGGTTTATATATAGTTTGCATGGGGAATGGTAATACGGTATTGGCTGTAAAACAAGAAGAGAACAAATGAGATTACTTAGAAGAACTGTTGGGATAGGACAGAACAGAGGACAAATAGGAAATAATAAGGGCGCGGCGAAAAAAATGCAATAGGATGACACATATGAAATTGAAATTATAAAAAAGTTTAGGAATGATAGGGTGCTTAGCAAAAAGATTTCGTAAAATTCTCTGAATTTCCCCTTGATTTTTCCTGATCATCAGCAGACAAAAAAAGTCTATCATGAAAGAATATTGTTGACATTGTTCAAAATTTTCGATTTTATGATTCTCTGACTGTTCCCGGTGAAAAAAAAAAATTCCCTGACGATTCCCGGTCCCTAGTCACCCTGTAAAAAAGTCCCACATGTAAGAGAATCGGGTCAAAGGTAGAAAAATATGAAAGAACACTGAAAAAAAGAAATAAAAGATAAGATAAAGAAAAAAGAAAAAAAAAAGAAAAAAGAAAAGGGCCTGTAGAGCTTGCTAAAATTAAGGAATAGCTGAAGTTGGAGAGGGATATGGGAAAGGTAATGAGGGAATGGTGCCTCTGCTAAGGTTAATGCCTTTAGGGGTGAGGGAATTGAATTTCCAAATAAGAAAAGACTCGAATTGCTTTCTCACTTTTTTGTTATGGAAGTTACTACGAAGAATATAAAGGCTGACGGCCTGTAAAGAATGGCCAGGGGAATTAAAGTGTTTAGCGACAGGGGTGTCAACATTTCTAAGGATGTCAAATTCATGTCCGGCAAATCTGGTACGTATGGTATTGCCTGCCTCACCGAGATACTGTTTCTGGCATACCTTGCAATGTAACAGGTAAATTAGATTGTGAGAAGTGCAGGTCAGGTTCTGGTTAATTTTGAAGTAAAGGAAGAAGCACTGCTGGAAATGGAGGTAGCAGGGTTAAGAAAATGGCAAACGCCACAACGCTTTTCATTGCAAGGAGAACATCCCTTATTGGAAGTGCGTGGTTTAGTAATAGCAGCATGAACCAGAATATCTTTAAAATTAGATGTCCGTTTAAAAGAAACTTTAGGTGGCTCTGGTATCATGGAATGGAGAAGAGGAGAGTTGTCAATGATATGTTGATGTTTCCTTAGGATATTTTAATACTCTTGAGGGTTGGATGATAAGGAAGAACTAACGTAGGTGTGGCCATGGCTGGAGAAGGTTTAGGATTGTTGTTAGAAAAGGAATTGCGATGCTTATAGATAGAAGCGCGTATGACAGATTTGGGGTAGCCTCTTGCTTTAAGGGAGTGAGTAAGGGCGTTAGTCTTTGTCAGACTGACTAGTGCATATTCTATGGATGCGAGTTAACTGACCTATAGGGATGTTATCCTTGCAATGGCGTGAATGGCAGCTATCATAGTGTAAGCACTGGTCTGTGGGCTTCTTATAGAAATTAGTAGACAATTTGTTGTTAGTGATAGAGATAGAGACATCCAAAAAAGAAACAGTTGTGATAGAATAATTGTGAGAAAACTTGATAGAGGAGTGGATGGCGTTAGAGTGGGTTATAAAAGATAGGAGAGAGTCTTCATTATGTGGCCAGATCAGGAAAACATCGTCAATATACCGTAGCCAGACTAACGGCTTCAAGGGAGACGTGGAAAGCAGTTTGGTTTCCACCTCCCCCATAAAAATGTTGGCATAGTTAGGAGCCATTTTTGAACCCATAGCAGTGCCACTGGACTGGATATAATAATCACTGTTAAAAGTGAAGAAATTGGAGGTTAGGATGGTCTTAAGGAAAAGGCAGATTGTGTCAGTAGAAGGAACTTGGAAAGGTTTGTTAGCCTCGAGACTGTTGCGAACAGCTTCAATTCCATCATCATGAGGAATGTTAGTGTAGAGAGAAGAGACATCAAGTGTGCAGAGGAAGACGTTCTTAAAATCGTAATTAGAGTCGTTAAGGCGCTGGATATGGGAGATAAAATCGTTAGTGTCTTTGATATAGGAAGGAAGACTGGGTGGGATGTGGCATATGTTGTGGTCGACATAAGCAGAAAGTGGCTCACTGAGGGTGTTGTTACAAGAGATGATTGGACGGCCGGGATTGCCAGGTTTATGAATCTTGGGAAGAAGGTAGAAACGACCAGGAGAACTGAATTTAGGAAGGAGGAACAGGCGGGTTTTTTATCGATTTGGGAGGAGCATTCAAGCCGAAAGAGGATATTTTTAAGTTCGGTGTTGAACGTGCCAGTAGGGTCGGAGGTTAGTTTCTTGTAGAACGTGATATCAGAGTGTTGTCTATTAGCTTGGTTAATGTAGTCAGAGGTGTTCATAACAATAATAGCGCCCCCTTTGTCTGCGGGCTTAATTGTTATATCAGGGTTATTACTAAGGTGTTTGATACAAAGATATTCGTTATTGGCGAGTTTAGAAAGAGTTGTTTCAATATTTTTAGTAATGAAGAGGATGTTATTTTGTATGGACTTGATGTAAACTTCAAGTTCACGATTGATATCATGAGGAGGGGTCCAGTTGCTGGGAATATGGAAGGTTCAGCTGGTAGCGGGAGTCATATTAGAAGGGTTCATGCAGAAGTATAGACGGGATCTGAGGGAACGGCTGAAGTTATCAACAGAGGAAATGATATCAAAGTGTCAATGGTATTAGGAGTGTGACAGGCCTTTAGAAAGGGTTCTGATTTCGAGAGATGAAAGTTTAGTGGTCGAAAGACCACTAGCGACCGGGAATTATCAGGGAACAGTCAAGGAATCATAAAATCGAAAATTTTGAACAATGTCAACAATATTCTTTCATGACAGCCTTTTTTGTCTGCTGATAATCAGGAAAATTCAAGGGGAAATTCAGGAAATTTTACGAAATCTTTTTGCTAGGCACCCTATCATTCCTAAACTTTTTTATAATTTCAATTTCATATGTGTCATCCTATTGCATTTTTCTTGCCGCCCCCTTATCATTTCCTATTTGTCCTCCGTCCTGCCCTATCCCAACAGTTCTTCTAATTAATCTCATTTGGCTGTGTGCGCTCTCCCCTTAGAGTGGAAATGTTTCAAGGCTTAATGGAAATTTGAAGGCGGGCTATGTTGATGGAAATGGGTACTGTGCAGAATACGCAGTTAACAAATCGAATAGCTTCTCCTTCCAAATTTAGAGTGTGCAGACTGATCAAAATTAGGGAAAGATGGAAATTCGAAATGGGGGTGCCAGGTGTTGAAGCTCAACACTCTGCACATTCAGCCCAAGCTTACTGCATCAAGAGTGACAGTGAACTGCATCATTTCCATAAGAGTAAAGGGTAATCAGTATTTAGTGGAGTCATCAGTGGAAATTGGAAATTGGAACCTCAGTATTCTTCAGAGCGAATGGAAGCAAGAGATGGAATTTTCTTCAAGCGATTAGCATGGTCAAGAACCTTTAATGCCAAACGTTCACGATTTTCACCGAAAGTCACCCAAATGATTGGATTTACAGTTGCATGCACACTTTTAGCTAACATTCATGATTTTCACCAAAAGTCACAAAAATGGGTGGATTTTCAGTTCCATGCACACTTTTCCCAAATGTTCATGATTTTCACCGAAAGTCACCCGAATGAATGGATTTACAGTTTCGTGAACAGTTTTGCCAAACGTTCATGATTTTCAAAGAAAGTGGTCCAAATAAGTAGATTTTCAGTTGCTTGCACACTTTTGGCAAACGTTCATGATTTTCGCCAAAAGTCACCCAAAAGGGTGCATGTTCAGTTGCTTGCACACTTTTGCCAAATGTTCATGATTTTCACCAAAAGTCACCCAAATGGGTGCATTTTCAGTTGCATGCACACTTTTGGCAAACGTTCATGATTTTCACCGAAAGTCACCCAAAAGTGGGTTTACAGTTTCATGCACACGTTTAGCTAGCATTCATGATTTTCACCAAAAGTCACAAAAATGGGTGGATTTTCAGTTCCATGCACACTTTTCCCAAATGTTCATGATTTTCACCGAAAGTCACCCAAATGAATGGATTTACAGTTTCGTGAACAGTTTTGCCAAACGTTCATGATTTTCACCGAAAGTGGCCCAAAAAAGTAGATTTTCAGTTGCATGCACACTTTTGGCAAACGTTCATGATTTTCGCCAAAAGTCACCCAAATGGGTGCATGTTCAGTTGCTTGCACGCTATTGCCAAATGTTCATGATTTTCACCAAAACTCATCCAAATGGGTGCATTTTCAGTTGCATGCAAACTTTTGGCAAACGTTCATGATTTTCACCGAAAGGAAGACAACTTCGCATGGTGAAAGGAAGACAACTTCGCATCTTTAAATTTTTCTGTTGAAATTAGTGGGGACACTTTGAGACCTCCAGTGGACTCACTCACTAATCGATCCGGATCATTTTAAAGTGTGTTTCTGTGTGATAAGTGAAATATTTTTATGGACTTTTTAAAATAAAGTGTTTAGTGTTCAAGATTGGCTTAAATGTGATCACAAGTCTGCAGATGTCTGAAACTACATAATTGTAAATAGAGAGAAATATTTTAACTTATAAAGTTTCTTAAGTTGTCATGACAAAAGGTTTGATAAAGGACAGTTTGAGTGAACTTCATTAGAATTGGGTTTCTAGTAGTGCTATCTCTATCTTCAGAGCGATTGAAGAGTTTGAGTTTTGCTTATTGAATATTTATCTCATTTACATTTATTGAATTTTGCATGTTATCGTAGTTGTAAGTAACTGGGGATTTAGATTAACTTTCTTAAGAACTATCAACTTTCTCTTCTTTAGATTTAAGGCTTATATTTATTTTTTTTTGTATCTCATTGGTATTCTTTTAACCTTGAATAAAAAGATATTTATTTAATTCTAATCCTTGCCTATCTTATTGGAATAAATAAGACACAACCTGCCACTTCTTTAAGGAACCCAACCTTTGTCCTTGATTGAATGTTTGCTTTTGTTTGAAAGAACTGATATTGAGCTAGCTGATTATTGAATTCACTGCATTGGATTCTGGTGCTGATTTGAGATTTTAAAGGGGGGTGATCCATTCAAAGTGACAATGGTTACAATGGCACCCAACGAGTAAGGTGGTACAATCAGGGGTAAAGGATACATTGTCGCCACAACATGGGACTAAAAGGGTATCCATTTATATTGGCACCCATTGTGTAGAATATGAAATCAGGGACAACGGTTACAGTTGATCCTTGCATAGTGTTGATGAATTGCGTGTTGACACCATTGTTGATACCTATTGTTGCACGAAGTTTTATTTGCATTGTTGGTCATGAGATATATATTGTTGGTCCGTGCAGAGTGTTTGTGAATTGCGGGTTGATACCATCGTTGATACTTATTGTTGCAAAAACTTTGTCTTGCATTGTTGGCCATGAGATATTTCTCATTAATATGCCCTGCCATAACCATGAATATCGATTTTTTATCAATAATTATTATTTTTTCGAAATCTGAGGTAGACAGTGACCTTCCTCATGCTTTGAAGGTCATGTATGCGAAATTTTATCAAGATCGGATTAAAACTCTAGATTTATATAAAAAAACAAACAAACAAACAAACATCCTTCTTTTCCAAGCCCCCTCACTGGCCGCCGTGTTACCAACCATTCGATGGTTTCAAAAACCTATAGTCGGCGATCCACCTGAATACGACCCAGGAACGCCCGTTGGTCAGGGTTTAAGAGCGCGTCATCGGTTGGCGTCTTAATCGGCGCTGGAAACCACGGAATGCTCGCGGTGCCCAGGAATTTCACACGGGTTGATGGCAGGTGTATTTACGGGATGTTTGGGGATTTTGTTTTTAAATAACTTGTACCAAACTTCATAATCAAGACACTTCAGAGACGTGAAAAGTTGAACAAGATCCTGAAAAGTACACCTGTGGAGTAGGGCATTTATGCCGAGGTCTATTTTATCCCAAGTGGAACCAACTTTCATGTCAGAATTAGAGCAAAATGCACTGCAAATTTATTGTTATAAACGAGTAAAAATTGGAGAAATCTCGGTTTAAAGCAGTCATCTGAAAGGACATACCGAACCACTGATTCTCAGGAAATCCTATGTGTGGAAAGTCCCGGGGCAATACGTACTGGACTGAGTTAATCGAAAACGGTCGACTTAATAAGCTGCACTTCAATATACCTTTCTGTTATTTTCACACTTTATAATTCTTGTTTGTAGAATATACCAATGACCTAATCATATTTTGTAATGTTTAATTTTTAATTTTATAAACGACCTGTCTTTTATCACTATTTTTGAAAAAACTCAAACGTTAATGGGTTCATCTACAGTAAAATAACATTTGATTTCGTAGGTGAAATATTCACGTGAGCTCTGCCATGCACGACTGCAGAGGAGGTATGCAATCGTCACGCCGTTTCAATGTCAGGATAACACATCTCGCATGCTGTCATCAGCTGGCTATATAAAGATGTTGTCTGTACTCTTGTGTGTTGCATCTCAAGCTGAAGTCCAGTAAGTTCTTGTTTACACATCAGAGGTTAATCAAACCTTAGACATTGGGAATTCTTTAGGAGTACGAGCTGGCACTTTGTGCATAGAGAGAACACTTTGCTTTGGTTTGCCTCTGCATAACAAAGATCCAAACAAAACAGGGTTTTCGACTTTGTTGAAATTTTCCAAGTCCGTTGTCAAGAGACAGAGAATCTGTTAGCACAGGGAACTTGCTCGAAGAATCAGGGATCTGCATTGGTTCTGCAATCGCTAATCACCGTACTGAGTAACCTTCACAGGATTGACACCACTGTAATTTAACAAAATAAAAAGAAATTTTGAAATGCATCTAAAAATGATTTTTAAACGCGCTTGTTTTTTTTAATGAAGAATGAAGTCAGTCTTTATATAATTTAAAATGTTTATGTTTTTTAATTTCCTTGAGAATGATCGATATCATATTGTCTGCTCAGAATGTGAAGATAGGAATCTGGAGACCCATAAACTCGAGACGAAAACATCAGCTCGATAAATACAAAAAACTTTAAGAAGAAAGGCAAAGACGAAAATTTAGAATTCAAACATTAAAAAACGTCCAAAAAGCATTCGGTAAAACTGTTGAACATTAAAAAAGTAAATTTTAACAAGACATCAAAGATTGAAAAATAAAATCACACTACGAAATCGTCAGATTGGGTAAATCAACTGAATATGCTTTGACTTTGAGGAGATTTCGTGAAACCAAAAAGTTGCGCACATAAGAATTGGTGAATTCAAAACTGTCCATTTTAGTTTTTGCACTCAACAAAAGTTGACGTTTTAAAATGAAATTAAGCTTGAAAGTCAATAGAGTGCTAAAATCAGTTAATCAATTTTCTCCTTTCAGATGATTTCGAGCCTTCGAAAAAAGAACCCAACAGATTTTCGTGAAATAAAATCCTCGCTCTTGTGATTTTTTGTGAACCGAAAAACTAGCGTCTGAAAGTTAGCCTGTATTGGAAAATTCGTCAGATGTCTAAAAACCTTTAACGAAAAACAGTACCCACGAGACTGCAGCGCGGTTTTACTCATTTTAACTCAACACCATCGATTAACCCTGAACAAAAAAGAAAAAAATACATGTCGCATGTTTGGCTATTAGGGAAATATATGTTGTTTTCAATCTTTTGAAATTTAACCAACCAATCAACCAACCAGCAAAAACTTTAATTTTTAGAACACTGTTACATAATGAATGACGTTCTTGGATGAAAAATTAAGAATACGCACACATGTAGAATCAGTATATATTTGATTCATCAAAATCAATATTAACAGTGAGTTAATTGTAGTTCACACAGCACTAATGAATTTGACTGAATGAAAGTGTCAAATATATTTAAAACTTTAGTGATGAAATGGTTGTTCAATATAAATTTTATAATTATTCTGTTACCTTCTGTCAACACAAGCAGTTTTTGACAAAGCACTTGACTGGAACACACCACTGGGGCAGATCGTATAACGGGCGAACTAAACGTATTTCACGTACCCAGACTGGTAAACGCGAAGTTATTTTTTTACCTTAGTTTAGCATGGTTTGGTGCGTATGTTTATCATAATGGCTACAGCATTGATGACATACAACGGGCGCAATATCACACTTCAGCTATGCTGTAACCATTGCGTACGCATTTGACGAAAAGGAAACACTTTAAAGAGGTGAAAAAAACAGTGAAAGAAACGGAGAAGATCGCATGAAACTCAAACAAACGTATTTCACGCACCCAGTCTGAATATCACAAAGATCTTTTATCGAGAATGTTTATCGTAACAGACACTGACTTAGGTGGCGGTCACTGCGACGAATGTTGTACTTGAACAACGTTGTTACCCTTACACTTTCAAATCTGTCAAAATGAAAGACTTTAATGTGATGAAAAAACCAGAGAAACTATAGGGAAAACGTATTTCCTGAACCCTGACTGGAAATTGCAAAGTTTTTTTAGCATGGTTTAGCGCGAACCTTTATCGTAAAAGATGCCGCATTGATGACATCCTATGCGGCCGAGGTTATACTTCTGCACAGTGGTAACCATCGCGTACATATTTGCCGAAAAGGGAACACTTTAATGAGGAGGAAAACCAGTGAAACTAATGAGGCAGATCGTATGAACAGCGAACAAACGTATTCAACGCACCCAGCCTGAAAATCACAAAGACCTTTTAGCGAGAACGTTTATCATAACAGACACTGACTCAGGTGGCGATCTCTGTATCGAATGTTGTACTTGAACAACGTTGTTACCCCCTGCACTCACATATTTGTCAAAACGAAAGACTTTAATGAGATGTATAAACCAGAGAAACTAAACGGAAAACGTAATTCATGAACCCTACCTGGTAATCACAAAGATTTTTACCTGAGATTAGCGTTGTTTAATGCGAATATTTATCATAACCGATGCTGCATTGATGACATCCAGCACCTTTGAGGTTATACTTGTGCAACGTGGTAACCAGTGCGTACGTATTTGCTGAAAAGGGAGCACTTTAATGAGGAGATAATCCAGTGAAACTAATGAGGTAAACTGTATGAAGAATGAACAAACTTATTTCGCGTACCTAGTCTGAAAATCACAAAGAATTTTTAGCACGAACGGTTAGCGTACCACCTGCCGACTTAGATGATGGTCACCGCAGTGTATCTTATTTATTTGAATAACATGACAACATCCGAGCCCAAAAAATTGTCGAAAGGGAAGACATTAACGAGGCGAAATACTAGTGAAACTAATGGAGCACGTCGTATGAAACGCGAACAAGCATATTTCATGTACCCACACGGAAACTCGCAAAGATTTTTACCTTGGCTTAGCATGGTTTAGTGCGAACGTTTATTGTAACAACTGCCGCATTGATGACATCCGACGCAGGCAATGTCATACTTGTGCAACGTGGTAACCATTGCGTACGCATTTGACTATAAGGAAACAGTTTAAAGAGGTGAAAAACCAGTGAAAGAAACGGAGAAGATCGTATGAACCTCAAACAAACGTATTTCACGTGCCTAGTCTGAAAATCACAAAGACCTTTCAGCGCGAACGTTTATCATAACAGACACTGACTTACGTGACTGTCATTGTGGCGAATGTTGTACTTGACCAGCATGGTTACCCCTGGTCACGCAAATTTGTCAAAATGAAAGACTTTAATGAGATGAAAAAACCAGAGAAACTAATGGGTAAACGTATTTCATATTCCCAAACTAAAACACGAAGATTTTTAATTTAGCTTAGCAGAAACGTTGGAAGTAGAACCCGATTACACTTGATCTCACCCAAGTGGTCTGATAACACCAACGTACAAAATTGTTAATAGAAACCCACTGCAAACACCTTCACGTATTCTATAGAAATAACAACAACAGCAAAAGAAGATAAAAAATCGTTAGCTGAGTGTCAAAAAGTAAAAAGAAAAGTTGAATTGAAATTTATAGAAAATGTTAGTACAAAACCACTTGCAAGCACTTGGAAAAGAGTACAAAACCACCCTCAACGTATTTGAACAATTAGCAGCGTTGAGTGCTAATAAAAAGCTTTACGCTGTTCACTACTGCCTTGGTAACAACCTCAACAATTGCATTTGTGAGGATGTGAATATTGGCACACTGCAATTTTAGTACCCCAAAATACATTTAAAATTAATGTTAAAATGTAAAAATAATGAATGTACAGTATGAATATAGACAATTCAGTAACAATTACCATGAAAACCCTTATTTGACTGTGTCAGTGAGAACGTATGTGAAAACACTCCAGCATCAACCCACTGTTATGTTAGTAGCCACGTGAGTCTGTATTTGAGTGACGTGGCAATAGACACCTCGGCTGTCATAACATCACGAAGCAATATTTAAAAGTCACATTAAAGTGCCTGAAAAACAGGTGAATGAAAAATAAACTTTACTAAAAGAGTATAATCAGGCAAATACAACCACAAATACCCAGAAAAAGGTTTATTCAATGCCATCAATGATAGCTTATGTGAAAACCCTTAGCAGTCAGTCCAATCTGTCATCGGGCACGATGAAGACGATCACTTAAAAAACTGAACAGGAATAAAGCAAGCAAATCAGCCTCTATTCACTGCTTACTAACATTAGCAAAAATCAGTGCAATCAATAAACAAGATGGGTTTAGTAAGTTGTTGATGCTCATTTGACAGAGATAAAACCGCATAATATGCGGAAAATGAAAACCTTAAAACAACCCTTGTATTCATTAGGATTGTAAGCTTAGTTGTGCAATTTGTACATGCAACCATTGCACAGCAACATTCTTCTCATTTCATACATATTAACAACTTTGAAGGATATTAAATTTGATTTAAACATCTCAGCAGATCAGGTGTAAAAGAATGAAAAAATTCTGATAGATCACAGTCACCTGAGTTCAACCTCGAATGGATGAAATAAAAATATCAATCAACGCTGTTGTTTATGAATACGCTAGCAACAGATCTTAAACAATGTTGTCAGTAAAATCAAGCTAAGTGACGTGAACTTGAAAGAGTTTGTTGTATTTGAGAAGGAAAATTCAAGATTTTACAAAAATGGCTTAGAACAGCAAACCCAGCAATTGAAACACGGAAATTGACAACCACTCGCGTCTGTAACACAGTACCGAGATTATTATTATTATTTAAACTAATACTTTATACAAATTGTACTGATGATGAACATGCAAAAATAAGTTATTGTATGAACGACACATCAGTGTAGTGCAAACAATGTAACCGACGCGGTGAAATAAAAAACTTGTGATGTCAAAAAAAAGATTGACATTTGCCTTTAACATCTTATTTTCATTGAAAACTTAAAGATTTCAGTTCAAAATGTTGCACGTGAGGAATAATTTGTGAAACAAAACTTACATTCCCGAAAAAAACTATGAAAAATTATTGCAGTCTCTTAATCACATGGTGAAAATAAACAGCACCCGGCACTAAGCTTTAAGCCGGTGAATGCTATAGTGTGGAAAACGGTGACGGGATTTTTCTGAAAGTACGAGGGGCGATTGATAAATATGGTCTCCATTGCTCTAACTTTTTTATTTTTTAACCGATTTTCAAATTTCTTTTTGTATCTTATACTCACATTTGTCCTCTATGTAATGCACTATTGACTTTTCGACATAGTCCCCATTCCTTTCCAAGCATTGCGCCAACGCATGACTAGTTGGGTGAACCTATCGGAGAGGAATTCCGGAGTTGTTGTCGACACCAGGATTGAATGGCAGCGTTTACCTCGCCGTCAGAACCAACTCATGTCCCTTAAGGGGCTCTTTCTTCTTTGGGAAATGGTGAAAGTCGCCATGTGCAAAGTCTTTACTTTTTTGAACTGCAATTTTTCATCTTTGAACTGTAAGCGCTGCAACGCCTCTGGTGTGTGGCGACTCGTGTGCGGGCGGACGTTATCGTACTCCAAAAGAGGGTCCAAAGCTGCCATTTATTCCTGGTGTCAACAACAACTCCGGAATTCCTCTCCAACGGGTTCACCCAACTAGTCATGCGTTGGCGCAATGCGCGGAAAGGGATGGGGACTATGTCGAAAAGTGAATAGTGTATTACATAGAGGACAAATGTGAGTATAAGATACAAAAAGAATTTTGAAAATCGGTTAAAATATAAAAAAGTTACAGCCATGGAGACCTTATTTATCAATTGCCCCTCGTACAGAAAAAAACGCGAATCAAAAACTGCATTGCTGACAAATAACGGGAAAAATACCTGTACATCACAGGTCCGACTGGAACAGAACACCGTCCACCGAATTCAATCTCAAATGATTGAAAAAAATATCAATCAATCAACGCTGTTGAGCACAAATACGTTAGCAACAGACCTTAAAAAATATTGTCGGTAAACACTTATCCAATCAAGCTAAGTAAAGTGAACTTGAAAGAAATCGCTGTATTTGTCAAGGCAAATTCAAAATTTTAAATTGAATTAGAATGGCAAACCCAGCGATTGAAACACGGAAACTGATAATCACTGACGTTTGTAACACAGCACTTTTATTATTAATATTTTTACAAATACTTGATACAATTGTACTAATGATGAACATGCAAAAATAAGTTATTGTATGAATGACACATCAGTGTATGCAAACAATATAGCCGACACGGTGAAATAAAAAACTTGTAATGTGAAAATAACGATGGACACTTGCCTTTAACATCGTATTTTCATTGAAAACCAAAATATTTCGGTTTAAAATGTTGCACGTGAGGAAAAACTTGTGAAACAAAACTTGCATTCATGAAAAAAACTGAAAAATTATTGGAGTCTCTTAATCACACGCTGAAAAATACAGCACCCAGCACTAAGCTTTAAGCTGGACCATGCCATAGAGCAGAAAACGGTGACGGGATTTTTCTGCAAGTATAGAAAAAAATGCGGTTCAAAAACTGCATTGCTGCCAAATGACAGGAAAAATACCTGTACATCACAGGTCAGGCTGGAAACAAAAGGTGCAAGCAACATTTAATGTCATCAAAAACAGTAAAGAACGCAGGTAAAAGAAAAAGGAAAACGAGGATTGACCTTAACACATTGTGTACAATGGGTTAAAAATGGGGAATGGAGGAAAAATGTGTGTCCTACAGTCAGAGAGTAACGAGCTCAGAGCACCACTCAAGCAGTGAATGAAAACCTGATGCTCAACCCACTAACTTGTGCAAGGTACACAGTCAAGTAACAGTGGAAAGCCGAGGTGCATTTTTAACCAAATTAAACTTAAATCTCGTATAGAATGCTGTCAACATTGCACTTAAAAAGAGTAAACCTTGAGAGACAAAAAAATTTAAAACAAACACCAAACCGAGCAGCCAGAACGCAAAAAATCACAAAAAGTAGTAGAAAATTAAACATTCTTAATGAGAAACTGTATCTATAAAAGTTGCAATGACGTATGCCGCACCCAGTAACGCTTTGGATCACAGTTAGTAGTAATCAACTGAAACAATGCACTCATTATCAAAAAATTAAAAAACAAACAATACACCTTGAAACAGAAGTAGTTTAATTTAGAAGACAGTGTAAAAGGGCATGGAAAAAATTTGGTTGCTCGAGAAACAATAGTAAATTAGTAATTAGGTAATCAACTTGAGGAACTAGTATGTCAACCACGTACCGTTTTGGTGGGTATATAAGAGAAACAAGGCGTGTTCACTTGTAAGACAAAATCACCTAAGTGGGTTTTGGTTAATGTGCATCAAGACACTTTGTCTGTCACAGTGGTACTGTTGTCTTCACTGCAAGATAATCTTCAGGAGAAGGGATGCTTCTCATATTATTATTAATTAATATTATTTTCTCAACATGGCCTCAATCACGTGATTAACGAAGATGTTATCAGACAGGTGAGTGACCACACACACACAGATGGAACCCCCAACCCATGGAGCCACGCAAATCAAGGATAATCAAAGGTAAATAAAAAATTAATTAAAGATCATTAATAAACAATTGTTTAAATTTTGTAGCTGTGACGTCAACAGTCACGTGAACAAGAACATTTGGTATCTAGGCCCTTTGGAATGTGGAGGGGTAGGGCCAGTCCCTTTGGAATGTGGCCGTGACACCTTTGAACTTTTACACACCTGTGGGTGTGGCCAGGTGTAAAAACAATGGGGACACCCCTTCCACATTCCAAAGGGACCATTTACGGTAGTATTCTGCTGTCATATTTAAACAAATTTGCACACAAGTTTACACATGGGTATATACCTATTCACACAAGTTTACATACGTCTACACAAGTTTACACTTTTGTATAGAATATTTACACAACTTTACACACATTTAAACACACACGTACACAAATTTACACACCTGTATAGAGCTATTTACACAGGCTTACACATAGTTACACAAATTCACCAATATGTATATATAATTTACCCACATACATACACATACACTCACAGCAATATGCGGTTAATATGACCCGCTTGGGAGTGGCCTATAATTCTTCCAATACGACCCATTTAAAAGAGTGATTGGACACAGATGACAGTAAGAGTTGTTGGACCCGAAATTCCGAGTTGCCATTCTCGGGTCAATTGACTCAACTGTACAAGTCTTAAGACTTATTACTATATGCGTATATTTATTTTTACATATATGTTTATATATTTTCAGAGCTACTTACACATTTATATAGTCATATTTAAACAAATTTACACACATGTATACACAATGTACACAAGCTTACACACGGGTATATACCTATTCACACAAGTTTACATACGTCTACACACCTATTTACACAAGTTTACACTTTTGTACACATCTATATAGAATATTTACACAACTTTACACACATTTAAACACACACATATACAAATTTACACACCTGTATACAGCTCTTCACACAGGCTTACACATACTTACACATGTTTATGCTTATGTACACCTCTGTACAGCTTATTTCCCCAAGTTTACACACATCTTTCTATATATATAAAGAAGAATGTTTGTTTGTTTGTTTGTTTTTTATACAAATCTACAGTTTTATTCCGATCTTGATAAAATTTCGCATACATGACCTTCAAAGCATGAGGACACTCCCAAGCGGGTCATTTTAACTGCATATTGCTGTGAGTGTATGTGTATATATGTGGGTAAATTATGTATACATTTGGGTGAATTTGTGTATACATGTGTGTAAATTGTGTAAATACACCTGTATATTGGTGTAAAATAACTTGTGCAAATATGTGATGTGACATAGTCAGTTATGTGTTTATGATTTGCTGATCCTGTG
>JAHWFO010007477.1:355278-397374 GCA_023313115.1 Rhysida immarginata
TCAGTGTTTAATCATTTCTTCGATCATATCACAACCCATATATCACAGTGTATTGTAACGTGCTAGTAAAAGCGAACCGCGTTTACCCGCACGCACAGCCAATGCTCCAAAAGTGAAGCGTAAAAAAAACCCAAAAGAAAACCTTCCCTTGACTGAAACAAAAACAGTTACCCGAACCCAAGATAACCGCGAGGGTAAAGGAAAACGCTTACTTGAAAGAACAAAAGCGATCCTCCAAGTAAGGTGTAGAATGAGAGAAACCCAGGAGAAAAACTTCGCTACAAAATTAAATACTAAAATGACTAACCCGCAACCCAAGACAACCCAAACCTAGAAAAAAAACACAAAATAGAAAAAGCGAAATCCAAAAAAATATATTCATTTATTGCTGCAAACGAACATGGATAGAACTGAATAAAGTAAAATATAATGGTCACAAAAGAGAAGCTGGGTGATCCAACATTTGCAAAGGCTAAGTCGTTGTAGCGACAGTCTACATAATGGAGCGACACCCAAAGTCCGATAAAAGGCGAGGGTAGAACGTAACAGTTGAGTGGGAGGAGGGGAACTTGGAAAAGCGTGGAAGATCTAGAAGCTCAAAAGGTCAAGCAGAGCCACCCACACTGTAAATAAATAAGACCATCAACAGCAAGTATTCAAGGAAAATAAAACTGGAAATAAAAAAAGGTTCATTTTCGTCTTCTTTCTCTTTTTACAACAGAGATAAAAAAAAATTGTAATCACAAAAAAATTAAATATTTGAATTACAGTGGTATAAGAAAGATAAAAGGTAAACAACAAACCCGAGACCTCCTCCGCTAGGATCCTAAAGACGAAGTACACAATATACACTAAAATACGGACAGTGGAAACAATAACACATGGGCAGAAGGAAAAATTGGAGGACGGGACGGACAAACAGGCTCATACAGATAACGAAAGGGCGGAAAATGAAGAACAACCCAAGAACAACGCGAACAGAACGCGTCGAGTGATCCCTATAATATATAAAAAGGAGGGGGAACACAGTAACCTCCGTTAAAATAATTAATTAAGCGTCTGTTCCATAAGGCTCACGCCCGTGACGGCCGATGATCACCCAGCTTTGGTAAGGACTACACGCAGTAGAAACCAGGAATATCGGTAAGATGGGAAACTTGAAACACACAGCGCCGGAAGGGAACGCTTAAGGTAACTCCCCCCGAGTGGGATAGGGAATCTAACAAAAGAGATCCCGAAAAGTAGTTGAAGGGAAGGCTCAAAAAAAAAAATTTTTCAATGAACGGCTGATGAATTTTAGCCAAAAAGGTAACGGCACGTTACAGTATACACGTGTAAACTTGAGCAAATATGATTATAAACGTGTGTTAATGTGTGTAAACATGTATGCAAGCTTGTTGAATATGCATATATGCGTATAGTAAAGATTCCGTTAATGAGTCTTAAGTCTTGTACAATCGACTCAATTGACCAGAGAATAGCAACTCGGAAATTCAGGTCAAACAACTCTTACTGACATGTGTCCAAAAACTCTCTTGAATGGGTCATATTGGAAGACTCATAGGACTCTCACGAACGCGTCATATGCCCCGCATATTTCTTTGAGTGATGTTAAATCAATAAATGACTTTATTAAAAAAAAAATAATGTTTACAAGTCTAAAATATGTGTATAGATTTGTATAAAATTGTGTGATTTGTTCATATATTTGTATTTTGTAGCACCATTAGTAAAATGAAATAGTTCCAGAAAAATGTTCGATTCCGGGAGAAATTTCTCTATGGTGAGTGCCTCTCCCTTCGGCTCCTTATGCAGCAAGCTTGACCATTGCTGGGATCCGCAACTTAGTTGGTCTGAAACAAAGAAAATGCATATAAATGAACGAGTGATTTGTAAATTATGGACGATAACGATCAAATATCGTGATTAGACGTCTTAAGTGGCCACATTAACCGGTGGCTGTTTTAAGCGAGGTTACCAAAAGTACTTATATTTTTATCCAAGAAGTCAGCATGTGTTTGTTTGCTTAAAAAATCATTTACACAAGTGCAGTGTCTTTTCAAAATAATTTACTTAAAATATTGTCTAATGGTTGTTAACAACCCTGCCTTTTGACATATGAGAAGACCGTTCACTGGAGCATATCTGTTTTTAACATATTCAAACCAACCTAAAGCCCTTTTTCAACTTGAGCATCTTTTCCATTTCGCTTACGCTTACTGCTTGTCCCTTCACTTGAAGCTTTCTCTCTGAATGCTGCTTCTTCTTTTATCATTTTTCCTAGCAGTGCTTGCGAAATTTTTCCTAGCAGTGCTCCTAACCAGTGTTGCCACCTTTTACCTGTCCAAAAACTTTCCTATTTACTACGGTTATGAACCATGAAATGGTGGTATTCACGCTGTGCAAGGCCAGCTTGAGATGACATGAAGAACAGCGCTAATCCCTGTAAAGACACGATGCATAAAATAGTCAAGTCGTAAATAGGTTTAGGTTAACAGGTTAACCTCTACTAATAAAATTAACTTCCCTCAAGGCAATTCCGGTCCCAGTCCCGCCTTTGCCCCCCCCCCCCCCCCGTGGATCTGCGCCATATTGGAGAAAATACCTACCTGGGAAACATTGTGAGACTTGGGACGCCATGAAAAACAGAGCTACTCCCTGTAAAGAAAGGACGCATAAGATCGTAAATAGGCTTAGGTTAACGGGTTACCCCTGGTAATAAAATTAATTTTTACTCAAGTCAATCCCGGTCCCAGTCCCACCTTAGTCTCTTCCCCTTTGGGGGGGCCCCACCCGTTAATCTGCCCCATATTAGAAAAAATACTTACCTGGTGAACGTTGTTAGACTTTCCTAAAAGAGGAAAAAAAAGAAGAAAAGACATAAGCCTGATTGAAACTTAACAGTAATTAACAGGAAAAGGATAGAATCTAATAATGAAGAACGGTTAAAAATAAATTTTAACCAAAAATAAGATTAAAGGAGGACATTAGAGATTTAGAAACTAAGCGAGTATACCTACCGAAGGAGCTTGGAGAGCCCTGGACTTGGACAAGCTAGAATTCCAGAAAGTATTTCGTACAGCGCACTTAATACCAAGGATTAATGTCTTAAAACAAGATGTAGCAACATCTAATGTTTTTTAGTTATTATAAGAATTTCAATTTAAGAGACATATTTAGTGATTTTGTGTAAAGCATAATTAAGCCTCAGAAGGGAATCTCCGTAAAGCATAAAAACCCAGGGAAACAAGCATTGGACGAAAATATCTTTAAAAACTACTTAATACGTTAAATTTTAATGATTTGTTCTTCTTTCTTTTTTAATTTTTTCTCTGCACCTGTAGGAAGAAGATGAATCCCACCCTCATTGTAAGAGCACAAGATTTATGATAAGAGGGAGTTTATATTTGTATTCCGTCCATTAAAAATGTATGGGAATCTGGAATTTCTAATAAAATGACGATCCTCAAGGTTATTCGTGCGAGACCTGTAGTGTACGACTCGTTCCTTTAATAGTAGTAGGTACAAGTGGGCGGGATTTCCATTGAGAATTATTCACCCGGGGAACAGGGACTGAACCGGCCCCCACCAACTCTTAGGAGACCATAGCTCTGGATAGCAGGACCATTACAGTCCGAGTTTTTTCTCGTACAAATAGACTAGTGATAATTCTTGAGCTGAGTTCTCCGGTGGAAAGGGAAAAAAAGGAGTTGTACGTAACAGTGCAAGAAGAAAAGGAAAACGGAATAATAAGCCCAACATTAAAAAAAGCTTATTTCACTTCAGAAGATTTGTTCTGGAATAATACAAAATGGAACTGGACTGCCTACAGAAGCTATTGACGGCGATTTTCAAGAAAAGAGTGCCAGAATTTCTGTGCTCCGACCTCGCTTTACAAGAAATAGCGGCGTATCTAGGTGTAGACACTCTTCCGGAAAAAATGTTGCCCAAGCTGTAGAAGGGCATATGGGCCGAATCCGATGAGGAAATATTGTTCATGCGGATACTGCGGTGTGGGAAACAGTGGAAATAGAAGTTAATGAGTTAATAGAAATAGAAGTTAATAATGTTTCGTCAATGCCTAAACATAACGTTATATGATGGATATACCAATGTCGCAGCCTACATAAGAAACCTGGAGACGCAAGCACGAATCAACAGAGTGCCCCTCCCTCTATTGCAGCTTATGTTTCTCCTAATTGTGGAACCCTATCTGGCACCATGGGTTAGTGAATTGTTGCATGGGGCAAGGAACAGGAATGAAGCCAAACCGATGTTGTTGGAGCATTTTGGGCAAGCCAAAACTGAGGCTGCACTGCTGAAAGCGTTATATTCGCGGGAGCAATTGCCAGAGGAGAGCTATCTAGAATATTTTACCTGCCACTGGGAGTTGAATGCCGAGTTGTGAGACCCCTGTCGGAAAATCAGATGATGGAACTCGCTCGAGAAAACAGAGCGCAGAGGTACAAGAAAGGTTTAGAAAATAAGTGACCGGAAAAGTTCCGGTTTACAGAGTATGTACGAATAGACCAGGAATAGAATCCATCAGAGTCACACCGTTTATCATGAGGAGTGGTTGCGTAGACAGTCATATGCAAAGCGGACCGGGAAAAGTAGGCCGCATGTAAGGGATGGTACCCTTTTAGGTCCAGGAAAGGCCTTGGAAGGATTTTGTTGTATGAACCTCAAACACCATGACAATAATGTGCGATTTATGGTATACACCGGCTCAAGCATTTTTATCATAAATCGTCAGGTGACTCAAGCACTGTACGCTTGGAAAACCAAAAGACAGCTAAGTAAAAATATTAAAGGAGCCGATGGAAATAAACAGACGTTGAAAGAATGCCTGTCTGAAAAGGTTACTCAGGTTAAGGAGATAGCATGTAGGTCCATGGCCGTCGAAATATGGGTTTGCCCCACCCTACCTTTTGAAGGGATTCTCTGGTTGGATATTCTTCAGTTGAATTTCGTCTTGGGTTATGGAATATAAATACATGCAAGTGTGAAGGATATACATCACAGGACACAGGAGACCCATGTGTGGGATCTCATCGAAGAGAATCAATGGAAGATGGACGGAATCACTAAAAAATATTCTTGGTATGCCCACCACATTGACACCGGAAAAAATAGCCCTGTAAAAGTGCAGCCTTACCCCAATCCCCTGCCAAAATGCAAATCCTCCGACATCTGGTCATAGAACTGAAACAACAAGAGGTAGTTCGCCCGGTTGAGAGCACCTGTTCGCAGCCATATTTTCTAATAACTAAGAAGAGATGCGAGAACATCATTTCGTGCTCGATCCGTGACATCTCAACGCTATAAACAAACCAATGACGTATTACTCGCTCCCAATGGAGCAAATTTTGCACAAGCTGTCGAGTGCCTGAATTTTTTCCATCCTAGACATCCTAAAGGCAGCATATTGGCAAGTGCGTCTAGATGAGGCGTCATGTGAAAAGTCAGTGTTTGTGGTCCCGGGACTGGGCTCCTTCACATATAATATGATACTGTTCGGCATTAAGAATGGATCGCAGGTTTTCCAATCCCTGATGGACCAACACTTTGACCTGACCATCAAGCCTTGGAGTTCGAAATTGACCAGACTTCGTCTCCCATTTTGAAATTCTCCAAAAGGTGTTTGATTGCCAAGTCCACCATAACCTGTGGGTAAATTTCAAAAAGTCAAAATTCCTTCAGCGGCGTGTGGATTTTCCGGGTTATTCCATAGACCAAGAAGGACTGCGTCCCTCAAAAAAGAATGTATTGCCCATGCTAAATTACCCAGTGCCCAGGACCACCAAGGAGGTGAGACATTTCATTGGCATGGTTCAATTCTATAGGATCTTTATACCATCCCTAAGCCAATTGAATTTCCCGTTGAGGCATCTCACCCAAATCGAGATTGTCAAGCTGCTTTCAATGGTATCCTCCGGTTTGGTACAACCAGATTTCAACCTACCATTTGCAATACATCCTGATGCCAGTAAACACGCCGTTAGAGGGATGCTACTTAAGAAGTCGATGGCCGTCGCGGGATAATAGCTTACTGCAGCTGTGCCCTGATTGAGTTAGAGTAAAAGTACTCGGTCTTTGAATGAGAGTGCCTGTCGGTCATGCATGCATTCAAAACCTTCTGATCGTAGGTCTGTGGTACACGTTAGCAGGAGGGGTATTTATCGGGTCTTGAAGGAATAGGGAGGGGGTGATTTTTCAACAGATGCCAACACTTTTTCTTTTGTTCTCAACCTGCTCTGGAATGTGCTAGAATCCACTGTGACCCTGTCCCTCAATTTGTATCCCGTAGCTATTTGGGCAGGTTTGTCTTTCCTTGTCTTTGGCATTACTTTTTTTGTTACTACTCTGGCCCTCTTATGTGGTTTTTGGGGGTTTGTCCTTTTGGGTGTGGTAATTGTTTTGGGTCTTGACCCTCTGTTTTGGGTGTTGGTCCTTGTTTTGGGGGGTAGTGCATTTTTTGGGCGTTGGTCCTTGTTTTAGGTGTTGGTCTTTTATTTTTGGTGGTGGTCTTTGTTTTGTGTGTGTTCACTCATCTGGCTGATGCTACCTTGTTGTTTAATCACGTGATTGCGTCCTTGTTCTGTTTCCTCGAGGCTGATGATCATAAAATTAATTTCATAATTCTTTGTTATGCACAGCTGTTTATGTTTCACTGCAAAAGGGGTTTTTGTGATTTTATCTCACAATATAAGCTACTCGGGTCCCTCTGGGGGGATTTTCTTTCAGCATTTCAGGCCGGATTTCTCGCACCACCTGAGCTGGGCGTGTTGGCTGGGGCTTGTTTCTGGTCTGCTTCTCTTCCCGTCCACGTTTATTAGATGGTCGCAATTTGTTCTTTTTGATTATTCGACCCACAGTAGCTTTGGATACCACAATACCATTTCGTTTGCATAATTCCACAATGCACGAAAGACTGATGTTAGCATCGGAAAGGCCAAATATATACCCTTCCCAAAAGCTGTGATTTTGGAAGCCATGTTTCAGCACGAAACGTCCCAAATAACAGCAACAAGTGTATACAAAGCTAATCCCCATGAATACTGGACGAGTCATGCAAATTGGAGAATTTCAAAATGGGAGATGAGGTCTGGTGAATTTCAAACTCCAAGGCTCGATGGTCAGGTCAAAGTGTTGGTCCATCAGGGATTGGAAAACCTGCGTTCCATTCTTAATGCCGAACAGTATCATATTAAATGTGAAGGAGCCCAGTCCCGGAACCACAAACACTGACTTTTCACATGACACCTCGTCTAGACGAACTTGCCAATATGCTGCCAAGGATGGAAAAAATTCAGGCATTCGACAGCTTGTGCAAAATTTGCTCCATTGGGAGCGAGTGATACGTCATTGGTTTGGTTTATAGCGTTGAGATGTCACGAATCGAGAACGAAATGGTGTTCTCGCCTCTCTTCTTAGTTATTAGAAAATATGGCTGCCACCATGTGCTCTCAACCAGGCGAACTACCTCTTGTTGTTTCAGTTCTATGACCAGACGTCGGAGGATTTGCATTTTGGCAGGGGATTGGGTTAAGGCTGCTACTCACAGTGTCAATGTGGTGGGCATACCAAGGATATTTTTTAGTGATTCCGTCCATCTTCCATTGGTTCTCTTCGATGAGGTCCCACACATGGGCCTCCTCTGTCCTGTGATGTATGATTTATGTCGATTTACAATAGAAATGCTTGAGCCGGTGTCTACCATAAATCGCACATTATTGTCATGGAGTTTGAGGTTCATACAAAAGAGAGGGTACCATCTCTTACATGCGGCCTACTTTTCCCGGTCTGCTTTGCATATGACTGTCTACGCAATCACTCCTCATGAGAAACGGTGTGACTCTGATGGATTCCATTCCTGGTCTATTCTTACATACTCTGTAAACCGGAATTTTTCCTCTGGCTGATGCTACCTTGTTGTTTAATCACGTGATTGCGTCCATGTTCCGTTTCTTTGAGGCTGATGATAATAAAATTAATTTCATAATTCTTTGTTATGCACAGCTGCTGATGTTTCACTGCAAAAGGGGTTTTTGTGATTTTATCTCACAATATAAGCTACTCGGGTCCCTCTATATATACCTACTAACTCAGGGTGTGCTAAACAAGCTGGTATCCCAAGTTGATTTTATCTAATTACTAATTATCTTTTTGTTTCTACTTCAACCAAGTTTTTCCCGCATTACTTTTCGAATGTACGAATTCACTAGCTTATTTAGCTTTTTTAAAGGTAGTCTGTTTGAAATTTGTTTTATTTTCATTTTTACCTCTCACCCTGGTGGTCTTTGCACTCATGAATGATTGCTTTGTTCTCTCAGTTTGAACTTAGCTGAAATGAGCAATTAAAAATACAAATTTCACATTTCTCAATGCTGGTGAGACATATACGGCTCTCTCTCTCTTTGCTAATTTGCAGAGACTTTCCACACAGAGGGTAATAAATGCGTTGTTTGATTCCTACTTCTTGATATTCAGTCTGCCGCCCCTCCCTCTCTCTCGCTCTCTCACTCTCTCCCTCTCACTCACAATACATGTTGGTAAGGTGTTGTTTAAACTTGTCTTCTAAAAATAGTTTTCGTTCTCTCTTTCCCTTATTAACTATACAGATTTTTTCTGTTCGTTTAAAGTATTAGGTTACGAGTCAGATATGTTTTACACGCTTCGCTCTCTAAATAATGCAAATGGCAGTTTTCAATGTAAGGCTGTTGCTTCACATGCGCTGATTTATCAGCGTTCGCCACCAGTCGACATGTATATAGTTGTTCTCAAAGTCGAGTGCTGCTCGCTTGTTTTTTCTGCCTAATTACATTAATTTTTACTTTTTAAAGGTTTGTCATTTGTTGTGTGTTCGTTTCATGGTCCTTTACGATGTGGTACAAGACATTAGATGCATCGCAAATATGGTTCAAGCGAGTGTGATGGTTGCTATGCCTCTTTCACTAGGGCATCGCTGTTCCATGCATTCTCTCATAGGTGCATAGTTCACGCGTTTCTGTTTTCTAATATACTATGTCTTCCATTCAAAGTTATATGTGATATGTAATTCTGTCCTCCATCAGGGTTGCCCAGCTGTTTCATCATTTTAAAGAATAATAATTGGATGTTCTATGAGGATTTTATACACGCCATACCTCAGATGTTTATATTACTGATGAAAAATTGGAAAGAAAATTCCACAGCCTGGGATCGAACCAGGAACCTTCTGCTCACCGTGCAGATGCGCGAGCCAATTGCAGCATTTTGCTATCTACATGCCCTTAGGGGCTTTCATGTCCGCAGTGGCGCAATTGGCTGGCGCATCTGCACGGTGAGCAGAAGGTTCCTGGTTCGATCCCAGGCTGTAGAATTTTCTTTCCTATTTTTCATCAATAATTTCATCATTTTGTTTTTTTTCACCTAATTAAAGTCTCACCCGCTAACAAATTTGCACGCAGTTGATTTCGAGGTGATCGCTGGAGGCCTAACGAGTGAACACAGCATGTACAGCAATGCCCTCACTACATTCGACGTTCATGCTAATCCAAGCTAAAAATCTACGTCTGCCAATCCTGGGTATTTGAAATACGTTTGTTTGTGATGCATTGGTGATTTCACATTACTTTCACAGTTTTTTCCACCTAATGAAAGTCTGTCATAATAACAAAAGCGTACGTGCTTGTTACACACAGATCGAGCAAGGCTAAACGTGTTTGCGAGGTCAACAGCTTCGCTCGCCACTATGACCAGTGTTCAAGCTAATCCAAGTTAAAATTCAACGCGTTTTCTAGCCAGGGGTATATATATACGTTTGTCGGTGGAAGGATGGATCATATAGGTTTGTTTGTGAAGCACTGGTGTTCACCCAATCGTTTCATGTTTTTTTCAAGTAATTAAAGCTTCTACTGTATACAAAAATGTACGTAATTCTTACCTCGCGACGGCTTGCACGAAGTGAGCATCCTAGACAGCCACTGTGTTCTTAGTTCATGCAGCCAGTCGTAATGTTGGCAGATTTATCTCCACATTTCCATGTCGCCGTTTTTTACTTTTGCATTGATTTCTTATAAAAATAATACAAATAATAATGATGATGAAAAGTTTACAGGTTTTTCATTTTTTTTAGTAACTTTTTTACTGAAGGCTTTTTATTCCCTATAATTTTAACTGACGTTCTAATAAATAAATAAATAAATAAAATAAAATAATCGATCTATATATATAACTAGCAAAGGTACCCGGCTTTGTCTGGGATAATTACAATTGTAGGTAAACAGAACAATCTCAAAAAATTAAATTATAACTCCCAATTGGTTAAATAATAACTCAATCAGTACAACACAGAGCAAAGGGCCTGTCAATTCTACAAAAAATACGAAAACAGGAATTCTAGGTGATATACCAGGACTTTATCTAAACTCTTCTTGACTTGCCTCACCACTGCAGCGCATCACCATGTACTTTAGACTCAAGTTTTTCTTGCCCTTGGCGTAGAAGCTCTTATACTGGTCGAAACTCCTGTTGTTCAGATTTTTCAAATGCCCGTATAGCTTTTTCTGTTGCAGAGTTTCTTTGACCAATACTCGTTTTTTCTCTTTCCTTTCCAAACACACAAATTTTTGCCAGCCATCTGGACATTTGATAGGGAGCTCAAGAGAGACATGTGTGACTCCTTTGCCTCATCAATAGACGCTGCCATATTAATGTTCTGTCACCGCATCATCATTTTATGCTGGTTGTAATTATTTCTTGGAAACGAATGTTCAATCATCGCATTATCAGCATGTCAGTTTCCAAAACATACACATTTCCACAGTATACAGGGTGTCCGGAAATAAACGGCAAATATTCATACACGTGAGAGAACATGAAAAAGAATCATTTTTATTCCCATGAACATGGTGTCGCAAGCCAACCCCCACTGGGATACAGGGGGAATAAAGTATGTTGCGCTGCCCGCGAGCGACTAGGCCATGTGGTGCAGACCACATCTGTTCAAGAGATGTCAATGTATGCTCGTATGTATGCTCAAGTCACTCTACAAAGCTTTAATACCTTAAATGTCACTGGAGGTCGTGGCACACGTATTAATTTGCTTACATTCACACAATCAGGACCATTTCACAAATAAGCTTACTACCTGAACCCTCACAAATGGTATCGTTGATGCAGTTATTAACAGCCTGAGAGTACTGAGGTCTGTAGGCTCAAATGTGGGTTGCACCACATTGCCTAGTCGCTCGCGAAAAGCCAACAATCAGGCAGCGCAACATACTTTAACCCACCCTGTATCTCTGTGGGGGTTGGCTTGCGACACCATGTTCATAGGAATAAAAATGCTTCTTTATACACGTTCTCTCACGTGTATGAATATTTACTATTTATTTCCGGACACACTGTATAGTCAAACGGTATTTTTATTAAATGTTTGGATCTAATGTGCTACCAAATAATTCAGGTGATACCCCGGAGTGGCTCGGATTCAATTTTGCAATATCTAAAAAATAAACATATGAAAATGCTTAGAATAAATACAGTAAAAATTCTTAATGAAAATTCGAAAAAAAAAATTTTAAAGGCTCACAATTGATAGACCTCTCCAAGGATGCCTCTGTTAGTCAAAATAATTTATTACTCACGTAATCTTACTTCAGCTGTACACTTGATGTTGTTGCAATTTCCACTCTTCTCTCGATGTGTTGAAGCAAAACTTGGCCATTCATCACTTTGTGTAGTCTAGTGGTCGCCGATTCTTCCATTTACTTGCTTCACATTTGCTCAATACAACACGGAGCTAAAGAAGTGCTTCCTCTGTCGTCTTGCCACTCTTGATTAATAGTCTGCTAACTCTCCATTATTTCCAGATACTGATCATTTTTAAAAATTTTCAAGAAATTGTTAAGTACTAAGAACTCTCTTTTCTAGAAGAGGTACCCGGCGTTGCTCGGGATAATTACATTTCTAGGTAAACAGAACAATCTTAAAAAATTAAATTATAACTCTCAATTGGTTAAATAATAAATCAATCAATACAACACAGAGCAAAGGGACTATCCATTCTACGAAAAACAATAATTCTGTGTATACCGGGACCAGATACTTTAGACTCATGTTCTTCTTGCTCTTTACGTAGAAGCTCTTGGTCTATACGGATATGGAGCTAAAGGATTGCTTCCGCTGTCGTCTTTCCACTATTTCTCAATCGTCTGCTAACTGTCCATTATCTCCAGTTACTGATCATTTATAAAGATTTTCAAGAAATTGTTAAGAACTAAAACCTCTCTTTTCTAATAAAAAAGCCTGAATAACAGGAATTCTATGCATTGTTACAAATTGAAACTTAACTATATTGCACAAACTTTGCCTTCCATTGTTGGTCATGAGATATATATTATTGATCCTTGCAGAGTGTTTGTGAATTGAGCGTTGATACCAATGTTGATAAGTATTGTTTCAGAAACTTTGCCTTGTATTGTTGGTCACGAGATATTTCTTATTAATTTGGCTTGCCATAACCATGAATATCGATTTTTTATCAATAAATATTATCTTTTCGAAATCTGAAGCAGACAGTGACCTTCGTTTTGCCTTGAAGGTCAAGTATGCAAAATTTCGTCAAGATTGAAATAAAACTGTAGATTTGCATGGAAACAAACAAATAAACAAACCCACAAGCAAACATCCTTCTTTATATATACATATAGTAGCAGAGGACCAAGCGTTGCCCAGGATAATTATGCTTGTAGGAAAACAGAACAAGCTCAAAAAGTTAAATTAAACCACCAAATGGGTTAAATAATAACTCAAGCACACTACAATATAGAGCAAAGAACTATCATTTCTAAGAAAAATCCGAAAGACAGGAATTTACCTCTTCACTGAAAAAATCCATTCTATGTGAAATACCGGGACTTGATTTACCAAAAAAAAAATTTTTAAATGCTCACAATGGATTGTCCTCTCGAAGGATGCCTTCTAGTCTAAATAATTTTTTACTCACGTAATCTTACTTTAGATGTACATTTGATGTTGTTGCAATTTCCTTTCTTCTTTCGATGTCTTAAGCAAAAATTGGCCATTCATCACTTTGTGTAGTCCAGCAGTCGCCGATTCTTCTATTTACTTGCTTACCATTTGCTCAATACAGCACGGAGCTAAAGGAGTGCTTCCTCTATCGTCTTTCACTCTTTCTCAATAGTCTAACTCTCCATTATCTCCAGTTACTGATCATTTTTAAAAATTTTCAAGAAATTGTTAAGTACTAAGAACTCTCGTTTCTAGAAGAGGTACCCGGCGTTGCTCGGGATAATTATACTTGTAGGTAAACAGAAAAATCTTAAAAAATTAAATTATAACTCTCAATTGGTTAAATAATAACTCAAAAAATACAATACAGAGCAAAGAGACTATCTATTCTACGAAAAACAGGAATTCTGTGTGATATACCGGGACCAGATACTTTAGACTCATGTTCTTCTTACTCTTGACGTAGAAGCTCTTGGTCTATACGAATATGGAGCTAATGGATTGCTTCCTCTGTCGTCTTTCCACTATTTCTCAATAGTCTGCTAACTGTCCATTATCTCCAGTTACTGATCATTTTTAAAGATTTTCAAGAAATTGTTAACTACTAAGAACTGTCTCTTCTAAGACAGACTTGAATAACAGGAATTGTATGCACTTGTACAAATTGAAACTTATCCATATGGCATCATCATTTTATGTTCATTGTTAGAATACTTGGAAAGGATTGCTTTATCATTGCATCATCATTTTGTGCTCATTGTAATTGGTGAATTGCGCATTGATATCATTGTTGATGGGCCTATTGTTGCACACACTTTGCCTTTCATTGTTAGTCATGAGATATATATTGTTGATCCTTGCATAGTGTCAGCGCATTGCGTGTTGATACCATTGTTGATAACTATTGTTGCGCATACATTGCTTGCATTGTTGGTCATGAGATATATATTGTTGGTCCATGCAGAGTGTTTGTGAATTGCGTGCTGATATCACTGTTGATACCTATTTTGTACAAACTTTTCCTTGCATTGTTGGTCATGAGATATTTCTTATTATTATGCCCTGCCATAACCATGAATATCGATTTTTTATCAATAATTATTATTTTTCCGAAATCTGAGGTAGACAGTGACCTTCCTCACGGTTTGAAGGTCAAGTATGCAAAATTTCATCAAGATTGGAATAAAACTGTAGATTTGCATAAGAAACAAACAAAGAAACCCACAAACAAACAAACATCCCTACTATTTATATATATAGATAACTAGCAGAGGAGCCAGCGTTGCCCGAGATAATTATACAGTAGGTAAACAGAACAATCTCAAGAAGTTAAATAAACTGATGTGTTTTTTGGAAATAAACTGTAATAAGTTATGCACTGCTAAAACGTGCCAAACACACAAACACACACACAAATACACAAAGAAACATATACGCACTTTTCCCAATCGTCTGAACGCTTGTTTGGGAGCTGAAGGAAGACACGCGTATCTCCTTTGCCTCATCGAGAGAGACTGCCCTATCTATATCGTCTATTATATCCATTTCCTGTTCATTGTTACTATTTCTTGGAATAGAATGTTCTATCATTGCATCATCATCTTGTGCTCATTGTTATTGGTGAATTGCGTGTTGATACCAATTGTTGATACCTATTGTTGCACAAACTTTGCCTTGCATTGTTGGTCATGAGATATTTCTCATTAATATGCCCTGCCATAACCATGAATATCGATTTTTATCAATAATTGTTATTTGTCTGAAATCTGAGGTAGACAGTGACCTTCTTTATGCTTTGAAGGTCAAGTATGCAAAATTTCATCAAGTTCGGAATAAAACTGTAGATTTGCATAAGAAAAAAACAAACCCACAAACAAACAAACCCACAAACATCTTTCTTTATATATATAGAAAGACTAGCAGAGGTACCTGGCGTTGTCCGGGATAATTACACTTATAAGTAAACAGAACAATGTCAAAAAATTCCTTACTAACGTAATCTTACTTTAAATGTGCACTTGATGTTGTTGCAATTCCGACTTTTCCCTCGATGTTTTGATCCAAAATTTGGCCATTTGTGTTGTCTAGCGGTCTCCGATTCTTCTATTTACTTGCTTACCATTTGCTCAATACAGCACAGAGCTATAAGAGTGCTGCTCTGTCGTCTTTCCACTCTTTCCCAATACTCCATTATTTCCAGTTACTGATCATTTTTAAAGATTTTCAAGAACTTGTTAAATACTAAGAACTCTCTTTTCTAAGAAAAGCCTGAATAACAGGAATTCTATGCATTGTTACATATTGAACTATATTATACAAACTTTCCCTTGCATTGTTGGTCATGAGATATATATTGTTGTCCCGTGCAGAGTGTTTGTGTATTGATACCATTGTAAGTATTGTTGCACAAACTTTGCAATACATTGTTGGTCATGAGATATTTCTCATTATTATGCCTTTCCATAACCATGAATATCGATTTTTTATCAATAATAATTATTTTTTCGAAATCTGATGTCGACAGTGGCCTTCCTCATGCTTTGAAGGTCAAATATACAAAATTTCATTAAGATTCGAATAAAACTGTAGATTTGCATAAGAAACAAACAAACCCACAAACAAACAAACAAACAGACCCACAAACATCCTTCTTTATATATATAGAAAGATAGAAAGAGGATAGATAGATTAGCATGAAGTTATAAGAGCTTCTACGTCAAGTGCAAGAAAAACTTGAGTCTAAAATATCTGGTGATGCTCCGCAGTGGTGAGGCATGTCAAGAAGAATTTAGATAACGTCCCGGTATATCACCTAGAATTCCTGATATTCGTATTTTTAGAAGAATGGATAGTCCCTTTCCTCTGTGTTGTATTGATTCAGTTATTATTTAAACAATTGGAAGCTATAATTAAATTTTTTGAGATTGTTCTATTTACCTACAGGTGTAATTATCCCGGGCGACGCCGGATACCTCTGCTATTAAATAAATAAAATAAAATAAAATAAAATAATGAATAAATAAAATAAAATAAAATAATAAATAAATAAAATAAAGTAAAAAAAATCAAACTTTATTTCCACTGTATTTAAGTTCACGCAAATGTTAAATTTTCTATGATAATCTACATTGCATAATAAATGTTTAAGTGAAAATTTCACTTTTAATGTATTACTAATGCAGGCGTCATTGCTCTTTTTATTGTTTGGTTATTTGGGCAGTTTTGTTAATTAGGTAAACAGAGCAACAAAATTATAAGTTAGGTTAGAGTTTGAGGTCTTCACTTTTCTCGTTTGGTTTTAGTTGCTCGTAGGCCAATTCTATAAGCGGGTCGCGCATTTAATTACACATTCCTCCTAATTTATTACACAACTCAAACAATGCCAGCGAACAAATGTGAACTCCCTAGTTTATTTTAGCAATCACTGCTCTGCTGATTAAGAGGTGATAATGTAATGATCGACTCACTATTATCCGTCTACTGTTGCAATCACTCAGGGTCCCCATGCATCTAGTTGCAGTTGCATTCGTTTTGGGTCTTATTTCTCTTTCCACTGAAATTTTGTTTAATCAATTTTTCGATCTCTTTAACATCAATTTTCTGTTTGTTATTCTTTCATTTTCGCACGCGTGAGTCAGTTTGAGTCTATCAAGGGGTCCCTTGTTAGCCGACATGCCCTACCTCTTACAGAGTTGTTGGATTTTTACGAACTTAAGATAAAATTGTGTATTTAAAATTACAAATTTTCCTTTTTCAACACTGTTGAGGTTAATACGTGCTTCTCGTTAGTAATATATGCCTGAAAGGATTTGCTGTGATCTTTAAAAATGCAGCATTTCTCGCTGTTTCAATTCGATTTGGTTAACCTTATCTTCAGCTCTCTCTCTCTCTCTCTCTCTCTCTCTCTCTCTCTCTCTCTCTCAAGGTTTCTTGCTCCTTAGTCTTTTGTAAATACAAATGCTAAATGACTTCTTTTCCTCGGGTATTTGTCAACGAATACAATTATACAATGTTATGCTGCAATTCCATTTCTCTTTTGACACAAGTCACATGTATTTTTCTGTGCTGATTTGTCACCACCAACAGGGCACAGTAAGGGTGACGTAGGCAGAGTTGACGTTCAAGTATACGTTTTTGAATTAATCTTAAATTTTGCACTGGTTAAGAAAACCACCCACACCTCTTCTTTTAAGTTTCTCCCGTTTTTATGATGATTTCATTTACTCTCAGCGTTGGTAATTGTTCAAATACATTGATGACCATTACTGTTTCCCGACAATTGCGAGTGCATTTGTACTAATATTGTCTATACATTTCGACAGCAGCAGATTAACTTACATTGTTGAAAGGTTGCTTTCCTGAAATTAACTGAACACAATTGGTAATTCCTCAATTCAAATATTCTGTTTACTTTTGGTACGAAACTTAGGATATTTTATCTTCTTTGTGGTTGTTATTTCAACAGTATACTTAAAGATGTAAGCAGCGGGTTCCTATTAACAAATTTGTACGTAACTGTTATCAGCTACTTGAGCGCAGTGTTTGGCAAGAATAGACCTGCAGATCAGATCCCCTGCTAACGGCGTTTTGCAGTAATCCGAGCTAAAAAATGGTCGTGTCTTCCAGTTCGGGTATGTGAAATATGTTTCCTCACTAGTTTCATGGGTTATTCGGCTAATTAAACTCTCCCTCTTGGTAAATTTGTTGGTACATTGTTTCAGTTGACTACTGATAACCCTGTGCCGTTGAATTAGAGGGTTTGCATCGCACACTTTATAAACACAGTTTCACACTACGAATGTTTAAATTTCTTCTACTCTCTGTGATTTCTGTGCTGTGATTGTTCAGTTTGTTGTTTGTATTTTAAATAATTTTATCTCGCTCGCTCAATATTTACTCTTTTAAGGGCGTGTGGGGGTTGTGTAATATAGGTATCATTCTATACGAGCTTTAAGTTAAATTTAGGTTAAAATTTCACATCAAATTGACTGTGTTAGAACATCAGGTTATCATTCACTGGTTGAGTGATGGTCTGCGTTCGATTCTCTGTAACTCTAGGGAACACTTTTTTTTTTGGCCAATTCCTGTTTTTAACCTTTTATTACACACAGTGTTAAAGTCAAAACACGTTTTCCTTTTCTTTTTCCTGCGTTTTTTACTATTTTTGATTACATTAAAAGTTGTTTACAACTTTTGTTTTCAGACCGACCTACGATTGACAGGCATGAAATACATTTGTTTGTGGTTCACACAAGTAGCCCCACCTTCAGTTTCACTGATTTTTCAACTCGTTAAAGTGTTTCTTTTCGAGAAATGAGTACGCAATGGTTACCGCGTTGTTTAAGTAATGCATTGGCCGCATTGGATGTCATCTAAGCCAGCATCTGATACGATAAATGCTTGCGCTAAAAAGTCTTTGCGTCTTTCAAACTGGGTACGTGAAATACGTTTCTTTGTTTGAGGTTCACACGAGTTGCACTGCTAGTTTCACCTCATTAAAAAGCATATGTGATTTTTTTTTTTTACCAAAAAAGGAATATCCCGAAAAAGCCACGGATTTTATACCAAGTTCTCTTCTTATTTATGATTATAAAATATTATCCAATATAATTGCTGAGAGGTTAATGATCAAGTTTTTTGGCATAAATACACCTTGGCAAAAATGTGCAGTAAAGGGTAGAAAAATTTCAAATAGTTTACAGATAATTAGAGAAATGAATCATTTGCTTGGATAATTTCGATGGATAATTCTAAGGCTTTTGACAGGGTGCGACTTGATTATTTACTATATGTTTTGAAAAGGTATGGCACCTCAAAGCAACTGTTACGATAGTTAAAAATTTTCCTTATGAATCAGAAATGACAACTTAGCATAAAGAACTGGAAATCAAATAGTATTAATATTGAAAGTGGCATTAGACAGGAGGACTTTCTCTCAGCCTTCTCTTTGTCATTAGTTTAAACCATATTTTAGAAGTGACTAATAAGATCATAGGTGAAAATAGACAGGGTGCATTAAAAGGTTTTCCATCTTTAGCAGCATATGCTGATGATATCACCTTTTTCTTGGTTGACATCAGGGAGGTGGATAAGTTAATGGCAATTGTTGATGATTATCAGAAGGTATCTAATGCTCAAATAAATAAGTCAAAATCAGGAATTCTTAATTATACTGAATTAACAAATTTCTTCTTTGAAGAAAAATATGGTTTTAATGTTAAGGATGACTTAAAAATATTGGGGGTGAGTTATTTTAAAAATGAGGATGATTTTAAAAAATATTGATATTTTGGATAAAAAATGGGATGAGTTCGTTGATAGGATGAGTCCAATGTATAAGAATTTGACGATTTTTGAAAAGGTTGATATTGTAAATGCCAGATTTATACCATCACTTCAGTATATTATGATAGCTGTAAATCCATTGGGAGAACAATTAACAAAATTTATAAGATGGGTGAATGCCAATTCGAGATGGGCAAAAAGCATTATTATTTTAAAGAAAAAAAAAAGTGGGTTGAACCTCAATATTAGATTATGTTTGGAATATATTGTCAATTCAATTTTGGATAATTTAAATGTTTATTATTCTCAACTGTTTTATAGGATCTGTGAAGGGAGAAACCCTTTCTTAGATACTATTTATATAATTAAAGTTAAATTAGTTACTAAATTTATTAGAAGAATAAAAACTGTTTGTTTAAGAAGAGAAAACATAGGTTTGGAATTGGAGTGTGGATGTAATGTAAAAGATATGGATAGGAGAGAAATTTTAGATAATGTGTGTAATCATTACGTAAAGATAAGGATGGATGGGAGAGAAAGAGTTATAAGAAGAGATCATAAATTTGGAAGGTGCATCAGAGAGCTAGTTACCACCAAATGGAATAATAATAGTATTGAGATTTGTCTAACTTTGAATAATCCGTGGCTGGTTTGTATCACAGAGAAAAATTGGAAATTTAGGAGAAAAAGCTCTTGCACTCCACATTTTTTATTTAAGATTAATAAAAGGGATATGCCTTTATGTGTAAAATGTAAAGAAATTGGTTCTGAAGAACACTACGTTAATAAGTGTGAGATGACAAATAGAATAAGAAATGCAATGATACAATTATTGAGATATGTCGATTTGGTGCCGGAGAATTATGATAGCTATATTTTAGAAGGCGTTCCAAAAGAAGTGAAATGTAAAAGTAAAGAAGTACTAATTGAAATATTTGCAATTGCAACGGTCTCCATCTATTCATCAATGGTTGCTTGGGAACATAACTAAGGCTTTAATAGATTTGGGTTGTTTATGAAAAAGATACTGGTTCATTATAATGGCCGAAAGTTTATGTTCTTTACTTGCGGACGTAGGAGACATTTTTTTGCAAAATGGGCACATCTCTGGAAATGCTTTAGAAAATGGTTCCAGTAAAGAATGGAATTGGTATGTTTATTTACTCTTTTATCTGAACTGAATGAAATGCTGTCGATGTGATAAGAACTGAGTAGTTTTATCTTAATTTATTTATCTTCTTATTTCGGGTTATGCCATTTTTTAATGTAAAATAAAGTTTGGTTTGTAGTAAAGTGTTTTTATTATGGTGAAATTATGTGGATCATTGTGGGATTTTGGTTATTTTTTTTTGTTATGGATGGTTGCTATTGATTCCCCAAATCCCACTGCAGGCAGTGGGTTATATTTCTTTATATTTCGTTTTGGATATTGTTTTTTAATTTTTATTTTTATTGTAAATAACATTTTTATTGTATATGATGATTTTATTTTTTATGTAAAATGGTTCTGGTTAAGAATGGAATTGCTATGTTTTTTTTTAACTGTTATATCCGAACACAATTGATTGCTGTTGAACTTTTGAGCATAGAGTCTTTTTTCTATTAAATATTTATTTCCGGATTATGGGTTATGCCTTTTAATGTATGGTTCTTGTTAGGTTTTTTTGGGGGTTTTTCTGATGGTGATATTATGTGTTTCATTGTGTGAATTTGTTGTTTTTTTCATCATTTATGGTTCCTTTGTGCTGGTTATACAATTTTTGGTTTGAGATTTGCAGTTATTGAACATACTCGTTTGTGTTATTTACTTTGGATTTTTTATTTTTTTTTGCGTAAATAGTGTAGTATAATGTTTTTTTCTTAGTGTAAAAAACCCTTTGGTTTTATTTTATTGAAAAAAAAGATTTGTGAATACAATGATGTGAAATAATTTGTGAAGACAATTTCGATGTAGTGAAGATTATTTATGATATAATGCAAGAAAATATCTTGGTTTACCTCTTTTAGAGGTAACTACACTGAGTATTCACCTCATTAAAGTGTTGTCTTTTAGGTAAAATGCGTACGCAACGGTTTCCCCAGTAACTCAAGTATAACCTTGGCCGTGTTGGATGTCATCAAGTCGACAGCAGTTTCGCTAATCGTACGTGCTAACCCCAACTAAAAAGTCTACGCGATTTTCAGTCACGGTACATGAAATGCATTACTTTGTGCTCCATTGAAGTTTCCTTATTAGTTTCACAGGTTTTTTTACCTCTTTGAACGGTTTGTTCCAGGCAACTGAGTAGTCAAAAACTCCTTCATGGTGACACAAATTAACGGCATTATTATTATAAATCTTATATTGAACAGTCATTCGAACATTAAAGTTTTAAATATGTTTGACACTTTCATTCTCCAATTCACCTTCAGACACTCGATCAAATTCATTAACGATTAACGATGTGTAAACTACAATCAATCAACTCACAGGTACTAATATTAATTTTGATGAACCGAATATGTAGTACCGATTCTGCATGCGTACATATACTGAATTTTCAGCCAAAATTTCATTCATTCATTAAGTCACAGTGTTCTAAAAATTAAAGTTTTGCTCGGTTGGTTGGCTGGTTGATTGGTTGGTTGATTGGCTTGTTATCTAAAGATTGAAAACATTACAAGCATTTACCTAATTACCAAACACTGCCATACATTACTGTTATGGTGTTGCATGGTTGTAATTCAACAACCGAGTGTGAATCTATTCATGACGGGGTGGTAGAACTCACTTAGCCACAATCTCTCTAATTCGACCACGTTATATTGCAGTCATATGTATGTGTGTGTGTGTGTGTGTGTGTGTGTCTGTGTGTGTGTGTGTGTGTGTGTGTGACAAAATATTTAACTTGTGAACAAATGTTCTTCAACGTCAAACGACTCAAGATTTTACACAACAGCGTAGTTAAGGTTTTAACAACTACTATGTCAATGTCACAGTTGAAACACATGATTTCGTTCACAACACCAAACACTAGTGTATAAACAGTAAGTAATACGACAAGCATTCATTTTATGGTACATATTGCAATTAGGCTTGATTTAAAAATACCTTTTATTGTCTGCATCTTCAGTACAAACTATCCTATTTTATATTATTACACTATATAGCACTATCCCCACACGCCCTTAAAAGTGTAAACATTGAGCGAGCGAGATAAAATTATTTAAAATTCAAACAACAAACTGAACAATCAGAGCACAGAAATCACAGAGAGTAGAAGAAAATTAAACATTCGTAGTGAGAAACTGTGTTTATAAAGTTTGCGATGCTAACCTAATTCAATGGCAAGGGGTTATCAGTAGTCAACTGAAAGAATGTACCAACAAATTTACCAAGAGGGAGAGTTTAATTAGCTGAATAACCAATGAAAATGAGGAAACACATTTCACATACCCTAACAGGAAGACACGACCATTGATTAGCTCGGATTACTGCAAAACGCCGTTAGTAAGGGATCTGCAGCTCCATTCCTGCCAAACACTGTAGACAGCGCCCAAGTAGCTGATAACAGTTACGTACAAATTTGTTCAAACTAACGACGACGGGAAACCACAAATCCACAATAATCATTTAATAATGCCTCAGATGTACATTTCGAAAGCTATGCTTTCTTCATCAGTGAGTGATTAACAAACAGAGAACTCGGAATTTATAAGAAAATTACAACAATAAGTGACCAATTACAGAAAAGTAACCTTAATAACTAATTACAACTATACTAACACAAAACAAAACAACCAATCACGCTAAACTGTTAAGACCCGATCATTTCAAATCCACCTCCAGAAACTACACTTAGAAGGCAATCCACTTATAAGAGCCGATATATCGTTTACTTTAAAGAATCGATATATCGATTACTTAAGAATAAACTTAGCGAGGGGTAACCAATCCCCTACAGGCATAGGGCCGTCATCATTGTTGAGTAGTTGATTAGTTGCTTTGTTTTTTACAATTTCCAGAGATTCTAAAAAACGTATTAACTTGGGATTTTTACCGGAGTGAATAATTTTAAATGAATTGGTATCGTAATCATGCTTTTCCTTCAAAATATGGTCAGCAAAGGATGAAACACCGATTTTAAAATTCTTTATGCTGGCTATGTGTTCTGTCTTTCGTTTGGCCACGCCTCTCAGTGAGCTGCCCAAATAGAAGTGTCCACACGTGGCACACCCAAACTTATAGACACCTGCTCGTTCCTCCGCGGGGATTTTGTCCTTTGCTGCACATAAACTCCTCTTCACCGTATTAACGCTCCTGAAGGCTACTTTAATACTGAAGTCACTACACAGCTTTTTTAGGCCTCGATTCAACTGTACGTTGTATGGTAACACCAATACATTTTTGTAGTCAACTAATTCCTTTCTAAGGGTCGTGACCTGTTCAATCTTCAGGTGTCTACTGATCTTTGTGGTCATTCGGTCGACCATTTTACTTTCAAAACCAGTGTACTTTCAAAACTAACTTTACAGTGTAGTTTCTGGAGGTGGATATTTTTAAATTTGAAATGATCGGGTCTTAACAGTTTAGCGTGATTGGTTGTTTTGTTTTGTGTTAGTATAGTTGTAATTAGTTATTAAGGTTACTTTTCTGTAATTGGTCACTTATTGTTGTAATTTTCTTATAAATTCCGAGTTCTCTGTTTGTTAATCACTCACTGATGAAGAAAGCATAGCTTTCGAAATGTACACCTGAGGCATTATTAAATGATTATTGTGGATTTGTGGTTTCCCGTCGTCGTTAGTTTGATTATTGTGTCCACAGTTTCTTGGCTGTTTTCTCTTATACAAATTTGTTAATAGGAACCCACTGCTTACACCTTTATGTCTACGAAGAAGATAAAATATCCTAAGTTTCGTACCAAAAGAAAACAGAATAGTTGAGTTGAAGAACTAACAACCGTGTTCAATTAATTTCAGGAAATAAACCTTTCAACAATGTGAGTTAATCTGTTGCTGTCTAAATGTATAGACTATGTTAGTACAAATGAACTCGCAATCTTCGGGAAACAGTAATGGTCATCAATGTGTCCATGTTGGTGTTGAAAAATCAGCACAGAAAAATACGTGTGACTTGTGTCAAAAGAGAAACGGAATTGTAGCATGAGCATTGTATAATTGTATTCGTTGACAAATAACTGAGGAAAAGAAGTCATTTAGCATTTGAATTTACAAAAGATTAAGGAGCAAGAAACCTTGTAAGAGAGAGAGAGAGAGAGAGAGAGAGAGAGAGAGAGAGAGAGAGAGAGAGAGAGCTGCAGATAAGGTTAACCGTATCGAATTGAAACAGTGAGAAATGCTGCGTTTTTAACAATCATAGCAAATCATTTCAGGCATGTATTAGTAATGAGAAGCGCATATAAACCTCAACAGTGTTTAAAGAAGAAAATTTGTAATTTTAAACACACAATTATAGTTTAAATTCACATAAAACCAACAACTCAGTAAGAGATAGCGCATGTTGGCTAACAAGGGACCCCTTGAAAGACTCAAACTGACTCACGCGTGCGAAAGCGAAAGAATAACAAACAGAAAATTTATGTTAAAGAGATCGAAAATTTGATTAAACAAATTTCAGTGGAAAGAGTAACACGACCCAAAACGAATGCAACTGCAACTAGCTGAATAAGGGACCCTGAGGGATTGCAACATTAGACGGATAATAGTGAGTCTATCATTACATTATCACCTCTTAGTTAGCAGAGCAGTGGTTTCTAAAATAAGTGGTTTCTTCGGAGTTCACAGCTGGTCGCTGGTATTGTTTGAGTTGGTTCACTATTCACTTGCCACACCTTGTGTGGGTAGAAATTAAGAGGAATGTGTAACTGACTGAGCGACCCGCTTATACAATTGGCCTACGAGCAACTAAAACCAAACGAGGAAAGAGAAGACCTAAAACTCTCACCTAACTTACAATTTCGTTGCCCCGTCTACTTTACTAACTAAACTGCCCAAATAACAATAGAAAAAAGTAGATTTACTTAGAAAATTTAACATTTGCGTGAACTTATATACAGTGAAAGTAAAGTTTGAATTTTTTAGTTTATTTTATTTATTTATTATTTTAGTTTATTTTATTTATTCATTATTTTTTAGAACGTCACTTAAAATTTTAGGGAATAAAAAGTCTTCAGTTAAACAGTAACTAAAAAAACTGAAAAACCTGTAAACTTTTATCATAATTATTATTTATATTATTTTTATAAGTAATCAATGCAAAAGTAGAAAACAGGGACAGGGAAATGTGGAGATAAATTTGCCAACTTTACGACTGGCTGCATGAACTAAAAACAAGCGGCTGTCTAGGATGCTCACTTCGCGCAAGCCATCGCGAGATCGGTGTGATAAGAATTACGTACATTTTTGAAACAGGAGAGGCTTTAATTACGTGAAAAAACCGTGAAACGATTGGGTGAACACCAATGCAACACAAACAAACGTATATCATATAGCCCTGGCTAAAAAACGCATTGAATTTTAACTTGCATTAGCTTGAACACTGGTCATAGTGGCGAGCGAAGCTGTTGACCTCGCAAACACGTTTAGCCTTGCTCGATCTGTCTGTAACAAGCACATACACTTTTGTTAATACGACAGACTTCAATTGGGTGAAAAAAACTGTGAAAGTAATGTGCAATCCCCAATGCATCACAACCAAACGTAGACTGGCAGACGTAGGTTGCAGACATAGATTTTTAGCTCGGATTGGCATGAACGTCGAACGTCGTGACGGGCGTCGCTGTAAACGGTGTGTGCTCGTTAGGCCTCGAATGACCACCTCGAATTCAACTGCGTGCAAATCTGTCAGCAGGGAGATTTCAATTAGGTGAAAAAAGAACGATAAAATAGCTGGGCAACCCTAACAGAGGACAGTGATACATATCACATATTCCTTTGGCTGGAAGACAAAGTATTTTAGCAAACACAAAAGCGTGACCTATGCACCTATGAGCGAACGCATGGAACAGGATGCACTAGCGAAAGAGGCATAGCAACCTTCGCACTCGCTTGAACACACATTTGCGAGGCATCTAACGCCTTGTACCACATCATAACGGACCATGGAAAAAAACACACAATCCATGACAAACCTATAAAAGTAAAAATTAATGTAATTAGGCAGAAAAAACAAGCCAGCAAGGACTCGACTTTGAGAACAACTGTATATGTCGACTGGTGGCGAACGCTGATAAACCAGAGCATGTGAAGCCACAGCCTTACATTGAACACTGCCGTTTGCACTACAGTGGTCGCCGCTTAATGTATACACGGTTAATACAAACAATCGGTTTGTGTGACCATTTTTGTAAAGACCCGAACGAGTGTATACTATTACAAGCAAAAAATTTCGTTTAATGTATACAGCAGTTCGGTTAATACAAACATGTTTTTAAAAAAATACGTACAGTATTGGACAGCAGTGGCAATTTTATCGTCGGCCATTTTCCTTTTTGCTCACATGCTCCGATGCTCGACTGTGATTGGATGAAGGTCGTCCGTCCATTGGCAAAAGTTGAACATTTTTCAATGCTTTGCGGCAAAGCTTCTCTATGTTCACGGAAGTAAAGAAACTGCACATGCGCTATAGCCTCTATAATCTAAAACTGGGCGCGCGATGCTTGCCGCGCCAATATGAATAACCCTAAGGCGGAAGCTTTAAGCTATGCTCGAGTTGACGAACCTCTCAGACAAACAGGATCGAAATACAGTAAGTGATTGTTAATTCTTATTTTTCCTGGAATTGTGCTGTTCTGTACAGGCATGCAAGCGAACTTTATGAGAGTACAAGTGCATGTACATTACTGTACTGTACAGTAAAAATGGAAAAGAATAAGCGAAAGGATTTAAGTCTTCAGGAAAAAATTGATATTTTACAACGCTATGATAAACTGCCTAAAATGAGCCTTCGAAACGCAGCTGTGCAATTACACGTATCGCATTCAACTTTGTGGCAAATCGGAAAAAATAAAGAAAGGATTGAGAAGGCTGTGCAACTGAATGAAAATCCAAACGGAAAGAGGAATCGTTCGGGAAAAGACAGAGAGGTAGAATCAGCATTGAAGCTATGGTTTACTAGTGTTCGTGAGCGCGACGCTCGAGTTGACGGACCTCTGATGAGACAGAAAGCAGAAGAACTTGCAAAAAAAATGGGGAAAAACGACTTTGCTGCCACGGAGGGATGGTTCCATCGCTGGAAGTAACGTGAAAACATCACGTACAAACGAACTTATGGTGAACAGAAAGACGCAAACAATTCTGCAGCTGAACACTGGATAAAGAACGAATGGCCAAAAATTATCTCGGAATATCCTGAAAATGTTGTTTATAATGCGGATGAGACCGGGCTGTATTACCGTGCCTTGCCCGAACACACGTACATGTTCAAAGAAGATACGGCAAAAGGCTGCAAAGTATCAAAAGAACGCCTCACAATTTTATGTTATGTCAGTATGTCTGGGGAGAAGAAAAGCATGTTAGTGATAGGCAAAAGTAAGAATCCTCGATGCTTCAAAGGCGTGAAAAAACTGCCAGTGGAATATTGTGCCAATTCTAATGCCTGGATGATGACTTCAATCTTCAATGACTGGCTACTGAAATGGGATAAAATACTGGATCATAAAATTGTTCTTCTTATTGACAACTGCACAGCACATGTTGTGAATTGCATATTAAAGCACATCAGAGTCGTTTTCTTATCTGCCAACACGACGTCCCTACTTCAGCCTTGTGATCAAGGCATAATCCGAGCCCTAAAAGCTTATTACCGTAAGGAAATGAAATGTCGGATTTTGGAAAGCATTGATAGAGAAACATCAGAAGAAACACGTGCTAATGATTTGGCTAAATCTGTTAGTCTGTTGGATGCCATTCACCTATTGGTCGCTTCATGGAACCATGTGTCAGCCAGTACAATCAAAAACTGTTTTGCACATGCAGGATTTACTGAGAACTCTAGTGATAATGCGGACGACACAGCAGAAACGTCCATTTTTCCGTCAGATATATGTATGACACAATCTGATTTTGAAAATTGGATATCCATTGACGAGAATGTATGCATCGCAGCTCCGCTAACAGATGAAGAAATTTGTCAGACTGTGACAGAAAGGGAAAAACAGAACGAAGAAACAGAAATTGATGATTCTGAGATCGCAGCACCACCAACACACTCAGAAATGAGAAATGCACTCGACGTATTGAGACGTGGAGTTCAATATTGGTCAACCGATTTGAGGTACAATACCAATATGAAAATTTTATTAATCAACTAATTATAAAAAACACAAAGCAATTGAAAATCACTGATTTCATATCATAAATGTAATCTGGTTAATAAATATAATAAAATACGTATATACTGTAATGAATTACTACACATCTAATCTATATATAGTTCATTATTGAAAATGTAATAAAAGTTATGAAAACATTGGTATAAACTGATGTTTCTGTTTTTTTCAGTTAATAAAAACAATCGGTTATTAGAGACAGATAGACCTCGTCCCATAGTGTCTACATTAAGCGGCGACCACTGTATCAAGAGAGCGAAGCATGTAAAACAAATCTGACTCGTAACCTAATTCCTTAAACGAACTGAAAAAATCTGTATTATGTATAAGAGAGGGAGAGAACGAAAACTATGTTAGAAGACTACTTTAAACAACAACTTACCAACATGTATTGAGAGGGACAGAGAGAGTGAGAGGGCGAGAGAGAGGGAGGGGTGGCCAACTGAATATCGCGAGATAGGAATCAAACAACGCGTTTATTAACCTCTGTGTGGAAAGTCTGTGCAAATTAGTACAGAGAGAGAGAGCCAAGTATGTCTCACCAGCATTGAGAGATGTGAAATTTCTATTTTTAAATCATCATTTCAGCTAAGTTCAAACTGAGAGAACAAAGCAACCATTCATGCGTGCAAAGACCACCAGGGAGAGAGGTAAAAATGAAAATAAAACAAATTTCAAACAGACTAGCTTTAAAAAAAGCTAAAAAAGCTAGTGAATTCGTACATTTCTTCAGGATGTATGCGCAAGCTATATTTATAAGCATGTACGCGGTTACTCATATATATGAAATCAGTCACCTGTCAAACACTTCATTAGGTTGTGGGAGCAAACAAACACTCACACAAATGAGAAAATGCAATGCAATTTTTAAAAATTAATTAAAAATTAAAAAACAAAGTGAGTGCCTTGAAACTGAAGTAGTTAATTAGAAGAGACTGTAAAGTAATGCGGGAAAAATTTGGTTGAAGTAGCAACAAAAAGATAATTAGTAATTAGGTAAAAACAACTTGGGATACCAGCTTGTTTAGCACACCTTGAGTTAGTAGGTATATATAGAGGGACCCGAGTAGCTTATATTGTGAGATAAAATCACAAAAACCCCTTTTGCAGTGAAACATCAACAGCTGTGCATAACTGTTGGGGATTGTTACAATTAAAAGCCATGTGTGCATGCAATAGATATTGTACTATTGTTAATGCCGCGAATCTCGTGTACAATTACCTTTTTTTTTCTATTATGTTAATAAAATGCGTTATTGAATGTCGTCTTAATCTTTTAAACTCTGTACAATTCCTACAGGTTATGGGCCCAGCACGCTTCCACTGCGCACATTAATACATTAATAGTAAACCGATTGAAATAAATATCCAACAGGAGATGGCAAATATTATTAATGCTACCCGCATAGAGACTCTATCCAAGGAGAATTACGAAACGTGGATTCTACACGTACAAGCCTTACTCATCAAAAGTGATTTATGGGAATATGTATCCGGAGAACTTCCACAACCAAAAAAGGAAGAGGATTCCAAAGCCCACGCTGAATGGATACGACGAGACCGAAAAGCTAGATCGGATATTATACTCTCCATCGGCCCTTCAGAGCTGAAACACATCAAGGATGCGAAACCTCCAAAGAAGTATGGGACAAGCTCAAATGTACTTATTCACCAAAAGGCTCTGCTCGGACCATTGTACTTCTCAAATTCCTTTTGAAATTAAAAATGTCAGAAGAAAGTGACGTTCGCATGCATATAGCAGAATTCGTCGACACCGTGGATAAGCTTGCTACTATGGATATCGACATAAATGAAAAGTTGCTTGTAATCATGCTGTTGCTTAGCCTACCAGATAGCTATGAACTTTTCAAATGCGCTATGGAGTCACGGGATTCACTACCCGATATTGAAACTTTAAAATTCAAAATCATAGAATATAGTGAACGAAAGGTTGAGCATGTTAATGAAAATAACAATGTTCTCTACTCGGAACAAAAATCTCGTAGGAATCAACCGACAAAATTTGATAATGAAAATAATCGTAATCCTCGGAAGAGAAATAAATGCCGATTTTGCAAAAAAAATGGGACATAAAGTAGAAGACTGTTTCTTCAGAAAGAATAAAGAAGGCAAGAAAGATGCCAACCGCTTGCCCCTGCCTACTCACTCGCAGTCAGATGAAAGCAACTACTTCATAAGTGACAGAATGAAAACAGAACAGTGGTGCTTAGATAGTGGATGCACATCGCATATGACGCACAGCGAAAAAACCTTCACAGTGACAAAGCAAGTGAACAGCGAACTGAAATTTGCAAACAGAGAGACGGCCAAACTTGACGTTAAGGGATGCGCACGATTTACGACGATCGTCGATGGTAATACAAAAAGAATCAAACTCAACGACACACTATATGTACCACAACTAAGTGCTAATTTGATGTCAGTCGCCAAGATCACAGATAAGAACTATCGAGTAATATTCACGAAGCACAAGGCCATAATAAAGGATACTACTGGGAAGACACAAATGATGGCTCTTCGCAAGAACAATCTTTATTTCATTCAAGAGGCTCCTGAATCAGTCCTATCTCTGATGCCTAGCCAAGAATCGTTGATAGATCTTTGGCATAATCGGCTAGGGCATATCAACTCAAAAGACCTACAACTCATGTCGAGCGGACGGATAGTTACGGGCATCAAGTTAAATACGAGCAGCAAACTGTCTCCGTGTTTTGTTTGCACCCTCAGAAAATCTACCCGAATTCCTTTCCACTCTTCACATCAGAGGTCTCGAGGACTCTTAGACATCATTCACACTGATATATGTGGACCCATGCGTACTCAATCTTGGGGAGGTGCAAAGTACTTCCTAACATTTATAGATGATCACAGTCGTTGGTGTGAAGTATACTTCTTGCATCATAAAACCGAAGTATTCGACAAATTCATGCGAAACCTTGACAAGCAGTTCGTCGAAACCTTGACTGGCTGCAAGATAAAAAGTGTTCAATCGGATAACAGCACAGAATATAATAATAAGACTATGAATGATTTCTTCCAAAAACAGGGCATACAACATCGATTTTCTGCACCATATATGCCAGAACAAAATGGAGTAGCTGAACGGAAAAACCGATCGCTAGTTGAAGTGACTCGATATTTACTAATCCAGTCCGGGTTACCACCTGCATTTTGGGCTGAAGCGATAGCGACAGCTAATCACGTCCAGAATCGATGCATCTCTAAAAGCCTGAAAGGGAAGACCCCATTTGAATTATGGACCAAAAAACGCCCGAACATTACCTATTTCCGTAAGTTTGGATGCCGCGCCTTTGCCCTTGACAAGTCTTCAAACAAAGGAAAGTTGGATGCGCGTTCCACCGAAGGAATATTTGTTGGTTATTCTAATACCTCCAAATCATATCGAATCTGGATGCCGAAGGATAAAAAGTTCCATGTGACACGTGACGTCAAATTCATTGAATCAGAATATGGAAGCGGACAGAAAGAAGTTGCTCCAGAACAACTTCAATCATTTATAGACATTGATACCACAATCAATGGAGAAACCATAATCGGTTCTGATGTTCGAGTTGAACCTCCTTTGTCACACACCCCTGACTTAGAGAGAGACACAACTACAGACACGCCTCCAATTCCTCCACGGAGAAAACCTGGTCGACCAAAGAAGATTCGTACTGGAAAACCTGGCAGACCCCCGAAGTCACGAACAGTAGAAGACACTGCACTTCGCGAAACGACCTTAAATGAAAACGACAATACAGAAGAAATACAGATGGATCCACAAATCTCCATGATGGCTACGGAAGTACGACTTTCGGATGCGATAAATGGACCTGATGAACAAGAATGGAGAGATGCAATATACACTGAAATTAAAAGTAAAATAGCAAATGATACGTGGGAGCTAGTACCACGAGGAAAAGAAAAGCCAATCGGATCCCGTATTATATTAAGAAATAAATATTCATCCGATGGAAAATTAGATCGAAGAAAGGCCAGAGTTGTAGCACAAGGATATTATCAACGTCCTGGAGTGGACTTTGTAGAAACATTTGCTCCCGTTGCCAGACTTAGTTCCCTTCGAACTGTAATTGCACTAGCAGCAGAAAAGGATTTGAAATTGGCACAACTCGATGTTACAACAGCATACTTAAACGGCTACTTGGACACAACAGTGTACATGGAAATACCGGAACTGTTTAAGGAGATGCTGGATAGGATAATTCTCGACCAACCTCAATCTGTTTTGGTGGAAAATGCTCACAAAATGCTAAACCAATTACAAAATGGAAATTTTGTTTGCAAACTAAAAACGGCACTCTACGGACTTAAACAAGCAGGTCGCCAATGGCATTTAACACTGAAAAAGGTGCTCTATTCCCTAGGTTACAACCCATGCGGAGCTGATCCATGCGTTTTCACGAACAATGATAGAGATGTTATAATAACTGTATATGTGGACGATTTCATCATTGCCTATCGAAAACCAGAGAAAATTGAAGCCTTGAAAAATAATCTGCGCAAACACTTCGCCATTAAAGACTTAGGTGAAGCGAAGTTTTGTCTAGGTATAGAAATCGAAAGAACGGAGAATTCTGTACACCTCTCACAAAAGGGATACATCAGAGATCTTTTGAAAAAGTTCAGAATGACAGACTGTAAACCCGCTCATACACCTATTGCGTCGGGGAAATTAAACTTCACTCTAGAAAAAGATCAATCTGAAGAAGCCGAGAGGAAGCCGCCATATCCATACAGAGAATTGATCGGTAGCCTCATGTACATAGCAATGGCTACACGCCCAGATATCGCTTTCATAGTAAGTGCTCTCAGCCAATTCAATGATAAATTCAATAAAAGCCATTGGATGGTTGCGAAACATGTTTTACGGTATCTTAAAGGAACCTCCGAGTTGACCCTCAAATTCCGAAAATCCGGAAGTGGTCTCGTCGGATATGCAGATGCAGACTGGGGAAGCTGCGTGATTGATCGAAGACCGTACACTGGTTACGTATTCATCTTGGTAGAAGCTGCTATCTCATGGGAAAGTCATAAACAAAGAACTGTAGCCCTCTTGTCTACAGAGGCCGAATATATGAGCCTATCGGATGCGATGAAAGAAACCATCTACTTGATGAACTTTCTCAACGAGGTCAACCCTTCCCAGACTAATGAAGTGACCGCGTATTGTGACAATCAAGGAGCTGCTAAACTAGCCAAAAATCCAGGGATTCACAATAGATCGAAGCACATAGACATCAGATATCACTTCATAAGTGAAACGTTGTGCAATCAACCTATTGCAGTGAAATATATTCCTACAGAGGACATGTTAGCTGACATGCTGACTAAACCCCTAGCCACTCCCAAGCATCGAGCCTGTTGCAATGGCATTGGACTCAAAAACTTTTCCTATTCAGAGACTTTCAATTGAGAGGGGGTGTTGGGGATTGTTACAATTCAAAGCCACGCGTGCATGCAATAGATATTGTACTATTGTTAATGCCGCGAATCTCGTGTACAATTACCTTTTTTTTTTTCTATTATGTTAATAAAATGCGTTATCGAATGTCGTTTTTAAGACTGTCGTCTTAATATTTTAAACTCTGCACAATTCCTACAATAACAAAGAATTATGAAATTAATTTTATTATCATCAGCCTCAAGGACAAGGACGCAATCACGTAATTAAACAACAAGGTGGCATCAGCCAGAGGAAAAATTCCGGTTTACAGAGTATGTACGAATAGACCAGGAATGGAATCCATCAGAGTCACACCGTTTATCATGAGGAGTGGTTGCGTAGACAGTTATATGCAAAGCGGACTGGGAAAAGTAGGCCGCATGTAAAGGATGGTACCCCCTTAGGTCCAGGAAAGGCCTCAGAAGGATTTTTTTGTATGACCCTCAAACTCCATGACAATAATGTGCGATTTATGGTAGACACCAGCTCAAGCATTTCTATCATAAATCGTCAGGTGACTCAAACACTGTACTCTTGGAAAACCAAAAGACAGCTAAATAAAAATATTAAAGTAGCCGATGCAAATAAACAGACGTTGAAAGAATGCCTGTCTGAAAAGGTTACTCAGGTTATGGAGATAGCATGTAGGCCCATGGCCGTCGAAATATGGGTTTCCCCCACCCTACCTTTTAAAGGGATTCTCGGGTTGGATATTCTTCGTCAGTTGAATTTCGTCTTGGGTTATGGGATATAAAAACATGCAAGTGTGACGGATATACATCACAGGACAGAGGAGGCCCATGTGTGGGATCTCATCGAAGAGAATCAATGGAAGATGGACGGAATCACTAAAAAATATCCTTGGTATGCCCACCACATTGACACCGGAAAAAATAGCCCTGTGAAAGTGCAGCCTTGCCCCAATCCCCTGCCAAAATGCAAATCCTCCGACGTCTGGTCATAGAACTGAAACAACAAGAGGTAGTTCGCCCAGTTCAGAGCACCTGGTCGCAGCCATATTTTCTAATAACTAAGAAGAGATGCGAGGACACCATTTCGTGCTCGATCCGTGACATCTCAACGCTATAAACCAAACCAATGACGTATTACTCGCTCCCAATGGAGCAAATTTTGCACAAGCTGTCGAGTGCCTGAATTTTTTCCATCCTAGACATCCTAAAGGCAGCATATTGGCAAGTGCGTCTAGATGAGGCGTCATGTGAAAAGTCAGTGTTTGTGGTCCCAGGACTGGGCTCCTTCACATTTAATATGATACTTTTCGGCATTAAGAATGGAACGCAGGTTTTCCAATCCCTGATGGACCAACACTTTGACCTGACCATCGAGCCTTGGAGTTTGAAATTGACCAGACCTCGTCTCCCATTTTGAAATTCTCCAATTTGCATGACTCGTCCTTTATTCATGGGGATTAGCTTTGTATACACTTGTTGCTGTTATATGGCTTCCAAAATCACAGCTTTTGGGAAGGGTATATGTTTGGCCTTTCCGACGCTAACGTCAGTCTTTCATGCATTGTGGAATTATGCAAACGAAATTGTCTTGTGGTATCCAAAGCTACTGTGGGACGAATAATCAAAAAGAACAAATTGCGACCATCTAATGAACGTGGATGAGCAGAGAAGCAGACCAGAAACAAGCCCCAGCCAACACGCCCAGCTCAGGTGGTGCGAGAAATCCGGTCTGAAATGCTGAAAGAAAATCCCCCCACACAGAGAAGTCTAGCCCAAAGGAAAGGTATTTCGCAGGCAACAGTCTCCAGAATGATTCATGACAATATTGGGCTGGAGTGACGTCATAAAGCGCGCAGTCACACAACTGAGTGACTGAACACAACTGAACACTGCCAAGTCATCTGTGGCTTACTACAGGAAGATGGAACAGGAGACGGGCATACGAGTTAAAATCCCTTCTCTCATGTGCCTGTAAAATCTCCTGATGCATCACCAATGGATTTCTGTGGTTTTGGTCTCCTGAAACGACAGCTCGGAAGTCGCCGACCAAGAACCGTTGATGGGCTATGGAAAGTGTGTTAGCAGGTGTGGAACGAAATTCCCATGGAGTCCCTCAAACTCAGCCTACTTCAGTGGAAATTACAGTGCCGGGCGATAGTCCAACAACGTGGCTCTCACATCGAACACAACCGATGGTGGCGCCATGGTATTACACCATCGTAACAGAACTGCAAAGTCGTCTCATTTTATCTGAATCAACCCTCTGTAAAGTTGAAAAAATGTGTGTGTGTGTCCGGTTTGTTGATACAGACAGCAACATAAGAGAACAATTTTTAATGTTTTGCGAATTGCAGAGAAAAACAGGTACCCATATTGCGAATGCAATAGTAAACGCATTGAATGACCTGGGCTTATGTAAAGAAGATATGATGGTACAAGTATATGATGGTACTGCCAATATGTCAAGTGGCAAAGTTGGAACGCAGGAAAAATTAAGCAACTCTGCAGCGAAAAAGCAACATATGATCATGCCAGGGAATAAGGTTAATGGGAAGCGAAGCTCCCGCTGATTTTTTATGTCCAGAAACAACCAGCGCACCGAGCGAATGAGGCGAAATGGCTAAAACTGAAACCGAAAGCAATAACATGCTCAGTGAGTTTCACTTGGCCCCTGAGATTGCGGACCAATCAAAACAAAGGGTTTAAATAATTTCAGTTTTCACGCCGTGCATTCATATCGTATTTTCCTATCATTAACGAACAAAAAAATTATATAATAATTTCTAGAAATTATTTTTAAATACACATGTATACTGAAAAATTTTCAAATCATTTTTATTATAAATATATACATTTTAAGCAATTTTAAACGCATATTTATTTTATATTTATTTGAAACAAAAATATAATTTAATTACATATCTGTTCGTAAAAATATAATATTTCATAATTTTATTTGTATTACATTAATTTTATTTGTATCAAATTTCATAAAAGTTATTAAATTAAATTAATTTTTTTTGTAATTGCATTAAAGATACGAAATATGCTATGAATGCACGGCGTGCAACTGATTGGTTGTTCTTCAAGGAGCAGAGAGTCAGTAGGAGATCATGTTCAATGGCAGTGTTGCCAGATCAGTGGTTTTTCCACTATATTTAGTGGAATTTTTTGGCTTTAGTGGGAAATTTGGTGGGTGGAATAAGTTAGTGGGGTTTTTAAAATCTAGTGGGTTTTTTAGTGGAATTGCGATAATTAAATTACATTTCCACTTTTTCACTTCCAAGCTCCAATCACATTTTATAGGAACTTTTTATCTGATAATATCAGGAACAGGAAATTGAGAGACTCTCAAGCAATGATGTGAATAAAAGAGCGACCAGGGGAGGAGGTTGGATCTCCAAGCGCACTCTTTTGGAGATTGGATCCCCAAGCCTTAGTGACCGCAGGACGTTTAACGAAGCTAGCGTATAATATACATCACAGTACATTAATCAATCAGTATATACAATGTACAGTTCATTATACAGTACATTAATTCACTTTTTATTTGAATTCCCCCTCGCCCAAAGCTAATACGAAAGAGACCTCTCAAAATAAAGTCCGGGTAGTTGCATTTTCTCCTCCGATCATGTTTCATTTACTAATTTAACAGACAAATATTTAAAAAGGCCCCAAAATTACTCTGGTCTTTATTCAAATTACATACTTTTTTTCTGAATATTCTTGCATATTTTATTTCTCGCGACGAGTTAAAAAAGGGGGGTCATGTTCTACAGTACAAAAGGATACAATTTTTACTGGTTATTTTGGGCTCTGAAAGTGGAATCGCGTTATATAGGGTGTTTCTAAATTATCTCCCGTATTCTACATGTTTATTACTCAAAACTATTACAGGTTTTAACGTGATTTTTTTTTATTCACAGAGAAAAACTCAAAAATTTTCTTAGCATGCCTTAATAAATTTCAATGTGCTCCCCATTTATGGCGTGAAGAACGTCAAAGCGAAACTCGATTTCCTCCCATTTCGGACTAGCATTTCGGGAGTGATTTCAGCGATTTTTTTCAATTATTCTGTTCTTGAGAGTTTCAATGTCATCAATGTTGGTCTTGTACACTCTGTGTTTCATATATCCCCTGAAGAAAAAATCCAGAGGGTTCGCATCTGGTGAGCGAGGGGGCCAAGGGATTGGCCCATCTCTTCCAATCCATCGTTCGTATTAAGGCACTGCCTAACTTGCAGGCCTCAGTGAGATGCTCCACCTGGTTGGTAGACTATGTTGGGCTGCAGTTCTTCAACCTGTGGAATCGGGAAGTTCTCCAACATACCTAGGTAGGTTGCAGCGGTAATGGTGTCTACAGCGAAAAAGAAAGGTCCGATTACTCGAACATGCATTAAACCGCACCAAAATGCTAGCCCGAACATGGGAGGGAATCGAGTTCCGCTTTGGCGTCCTTCACGCCATAAATGGGGGGGGGGGGGGGGGTTTTTTTTTATTAAGGCATGCTAAGAAACTTTTTGAGTTTTTCTTTCTGAATAAAAAAAATCACGTTAAAATCTGTAATAGTTTTTGAGTAATAAACATAACATGTAGAATACGGGAGATAATTTAGAAACACCCTGTATCAGTTACGTATTATAGTAGAATAATTACGGTACTATGTTTCCAAATAATTTGTCTTCACACGCAGTTTACTATTTGAATACTGAAGCCCAAAATGATACAGTATCAGCTAGCATGACTCTCCCTTCGGGATCAAACTTAATCTACTCCACTCTTTTTCAGATGTAAACAATTCTATTCAAAAAAATAAATTATTTGGCAAGCTCTGCTATGTCTCCCTTTGTCGGCATTTAAGCGTTCTTATAGCTGAACTGTTTTATTTGAAGCATGACAGTCATATTGGCTGGTAATCTACACTTCACTTCTCTAGCTAAATTGACTAGAAATTCAATCTATCTTTTACGGAACATAAAACGTCTTCTGGTAATATTATTAACAGCTTTTTCAACTTTTAGTTTTAGTTTTAGTAGCCATTTTAGTAACAGAGTTCAATGTCTGTGCTATCTGTAGCACGCAGGATATTTTAAGCGATATTCCATTTCCTCCCATGTTCGACCTAGCATGTCCTCATTAATGTTTGCAATTTCTGCTGTGATGCTTGACAGTTCTTGCAGGTCCGATACTGGTGTATGCTAGACTGTATCCTTCACAAAGCTTCAAAGAAAAAAATCTAATAGGGTTATGTCTGGAGACCATGGAGGCCAGGAAATTGGTCCTCCTCTGCCAATCCAGCAACCTGCAAATGCGTCGTCCAAAAACAAAACAAAACTTTGTGCGTGTGAACATTATGCCGCAAACCGCACCTTTCTAACTATCCCCATTACTGAAATATATGTGATCAAAGTTGTAAAAATCAGGTTGGAACACCCTTATGTACCCAAAATACATTTCTTGCACTTATTGCATGATTGGAATTTAAATGTATCTTAAATGTGTAATTTCGACCCTAATGGAAATGAAATTAACACTGCACCGTGTTAAAAGACACAATTAAAACATTGCCATCTAGGAAACATTTTACCTTGTCTCACATCATAATTTCGTTAAAATTATCATATGGCTAATGTGTATGTAAATAAATATTTGATGGATAAATATGAGGCATCGCGGATACAATGGGTGAACTTGACAAAAAACTATGCCATCTAATTTTTTGATATCTGAGAAGCCAAATGTTAAATTAATAAAATTTAAATTTCACCCATATGAGTTTCCCCCTGCGTATCTGCAACGCCTCATATGTTCTCCTAATATTTGCTGTGAAAATATATTTTAGAGCTATTCAGCGTTATAATGCATACGAGGCCAACAAGAGACAGGCCAGGGCACTCAAAAGTCACGTGATCATCGGGGTCCGGCCAACAATTCATCCTTCATTGTCTCCATCTGGGATTTTAACAATCAGTATTCTTTCGAAGAAGACCTTCCAAGTCCATCAACTGTCGAACAGGAAGTGCTTCATTGGAAATTGGCTTGGAAAGGGAAGGACAATCTACCCCAAACATCCGCAGAAACCATAAGGAAATGTGATCAGTTACTCTTTCCCAATATTTTTGTTTTGCTGAAGCTGCTGTGTACCTTCCCAGTTACCTCTTATAAATGCGATAGAACTACTAGCATTTTACGATGCCTGGACACTTACATGCGTCATTCAATGACAGAAAAAAAGATTTTCTGCACTAGCACTCATCCACAATCATTTCAGTCATATGATTGAATTGGATTGTGTTGTAGACATTTTCTCAAAAGTGCATTCCAGAAAACTAGAGAGTGATAGTATTTTATTTTAAATCTTCTTTTAAATAAGCTTCTACTTAAACGTTATCAATAAATATTTTAAATTAAATAGTTGTGGTCCATTTTTTTAGAAAATCGATCCCCCAAATAAAAACTCTAGTTACGGCCATGCATAAACAGGGTAAACATATGTTAATATGTGTGTGTACTCACAGCAATTTCCAGATCGTAGGACTCATTTTATTAGATTATAGCCAACTCGATTATAAGAATACAGTAATTCGTAGATAAGTTGTACCACCCATCTTCAAGTGTTTACGAACCCCCGACTCATCTGACAGCGCCATACACAGCTTTACGAGCCATTCATGGGAAATGGCAATCATTTCCGGTAGAGAAACGAAATCAAATTACGAAAACATGGCGGTTAGCGATACAGGACGATTTCGCCGTTTGTGTTAGTAAGAAGATTAATACAAAATTATTAGAACTAATACTACTCTTAATATGACTATGGATGGACAAGTTATCTTGAGTTGGGATAGTCTCTTCAACTCTGAGTGCGAGAACAGTCTCCCTCAAAAACCCGACGTTGAATAAGCCATTCTCCAAGGTTGCTTGTCTTGCTCCTTCAAATTTTACCAGTTCAAGAAAAATTGGACGAAAACAGGAACCTACAGGGTGATTCAGTCAATTTCTGGCCATTTCAGTACTATGATTTATTGACCCATTAATGTTTACAAACTTAGCATTTTAGTATGATATTTTAGGCAGTTCGGAGTTTTTATTCCCGTGGAAAAGTCTTGATAGTATGCTCAATGTGGCCACCACGAACGTTTTGAACTGCTGGCAGCCGAATGGTGAAGTTGTTCATAACTCCATCCACACTCACAGCAATATGCGGTTAATATGACCCGCTTGTGAGAGTCCTATGATTCTTCCAATACTACCCATTTAAGAGAGTCATTGGACACAGATGTCAGTAAGAGTTCTTTGACCCGAATTTCCGAGTCGCCATTCTCCGGTCATTTGACTCGACTGTACAAGATTTAAGACTCATTAATGGAATATTTAATATACGCGTATATACCTATTTACACATTTTTACATACACATTTATATACAAGGTGATTATAATTAAAGTCCCTTTGTAAAAATGCTATAAAAAAACAACCATGAGTCCGAATGACTTCAAATTTGGACTGAGCATTCTTGAAGAAGGGGCATTTGATATGGGATAAGAAAAAAATAGTTCCAAAATTTATCACTAGATGGCGCTGTAAGCGGCATAACGGAAGCGGATTCAGCTAGAAGTGACATTTTGAATTGAAATACGACGGCTTTGGCATGAGTTGTTTATGGCATGATGTTTTTACATTAAAGTTGGTCAAGGAATGCAATTGACACTAAAACAAGTTAAACATGATTTTTTTTTTATTATACAGTACAGTATTAGCAAAAAATCAACTATACCGGTCAATGAACATGATTGCTTCGGGTTTGATGATGGAAAACATGACTTTCAAGTCATTTAACAGTTGTGGCACTGTTAGTGCAAAGCCCATCCACCACGGCAAGGTCGTACCACATCGGATGGGAAAAATCGGTTTTTAATTGTCCTTGGGCCAAAAACCGCATAAAAAGCACATGATGATTCGGTTTTTAATTGTCCTTGGGCCAAAAACCGCATAAAAAGC
>JAHWFO010007477.1:397384-446502 GCA_023313115.1 Rhysida immarginata
ATGATTCGGTTTTTAATTGTCCTTGGGCCAAAAACCGCATAAAAAGCAACAATGGAAACGCCTATTAATTATCTCGGGACTTGCGCAAGACATGTTCAATATGCTGTCCACCATTTTCCTCCACAAGTTTTAACCGATAAACAGCATGTTCCACAACAGACCGGAGTGTCTCCGGGATCACGTTGTGAACGTGGTGCGTAATCCGAGCCTTCAATTCCGCTAAATTTGCAACTGGGCCACTGAACACATGATTTTTAAGGTAACCCCAGAGCCAGAAGTCACAAGGATTGAGGTCCGGTGATCTTGCAGGCCAGGCTCTCGGAAAATGACGGCTGATAATTCTATCATCTCCGAAATGTGTCTTCAGCAGTTGCTTCACTGGCTTTGCAATGTGCGGAGGAGCGCCATCTTGCATGAAAATTATTCTATCCACGCATGCATGCTGTTGAAGTGTTGGAATTACCTGGTTGCGTAAAAGACACGCATACCGTTGACCATTGACTGTACAGGTAACGGGACCCGCAGGACCCACTTCCTCGAAAAAAAATGGCCCTATAATCAATGATGCTGTCATCCCGTACCACACAGTTACCTTTGCAGAATGAAGCGGTATTGAAACACATGCGAAAGGATTTTCCGTTGCCCATATCCTGCAATTTTGTGTATTGACAACGCCGTGGAGATAAAAATGGGCTTCGTCTGTCCACAAGATGTTCCATGGCCATTCATTGTCCACTTCCATGCGAGCTAGAAATTCTAAAGCAAACGTGTGTCTAATTGGCAGGTCAGCAGGAAGTAACTCCTGAACATGGGTAATTTTATAGGGATAACAATGCAGGATATTGCGTAAAATTTTATTGACCGTGCTCACAGGCATGTCTAAAGTTCGGGCAATTCCCCGTGCACTGCACGTTTGCACACCACTGTTCGACCCTTCCTCTAATGCTTCAGCCACATCTTCTACTGACGTCAAAGCAACTGCTTTCCTCCCTCTGCCAGATTTCACTGCAAAAGAACCTGTCGCTTCGAATTTTTTAATCATACACCTCAGAGCCTTTGCAGACATCGGACCACATCCTTTTTTCATTCCCTTTAATACCCGAAATTTCTTTAAAGCTGCTATGGCAGAGTCGCCATTCTTATAAAAGAGCTTCACAAGCAGAGCGCGATCCTTCATTGACAGACCCATGGCAAGCTGCTGAGATACAAATATGACGAGAACGCCATGAGGCCTGCGTTTTTATAACACATGCAATGTCTCATGCGCATGCGTATCTTTCAATTTGCATAGTACAAATCCTCCTAGGCATAATATGCCGCTTACAGCGCCATCTAGTGATAAATTTTGGAACTATTTTTTTTTCTTATCCATATCAAATGCCCCTTCCTCAAGAATGCTCAGTCCAAATTTGAAGTCATTCGGACTCATGGTTGTTTTTTTATAGCATTTTTACAAAGGGACTTTAATTATAATCACCTTGTATTTTCACAGCTACTTACACATTTATATAGTCATTATCGAACAAGTTTACATACGTCTACACAAGTTTACACTTTTGTACATATCTATATAGAATATTTACACAACTTTACGCACATTTAAACACACACGCACACAAATTTACACACATCTATACACCTATTTACACATAGTTACACATGTTAACGCTTAAGTACACCTCTGTACAGCTTATATACACAAGTATACATACATTTATACATGTATGTGCACAAATTTACACACATATATAGACAATTTACGCATCTGTACAGCTGTTTACATAAGCTTACAATAATATGTACATAAATTTACACACTTGTATACACGATATACTAGACACAGATTTAAATACGTCTACGGCCTATACACTTATTTACACAAGTTTACATTTTTGTACATATCTATATAGCGTATTTACACATTAATGCACACAGGTACACATATTTACACACGTGTATACAGCAGACAATTTACACGGACTTACACACCTATTTACACAAATTTACACACGAGTATGCACCAATATACACAGGCTTAAACACCTGTATACTGATATTTACACAAGTTTACATTTGTATACCGATCTGTATTTATATTTTATCATCTTTATAGTCCTTGTAGGCAGAAAAAAGGATTTTAATGATAAATCTGTTGTTAAATTGTAAACAACATCTTTTTAAAATTTTTAAATATCAATTTTTTTTTATAAAATCATTTATTGATTTAACAATACAATCAACTTATAATGTACAATGCAATAAATTCACCATCACCTAACAAAATTAATTTGCACAAAAATCAAGGGATTATTTTTGATGTAAACATTACATCGTTCTCATTATAAATCTGCAAGATTCCTTTTCCATTCCTTTGGGTAGGCTAAATGGAAACTAAGACGTATTGCTGAAGAGGAAGGCTCATATTAGTATCCTTGGCTATCTGAAATACAGAAAAAAGAATGAGTTTTAGATCAATGATTTACACTCCCTACAATAATGGAAACAGTGACATTTTATTTCTGTTAATATCATATTCGACCTCCGTGCTGAAATTAAGTCACCCACCCTTCTTACTTTCTATAAGGCTCCGATACAGAGCTTTCAGTGTATAGATCCATTCTTGCTGGCGAGAAACTAGCCATGTTGTTAGCAGTTGATAATAATGAATGCTGTTCAGTGGAAATGCATTTCAGTTCACAACGGGTAAAAAAAAATAATCGTAACAATAATGAATAAGAAAACGTGTTAGCAAATAAATTTGGAACTATTAAATAAGAATAATTTACGTTAGAAAAAAGTGTAACTTACTTAGATTCCTGTTTTCGTTTAATTTTTCTTGAACTGGTAAAATTTGAAGGAGGAAGACTAACAACGTTGGAGAATGACTTATTCAACGTTGGGTATTTGAGGGAGCCTGTTCTCGCACTCAGAGTTGAAGAAACTATCTCTGCTGATAGATAGTCTCTAGATAACTTGTCCCATCCATTGTCAAATTAAAGAGTAGTATTAGTTCTAATAATTTTGTATTAATCTTCTTACTAACACGAACGGCGAAATCGTCCCTATCGCTATCCGCCATGTTTTCATAACTTGATTTCGTATCGTTGCCGGAAATGATTCCCATTTCCTATGACTTGGCTCGTAAAGCCGTGTTTAGTGCTGTTAGATGAGTCGGGGATTCGTAAACACTTATAGATGGGTCGTACAACTTACCTACGAAGTACTGTATTCTTATAATCGAGTCAGAGAGCTATAACCTAATGAGTCCTATGATCTGGAAATTGCTGTGAGTGTGTACACGGGTGTAAACTTATGTAAATAAGATGTATATATGCGTAAATTGTCTATACACGTGTGTAAATTTGTGCACAAATATATATAAATGTGTGTAAACTAGTGTAAATAAGCTGTACAGAGGTGTACATAAGCGTAAACATTTGTAACTATGCATAAACCTGTGTAAATAGGTGTATACACATGTGTAAATTTGTGTGTGTGTGCGTTTATGTGTGTGTAAAATTGTGTAAATATTCTATAACGATATGTACAAAAGTGTAAACTTGTGTAAATAGGTGTAAATAGGTATATACCCGTGTGCAAACTTGTGTATATTGTGTATACTCGTGTGTAAATTTGTGTAAATATGACTATATACACTATATGATCACAAATATCCGGACACATGCACGTTTGCGCTCTAGCCACGATTTCATGGAAATTAATAGGGCATTGCACATCCCTTTGCCCGAATCACAGCTTCCACCCTTCGGGGAAGACTTTCCACCAAATGTTGGTAAGTACTTTCCGGAATGTTCCTCCATTCCTCCCGAAGAGCGTGAATCAGTTCAGGTACAGAAGTTGGCCGATGTGTTCTGGCCCGCAAGCGTCTTTCCAATTCATCCCACAGACTCTCTATAGGATTGAGGTCGGGACTTTGTGCCGGCCAACCCATTTCTTCGACCCCTGAGTCCGCAAACCACTGCTGTACACGCCTCGCTTTGTGGCATGGAGCATTGTCGTGTTGGTAGAGAAATGGCCCGTTTTCGAAAAATTGCCACAACGTTGGAAGTGCACAGTTGTCCAAAACATTCAGATAACGGTCGGAGTTCATGATTCCTTGCACAGGAACGAGCTGGCCCAGTCCGTACCATGAAAATGAGCCCCACACCATGACTCCTCCACCTCCGAACTTGACTGTGGGCTCTGTGCACTCAGGTAAGAAGCGTTCTGCAGGTATGCGCCAAACCCAAATTCGTCCATCGGCTTGCCAGAGTGTGTAGCGAGATTCGTCTGTCCACATTACACGTTTCCATTGGTCCATTGTCCAGTTTCTGTGGGCTTTGCACCACTCCAGACGTCGCTTGGCGTTGACCCTGCTGATGTGGGGCTTGTGGGCAGCAGCACGGCCATGGAATTCCATCGTGTGCAGTTCCCGACGAATTGTCATGGTACTGGCATCATTTGCAGAGGCGTTTCGAAACTCTGTGGCAATTTTTTCCGCCGAGGACTTCCGGTTGCTGTGGGTGACACGACGAAGCACTCGACGGTCTCTGTCCGTTAGTTTCTTGGGTCTACCGGTTCGTTGTTGAACTGTTGTTGATCCCCGGGTCTTCCATTTCATAATGACATCGCCTACTGTTGACTTGGGTATCTGAAGAAGGCTGGAAATGTCACGCATGGACTAGCCGCATAGGTGACATCCAACGATGGTTCCACGTTGGAACTCACTGAGCTCTGCCGAACGACCCATTCTTGCCAATGTCCAAGCAGAGTTGTGTCTGAAGGTGTGGGAAGCTATTTAAATGATGTGCAAGTTATTATCATGTGACATTGGACCAATCGATCATCTGTGAGGGGTGTCCGGATATTTTTGATCATATACTGTAAATGTGTAAGTAGTTGTGAAAATATATAAATATGTATGTAAAAATGTATATACGCGTATAGTAAACTTTCCGTTAATGAGTCCTAAGTCTTGTACAGTCGAGTCAATTGGCCCGAGAATGCTGACTTGAAAATTCGGGTCAAACAACTTTTACTGACATCTGTGTCCAATGACTTTCTTAAATGGGTCGTATTGGAAGAATCCTAGCACTCTCACAAGTGGGTCATATTAACCACATATTGCTGTGAGTGAATATATACAAGATTACACACCTATTCACATAAGTTTCATACGTCTATATACCTATTTACACAACTTTACACTTTTGTACACATCTGTATAGCACATTTACACAGCAATAGACATTTTTATACACAGTTACACAAATTTACACCAGTGTATACTGATATTTACATAAGTTTACATTTGTATACCGACCTCTATTTGTATTTTATCATCTTTATAGTCAAAATTCGCCAGCAGAAGATAGAACTTCAAGCATGTATGTAAAATGTGTAAATAAGTATATACGCGTACAGTAAACATTCCGTTAATGAGTCTTAAAGTCTTGTACAGTCGAGTCAATTGACCCGAGAAAGCCGACTTGGAAATTCGGGTAAAACAACTCTTACTGACATCTGTGTCCAATGACTATCTTAAATGGGTCATATTGTAAGAATCATAGAACTCTCACAAGCGGGTCATATTAACCGCATATTGCTGTAAATGTATGTTACCTTTTAAATCTTGAATAAAAATAAAAATCATGAATTCAAAAATTATTAATTTGATATAATTATTTATACTGTAAAATTTTTCTCCGGAATATTTAGTTATTAGGGTCAATTTTAATTGTATTAATTATTGTTATCATTTTTATTCGTTATTAGAACAGTGTGATTTTTAGCTTCTTATTGTAACTTTTTTGCCTTTTTAACCTTTTATCTGTACTTTGTGTGTTATATACTTCTTTTTGGAGTCTAATAAATTAAGTAAGTAAGTAATTGGACTTAAAATTCCATTAAATTCAAATGCACAATAAATTTTTGAATGTAGTTATAAATCTGTCAATTAAGAGAGAAAATATTTTCGCATTTCTTACGCATTATTTAAAGACACTCAAGTCACCAATTCACAGTGTCCTCAAGTCAGTCAATTCCAACATTTCTACTCAAGGCTAATAAGCTTAGAAAAACGGTAGATTATAAGAGTTGGTCTGTTAAAAACTGTGGGTTTTACATTATAAAATAACTGTGATAATCAAATGAAATTTTACAAGTTTTCCCCACTCCTTCCGGGCCTACTGGTGCGAAGAGATGAAAATTTCACTTTTCATTGGTTACTCATTAGTAACTTTCCTAAATTGCTATGAGCAACTTTTTTATTCATGTATATGAATTATCAGAACATAAACAAGCAATTGCAATAGGTTAATGGCAGTTACTGTTAACTTATATTCGGAACCATACACTTATGCCATCGAATAGCAAAATTTTATTTCGTAATGCCCTTTACAATTGCACTTGCGCCTCTAGGTCTATAATGTAAAAATTCTCATACTTCGAAAATTATCTGTTTGTATATAATATCAATAATAGTGCACTTTACGTCATAGTCTTTCACCTTGTCCAGTCGTTTCCCAACAGTTGCTATAGGCTACTTTCAAAGATTGAACGCGCCAGATTGCTTGGCTATAATTGATTCAAATGTTTTAATAATTACTGTTGTAGTATCTATATGATTTTATAAATCCTAAATTATTCGTACAACTCACACACTTAAACCAGAGTACATTAATTTATTAATAACATATAAAAGAACATTAGGCCGAATCGCTGAGGAAAAATAAATTTCCGGAAAACGTTTGGAATTTTATCGAACATTAAAAGCATTCAAATCGGAAGAATGAAGACTAATGATCTAAATTAGTAAAGTTATTCCCTTCAGTTTAGCGGAATTTAAATTGCGAGCTGTAAATGATTTCCTCAAAATATGTAATCATTATGAAATTTCGATTAAAGGCCAAAGACAAGAAGTATGGCCATAGAAATTGCTATCGCCATTTCCAACCAACACCGATTTCCTCCACGTGCTAACGCCATTTTCCCTTCCCTTGACTGTGGTCCATCCTCCTCCTGTTTTTAAACTTACCACAGAAAATGGCGGTGAATTTAGCTAAGTATGGTAAGTTGCTTTGATATCTTTGTTCTGCTTATAAAAATAAACATTTCATGGTAGATCGCTTACATTTGAGTGTTTATTAAAGCTGTCTTACTGTTCTGACTATGAAATAAAAAGAGCAGGCTGATATTATGTCATATCGTTTGTGTCGGTGTGATGCGATCGCTGTTCGTTGCAGTGTCGCATGTAAAGCATTGATATCAATTTGTTATTTAGAATTTAAGAACTCGATGTCCTTTTAAGTTTATTGTATATACTCATACCTATACATTCAGCTGATACTTTTCAGTCGTTACATCATTTTGGCCCTTATTAATAAACCACGGAATTTAAAAAACATCCTCACTTACTCGAGAAAACTCGTATTACTCACTACAACCCGTAAGGTTTATAGTTTCAAATGTTATTTCAGAGATGAAAATAAGTAATAATGGTAATCATAATATTAGATAATAATAATAATAATAATATATGTGACATGTATTTATTTGAGGCATACCACTGAACTATATACATGTCGCATGACGCTCAACTGTGAACGTTTCAGTACAAAACCAGCATCATGACCTTAGACCGAGCATTTAGCATTCCTGTTTGTTTATTACAGTTTGTATATTACATATACTTCTTTGAAAACATCAAGTAATGAATAATAACATTTATACCTGAGAAACGAATTGTTGCGTGTTAATAGTGTGCAAGTGGCTTCGTATTGTTGCGAACAGCGAAAGAGACTGATCGAAACTGAGGACAAATTTGAATTGCAGTGAAATTATGAAAATAAAATAAAAATAAATTGTATTAAAACATAGAGGAAACGTAACTTTAAATTCTAATAGCCTTAAAATACCTGAAGTAGGATTTTAAGATAGAATCCATTGCTTTTAGCAGAACAAGTATATTGTTAAGTCCACCATTAGGCCTATATTAGGCTTATTGGTAACCGTTTTTGATGAGTATTGCGAATTGTTTTTAAAGGGTTAATTTCGTTTATTCCTTTATAATTTCTGTAAAACTCGTATATAATCATAATAGTTTAGTAAAATTTCCATGCAAATTACTTTTAAATTCAGTGTTCTAAACAGAAATTGCCGATTTCATTATAAATTTACAATAAGCCTATTTCAGGCAGTTTCTAATAAAAATTACTTTTTAATATCGGAAAATCAACCTAATAAATGGTTTATTTAGAACAAAAAAACTTCTGGCTAACATTTAATTTTCTTAAGTTTGGAACTAAACTCGGAAAGTTTTGTATTTTTTTTTTTTGTTTTTATTTTGAAGTTGGAAATAGCTAGTTATTTTATTTATTTTTGATTTTTCTTGTTTAATATAACATTCTTATCTATTTTAATTACTGTAATTCATTGTATATTTTTTTTTTTATTTTAAGTTCAATTATTTAATTTGGTTTTTGTAATTGCTAATAGGTTCTAGGATCAGTTAAAAGATATTTTACTGATATTCCTTTTTTTAAAACATTTTCTTTAGTTTTGGTGCTGCCTCTCCGGAAGAGACAGCCAGGGTCATTCATCAATTAAAATCCTCGTCTTCTCCTGACCCTGTTGGCCTACGTGCCGATATTATTATTTCCGTTTCATCTAGCTTAACCTTTCCTCTTACTCACATATTTAATGTTTCTATTTCCCTAGGTGCCTTTCCTAGTGTCTCCGTCAGGCTAAAATTATATCTATCTTTAAAAGTGGTGATTCTAAAGATTTTGGTAATTATCGACCCATTTCCATTGTACCTCTATTTTCTAAAATTTTTGAAAAGCTTTTTTATTTGCGTTTATCCCATTACGTATTTAGTAATAATCTGATTTCTTCTATGCAACATAGTTTCTTTCCTAATCGCAGAATTGACACTGCTTGTTACGAATTGATAGAATATGTTTCATCTAACATGTCTAACAATAATCTTGTTATTTCTTTATTTCTTGACTATTCTAAGGCCTTCGATTCTATTCCTATTCAAGCTTTCTCATTTTTATAACATTCGTGGTCCCCCATTAAATTGGTTAATTGAAAAGAATAGCAAGAAACCACTAATCCACATCAAACTATTATTCGAACAAATGCGCATTTCACCAGCCAAGCTGCCTTCGTCAACGTATACAAGGCTTGGCTGCCAAAATGCACATTCGTTCGAATAAAAGTTTGATACGGATTAGTGGTTTCTTGCTATTCTTGTCGTTCCGTGCCCACAGTGTCTGGCTCCGTTTCTTCCTGGTTAACTGATTTTGTATCTGATCGTCTTTATACTTTATCCACAGGATGAGTGAGAAACCTTGTCACAAACTTTTAGAGGAGATAGTATGGATGATTCTAAGCAAAAAAGTTCAAATGAACCTGGGTTCGAATTTGAACGTTAACAGAGATATGAACAGAAATAAAAATGCCACCACTAAGATCAACAAGTTAATAACTCAGGTTCTATAAAATTTAGGATAATGAAGTTTGGGGGAATAATAGGGTACATACAATTGTGTATACCATTAAAATTTGATTGAATTCTAACAAGTAATTTCCAAGTTACGTAGTCAACATCGTAACAGGTGGTGGTTAGTACTCGCATGTGAGCACGTATACCCTATGTTTCCCTCAAACTTCATTATCATAGGTGTTATAGAACCTGAGTTATTAACTTGTTGATCTTAGTTGCAGCATTTTTATTTCTGTTCATATCTCTGTCGTCGTTCAAATATGAAGCCGTGTTCATATGAACTTTTTTGCTTAGAATCATCCATACTACCTCCTCTGAAAGTTTGTGACAGGGTTTCAGACTCAGCCTGTATTGAATAAATCTGCTTTGCCTCTTACATGCAATCATGGAGTTTCCCAGGGTTCCGTTTTATCTCCGCTTCTTGTCAATCGTTTTATTAACGATTTATCTTATGCCCTTTCTCTCTCTTTCACGGTGATGTTAATCTCTCTCTTTTGCTGACGTTTCTGTTTGGAATTTGCAAACTGCTATTAATCATTCTCTTTCTATTCTAAGTAAATGCAATTCCACCAATCACTTATTGTTAAATCTTAATAAAACTAAGTACATGGTCTTTCATCAACGTAACAAGCATTGTGTTCCTATTGAATTGCCTATTTTTTATAATTCTAAGCCTCTTATCTTACTAGTTCCTTTAAGTACTAGGGTATTTATTATCCCCTGACTTCTTGGAATATGCATGTTAATGAGCTAGCTAAGTCTCTTTCTAGAAGATTGGGTTTAATCTTGCGTCTTCACTAGCTTCCTCCCACCATTCTATTATTATTGTACCATGCGCTGATTCATTCAATGCTTTGCTACTGCATTCAGTTTTGGGATTCAACCTCTAACTTCAATCTCGACTTTACCGAATCTAAAAATGGTTTCTTATAGTTTTAGTAAAACTCCTTAAATCTACGTCTGTTTTGCTATTTTTCTTCTCTTGGGTTCCTGACCATTTATCAGATTTATATTTTACAGTTAGTAACATTCATTTATAAGGTAATTAATGGTCATTTAAAGCTCTTGTCACCTTTTTCGATTCGGTATCATTTGGATTTTCGCTCTTATTTAACTCGGTCTGTGAATTCGATCCGCTTCTGTTGGCCCGAAGTAATTTTCAACATCAATGTCTTTCTTATGCTGGCATCAGATGGTGGTCTTTTGTATCTGTCGCTTTTCCTGCTTCCATGACTCCTACCTCTTTTAAAAGGAATGTTAAATCATTCCGGTTTGATTCTTGTTCATTTTATTTTTTTGGCGAGTTTGTTTATTTTTATTATTATTATTATTATTATTATTATTATTATTATATCCTGTCTCCTTAACCGTGTGGACGTGTCGCCTAGAGCTCCGACTGGATGAGTCCACTGAAGAGCAAAAAGAATAATAAAAAATAGGGAAACTGCGGAAAGTTTAACATCTGTTAAGATATTATACATGGCAGGAATGACAAGATAAAATGCACTGGGAGTTGTAATCAGAGATTTCATCTGAAATGTGTTCCGTTAAAGAGGGAGGAATACCATTTGATAGCCGATAACTGGATGTGTGATAGCTGTAATGGTGATCACCCTGAAGTAGAAGTAGAACTTTCCGAAGACGACTGTTCATCTGAGGGAGAAATATCTGACACAGATAAGTCAATTATATCTTTAGGTGATAAAAATTCGAATTTTGAAAGCCAAAAGGTTAAAAATGAACATCCTAAATTACGATTAGATTTGAGGTTAATGTTGAAATCCTTAATGAACTTATCTAAGACCTTGAACGAATTCATTCAATTTTCTAAAATTATATTGCAAGAATTGCTGATCATTAATAAATCTGCAAACCAGAGATTGGAAAAACTTTCTGATAAGGTTGAAGCAGGGCTAAATTCTAACAATATAGAGAAATTGGGAAATAAGAAGTACAGTAATAATGTAGGCTCGTTCACTGATATTTTGAAGTCAGAAATTAAAAGCAATAAGCATAGGCGATATTCCTTTGAAGAGGCATTAGATATACTCAAATTCGAACCAAGGAATCAGATTATAAAAGAGAAAAATAAAGATAAAGTAAACAATTATAAAAAAGATAAGGAAATATTGATTAGAGACAATACTGATTTTCAATTATCTTTAGTATCTGCTAATGATAGAGTGAAACCGAAGAGTGAAAGAATATTCATTTCAAGATTCAAACAAAATACTGATGAGGAGCAGATTATGGACTATTTGCGAGCACGGGAAATGAATATTGAGGAAATTAAATGCAGTAAGTTGAAAACTAAATATCCAACATATTTGTCTTTTTGTCTGATATTTCATGAAGAATTATTGAATACCATTTACAGTGGATCTTTTTGGCCTGAAGGAATATTAATCTCAAAGTTTTACAAAAAGTTGCACCATAATCAATTATATGTAAACGGGGACCCTGCACAGGCATTACCAAATACAGTAGGGAAAATAGAACTTGAACATCATGAAAATACAATTCATTTATCAAAATGTACGCTGCCTCAGGACCAAGATAAGGGAACTTTGCAGCGGGGGATATGCAAGATATGATTTTATGTATTTCTGGATCTTGGCTAGATGAAAGTATTACGGATAAGATGATTTCTGGAGGTTGCAGGAAAGTATTTCGCTGCGATAGAACTAATAATAGAAGAGTATTACTAATTCTTGCACCAAATAATTTAAAGATAGTAAAATATGATTTTGATTATAAAAGTGAATATATTGACTGCGTAGCTGTCAAAGTTTATTCTAACTCTGATTGGAACTATCGTATCGATAGGAATTCAAAAAAGTTGATGGTATTTTTGGTATACATCTACCCTACTATCCCAACTTACGAATTTGAAATTTTTATTGAACAATTAAGTAATGCCAATTGGATAAGAATAGTGAATTTTTAATATTAGGCGATTTTAATTATATTGAACCTAAAGGAGAAGAAGATAGGATCAGTTTTAATAAGATGAATCAGATTTTGGCAGCTCTGGATGCCATTAATATTAACGACTATGGAGACACCTTAGATAAGGTATTTACTTCTCATAGATGGAAACTGTCGAGAGTCGAGGCTGCGATAGTGAAAGAAGATACCTACCATCCAACATTATGTATTAAGAGTTCGACAACTGGAAGCTTTGCTGATTCAGGCCAAAGTTATACATATAATTTATGCAAAGGAGATGATTTACACCCATATTGTGATATTAAGAATATCGACTGGGAACCACTGAATGAAATGTCAAACCCAAATGAGGCTGTGGAGTTTATTAATAATCAAGTTTATAACTGTTTTAAACGAACAATACCTAGATTTTTTAACAAACGAAAAGGTAAAGGATCTATAACTTTCCCGTTTTGGACTTCGAAGAGACAATTAAAATATGGAAGCAAAAAATATGGCACATAAGATTTTTAAAATGGTTAAGACCAAAAAAAGTTACGAAGAGTTTGCAAGATTAAGAAAACAATTTAAGCAATTATACCAACAAGACCGATTGAAATATTATCAAAACATTGAAAGTAATTTAGAGAAAGTGCCAAAATATTTTTGGAGATGTACAAATCAGTTGCTGGGGAGAACCAAGAGAGCTTCAGATAATGAAAATTATCTCAGCGATAAAATAAAGTTAAACATCATGGGATTGGGGAATACTTTGAATCGGTGACTGCAAGGAACATGAAAAATCCCCTTTCTATAGAAGAGATATTGAATTTGCAAAGAAAAATCTCCGTGCTATATGAGAAATTTTGCTATATGAGAAAATATGCATATATTCATAGAAAAACATAAGAATACATGAATGCCTACCTCTTTTAAAATATCCAGCTTTTCCTGTAATGAAAATTGTTTCCTTTTCCTTTTTTCTGTCATTACGATTTGTAATCTTTCTGTGAAATGTTGAAATGATGCTCAGACTTACACGGTTACAAAAAATTCCCTGACTTTTCCCAGTTACATTCCCTTACCTATCCTGATCGCTAATCACCCTGTTACGTGCACATAAATTAAACAAACATAAAATAAACAAACACACAATCCTACCGTATTGAAGATGGGCAATCGTCCGTCAAGTGTAGGTCTGTAATCTAATTGCAGCGGAAATTGGATCCCGACTGAATAGCATGCAGAGATTTCCGGGTTTATATATGCTACACTGACCAACCAATGAAATGTAAACTCGGCTTAATTAGCCCATTGGCCCAGTTGCAACTTTCGCATGGGCTGCATTGACCAATCAGAGCAAGAATTGTGAACAATGTACGTTGTACTGAAGGGATAATTTAACTAAGGGAATGTAAAATTAGTACATTATTCTGAAATGTACGTTGAACTGATTGATGTTATTCTGAAACTTTTTAGCATTAAAATACCTACGTTTGTACGGGGATTTGAAATTTGTACGTTATTCTGAAATGTACGTTAATGTGAGATACGCTGTAACGGGATTTTACTGTATTTAAAACAACGATTTACCCAAATAATTGGAAGAACGCTTTAGTCGTCCCTATCCCTAAGATTAATAAGGCAAACTCGCCAGAGCAATTTAGGCCTATAACTCTGCTACCTTTTCCGGCAAAAGTTTTTGAATCAATAATATTGCGAGATCTTCAATCCTACTTTCATTCGATTATGCCTGATTGGCAGCATGGCTTTATTAAAAATAGGTCAATTTCTACAAATTTAATTCGGCTTAATAGAGTTCTGGCAGGATCACTTGATGATCGAGGCCGGGTGGACGTGATTCACTTTGACCTATCGAAAGCATTTGATACTGTTCAACATCATCGACTCATTTCTAAACTTAAGGCTTTAGTTCTCAATGAAAAAGCAGCTGATCTTATAAGAAATATAATCGTAGATAGAAGTTTTAGGATTAAGTTTAGGGACAATTTATCGGATCAATATACAACTTTTAGTGGAATCCCGCAAGGTTCCCCTTTGAGACCTTTAATGTTTAATCTGTTTATAATGGATCTGGACTGTTATGCGAACATAGAATGGGTAAATCTTGTAGTTTACGCAGATGATGTCAAAAATTCTAAAAGCATAAATTCGATTGTAGATGCATATGAACTTCAAAATCAAATAAATAATTGGACGAAATGGAAGGAAAGGAATTCTATGAACCCAAATGTAAAAAAGACATATCAGGTTACCTTTTCAAAAAAAGAGTATTCCTGTCTTATTTGAATATCGAATTGGCCAGTCTAAGATATTGAAGGTAAAACATATTCGGGATTTGGGTGTTTATTATAGTGAAAATGGAACGTTTAATGAACATTATAATAAAGTAATAATTAAAATCTCTAAGTTAATAGGGCTTTTTAAACGACTATCCAACTTTTTTAATAACCCTACAACTTTCATAAAGCTGTTTGAGGCTCTGGTTCTTCCTATTATCAATTTTGCGATCGAAATTTGGTATGCTCCATTAGGTGTTATTAATAACAAACAGAGATAAATAGTTGGTTTAAGTCTTTGTCTAAAAAATGTTTGCTGTCCAAAAAAGAATATAAAATACACAATCAAGTTGCAAAAAGGTTAAAACATTTGTTTTATAGCGTTTTTTCGGGTAACCTTGTTATTACCGATCTTATGGAGAATGTAGGACTGAAATGGCATTCGGGGACATGTCACACTGGAATAAGATTGAATACTCAGTTTTTTAAAACTAATGCTAAGTTTTTAAATGTTGGCTGGAAACTGGCTGATTGGTATAATCGGTCCAACAAAAGCCAGATTATTTCTATCTAGATTAATTTTTAGTTATTTACTTTTGGTATTTTAACATACTTTCTGGTTTAGTGACACGGCTGTTATTGCCAGCGTAGCAATGATAAGAATCGACATTAATTATCAGATGATCATTTTAAATTATTATTATTATTATTATTATTGTTTGGGGAAGCCAAACTCGGATCAAGTCTGGAAGCCAATCCCAGATGCGGACCCAAAAGAGGGCCAAGCCCAAGGGACTCAAATGCAAGGGATGGAAAGTTACGCACTCGTGGGAGTATTGATGTGTGGGTGTAGGAATTTCCTTACTATGTGACAGGTGTTTAGAATTGTGGCTTTCTGTAAGGTTTTGTATAAGTGTGGGTTTAAATTTAGTGTTGGCAGGCTTTTGTGTAGCGAGTGTGGAATAACCTCAATAGCAGAAAAAACGATAGGAACAATGTGTACTCTGTTAACTCCCCAAAGGCGTTTTATTTCGTGTGCAAGATCCGTATATTTATTGATTTTGTCAGTGTATGTCTTTTGTACATTGTGTGTGTTGGGGATGGAAATATCAATTATGTAAGTCACTTTGTTTTGCTTATCTACTAGTGTAATGCCTGGTCTGTTATGAGGGATAGTTTTGTCAGTGATTATAGCTCTGTCAAAATATAGTTTGTGTGATGTTCTCTAAGACAGTGTCAGGGATATATTTATTGTATGGAGTGTGAATGTCCCTTAGCTTGTGTAACTTAGCTAGATGTTGATGTATGATGTATGATTTTTAGTATGGAGTGATTTATTATTATTATTATTATTATTATTATTATTATTATTATTATTATTATCATTATTATTACAGTAGAACCTCCGTAGAGCGAACGTAGATATAGCGAAATTCCCTCAATAACGAAATTTTTCTGTGGTCCCGGCAAAAATCCTATTGATTTAATGCTTTTTTAATCTCCGTGTAGCAAAATCATTATGGCGTAATTATCCCTATAATGTAAGGATTTTTCGGTCCAGACAATAAATTTTAAGGTATATTTTAGCTCTTTATTACGAAATTTGGTTCCCTCACTAAGCATGACCGGACAACCAACGAACGAAATCATCGCAAACGAAGTTAAAAACAAGTTCCTATGTCACAAGCTCTGCCCAGTCAGCTGCGGCTATGGCATTAGGCGTATTTTATCGGAAAAATTACGAAGAGATCTCGAGAACAACGTTGTCACACCAAACTACCCATGATGCACTGCACAGCAATAATGGCGGCCTGCTGAGGAGCTTAAATGTGCAAGCATGTTAAAAATTTATTCTCTATGAGAATCGGCTTGAGAACTACTATAAAAGCTTTCGAAACTCAGATGATTTTTTTATATTAAAAACTTTAATGTGTGTTCAAATTTATGAATTTATTTTATTGAAAGTTTAAGCCCATAAACATTTTTGTAAAATGTAATTTTACCGAGGCAGACGAAAAAACACTCGTCGGCTTTAATAAACACGCTTATGGATACGTTCTATCGGCATTTTTCCGTAAAATACGTATTACAATATTATTTTCGACCCGTTCTGCTTTCAAATTTTAATTATTTCAGGAAAAATAATCGTGATCCAAACAAAATTTTTAGTAATCGTGATCCAAGCATCAGTATTTAGATGACTTTAGATAGGAAGCGATGTCAAGTATCGAAAAAGTTTTGTTCTTAATGTTAAGAAGCATTCAAATTAATATAAAACACTAAATTTTTTATATATAAATACTAAATTTAAAATATATACATATATAAATGCAATTATCAGCAATTTATACATCAAAATTATGCAAATTTTAACACCACCTCCGTGCAACGGATTATCTATATAGCGAAATGATTTTGCTGGTCCGTTGAGTTTTGCGGTACAGAGGTTCTACTGTAGTATTATTATTATTATTATTATTATTATTATTAAAGTATTACTTTATTTTATTTACAATTATATTATCAGTATTATTGTTGTCCTTCTTGTCTTCGTTAATTATTATTATATTTTCTTTTAAATGTTTTCTATTAACCACGTTTTGGGCATTTGGTCTGTTGGGGGACAACGGAGGGTTTGACTTGCCAGTTTATCTGGAGGTATTCTCCCCTGCGGGCGTGCTTATCTGTTTTTTGTTGATAAATAATATGAGTCTCAAATTGTTCCTTCAGGTGGAGGCGAAAATTTTCGTGATATTGATCGCAACGGCAATCAGTTTGCAGTACCCAGTCGGGAGGGGACCGGCTCTGTAAGTAATGATAAAGAGGATCTTCTATCAAAATGTGCACAGACTGCGTACTAAAATAGCCCAGATTCTTGACTACGTTACTGAGAAACCGGATTTGATTTATTGCATTACAGAGACCTGGCTGAACGAGACTTTCGCTGATTTTATTCTCTTCGGAGACACCTTTAAGGTTTTTAGAAGTGATCGGTCGTCTGATCGCAGGGGCGGTGGTGTTTTATTTGCAGTCCCACGCTATTTGAGGGCGAATAATTGTTTGCTGACCACCAGCATCAAACAGATTGATATTACTGTGGAAGAAGTTTTTCTCATGCAGCCTATGGGTCGACTGGAATCTCTTATGTTATGCAATGTTTATATTCCACCTTTGGTGCGTAATCACGATTTGGAGGTGTTTCTCGATGAAGTGTCAGATTTTTTCCTCCGTTCACCTTCCTTGTGCGTCACCGTCAGTGATTTTAATTTCTCCGATTGCAGTGAGGGGAACCTTCAATATTATTTGTGCAGACATAGGAGCTTAATAGTCAGTAGTTGGATTGGGGAGTTGGACTTGGTCGAGTTAAACGGTGCACGGAACAAATTTGCAGGGGACTTAGACAAAGTGTATGCTAACACGCTGTTGATAGTTATGCAGGCAGAGGAGGCTGATCTGCTGATCTGTATTATCCCTCAACATTTTATTAATGCTAATTTAAATATGAAAGCTTATTGAAGATGAAGCTGTTTGTTTTGACAGTAAAGCGACCTCAGGAAACCACCACAACGAATACAAAAGGCTCGACTTGTCAGCACGGATGATAAAAAAAAAAGCACAAGGAGTAACACGTTACACAGCTCGTCACGGCTACCAACTAAACTGATGCAGTTAGTTAATATTTTAAGTGAATGTACGTAGCAGTTTAATTAAAATGTTTAGGCTTTAAATCACTCACGCCACGATGATAAGCTCTAAGAATACTTAAGCCGCACATTGTTGGCATTTATTGGTTTCAGTTTCTTGCGTTTGTGCAGCGCCGAGAGGCAGCGTGGCGGGGCAAGGTGCAGCATGGCGATGTGCCACGCTGATTTTGCATAGCGGCATCACTGCTCTACTTTCAGGTTTCATGCTGTCTCTGAGCAACAAGTCCTAGATCGTGCCAAAAAACTGTCGGCATCTAAAGCTTGTACCACAGTTAACATGCCGCACTATATTTTTAAAGGTTGTTTAGTAGGTAAGATTATCCCTTTTTAGCATCTCTTTAATACTTCATTGACCTCTGGCTTCTATCCATCAGATTGGAGAAAGGTGCTTATTCACCCAATTCCCAAAAAAATGGGCATGTCTGGTCAGAAGTCTTACAGACCTATTACCATCATACACTTTCCAGCTAAGCTACTCGAGTCATTGGTCGCTGACCAATTGACACGTTTTGTCAATCCTTACTTGCCTGACGAACAACATGGTTTTCGAACTAACAGAAGTACGCAGTCTAACCGTGCTTCCTTTACACACTACCTTACCTGTAAATTGGATGAGAGGATACAAGTCGACGCGTTATTTCTTGATTTCTCCAAAGCCTTCGTCAAGGTGAATATTTCTTTGTTGATCGAGAAGCTAAAGTTTCTTGGATTGTCGAATGATGCTTTCAATTGGTTCTAGTCGATGCTGAGAAATTGAAGTTTTAACTTATGCTTTCTCAGGCATCTCGATCTGGCTTTTCCTGTTAAAAGTGGCGTACCGCAAGGTTCGCCACTTGGTCCCTTGCTTTCTAACATTTTTGTAGCGGACTTGCCTACAGTTCTCGTGGACCAGCCTGTGAGAATTCTTTTGTACGCCGATGATGTGAAATTGTTTCATTCTGTTAAAACGTGGAGGGACTGTACTGGTCTTCAGACTGCCCTACAGCTGGTTCATAAATGGGCTAGTGACAATGGTTTGGTCCTGAATGCACAAAAATCATTTAGCTGCGCTGCTGCTCCCTATATATATGATTACCACGTTCACAATAGTACTCTTACTAGGACAAACTCTGTAAGAGATTTAGGCGTTATTTTGTCAGATAACCTATCTTTCAGTAAGCATATGAATGCTATTTACTGGGATATATCCCGCCGCTTGGGGTTGATCAAAAGATCCACGCGGTTTTTCTCAGATTTGAGGACCGTTTACATTTAAGGCATTTGTTATTCCAAAAATAATTTATTGCACGTGAATCTGGTTTGGAGGCAACTTTCAAATTCTTAACAAAATTCAACGTAAATGCTCCACCATTAATTCTTTTTTAGCTAAAGATACAATTAATGTTAATCTGGCTCGTGACAACCTGTTCGAGTTCAGTGTAGAATGTAATATAATCGGGAGCCATGATTTCACGACCGCGTTTGATAGAGCCGCTTTAGAGCCCCCACCCCCGCTGCCGATCGAAACTTTCGCGTCCCGTGATTAAGATCCGCTATGGGCCTGGTTTCTAATGATTTTTATAATTTCATTTGACATTATATGTACAAAATATAGTGTATTTACATGTAGTTCTGAATAGAGTGAAAAATAAATGCAGTTTCAGTATAACATTTTGTCCGGTTGCATTTTGTCCTACACCCTTTACTTTCAGTACTGTACCTTCAATTGATCGGGAGGTTATGCTCTTGTTGTCATATTGTTATTGTTTCTTTTCGCCAGGTGGCTCAGGGTGACTGTCGACTGTTTCTTTCGCTCTCTAAATGGTAAAATCAGGAAACAAGCAGGGCACATTAGGTGTTTGCCCTTTCTGCAAATCAGCTATACATGGTTGCCAGATTTATCTCTTATGTACAGGAGCCTGTAAGTCGTTTTTTTCACGCCAAATGTGTTAATATTCGCAACAACGAGGTTCAAAAGGTTAAGTTAAAATGGCGTTGCGGATGTAGCGAGTCAGTGGAGCTAGATGAGCTTGGAGACGTTAACCCGGATCACAGCTTTAATTCTGTGTCATCAATAACGGATAAGTTCACTTCTTCTCAAATTTTAGCTGTTATTAATGATCTCATTAGGACTGTTAAGAGTTCATCTCACTTGCTACGAAAATACAAGAGGAGAATTCTCAGATTAATAAAAAACTTGACAGAGTGATCGATTCATTAAACGGGAGGTGTCAGCTCACGTCAAATAAATGGGATCAGCCCACTCGCGGAGGCACTTCCTAAATTGGCTACTAGAGATAGTCATATGTTCTCCACAGATAAATTGGTACCTGATTTGTCGAAATTAATTGATCCAACTACGAGTCTTTCATCGCGATCTTCTGGATTCAAAAATCATGCTAATAAGCCAATACTTATAGGTGCTAACGGAAATTGTAACGGATTGACTAGTGCGAAGAATATTAAATCGGATGAAAAAAAATTATTTATCTCTAGACTCCAACCGGATCTTACCCCGAATCAAATTAGTGAATTTGTCTCATCGATCTTCCTTGAGATTGAGTTGGGCAAGTGTTGTAAAATAAAATCGAAATTTCAGAGCTACGCTTCTTTTGTTCTTTCAGTCAGGCAGAACGACTTTGATATATTATTTGATTTGTCAGTTTGGCCTGAGGGTGTTTTACTTTCCCCATTTATTGGAAAATTACATAATAGTCAGATTAGTGATTCTTGCCTGGGGGATGGCTCTTCAATTATTAATGTGTCGCCGAAGTTATCAAAATGTGAGAGGTCTCCGTATCAAGATCCATCAGACATTTGACTTTACAGCCGCAAATTCTCGGTATATATTCTGCTTAACAGAGACTTGGTTAAATGATACGATCTCAGGCTTTGTTATTTGGTAATGATTTCAATGTGTTTAGGTGTGATCGGACTGTCAAGAGCCGTGGTGGTGGAGTCTTGATTGCGTTTCCAAAGTCGATCAAACCGAACACTTGTTCCTTTTCCACTTCTATTATTAGCATTGACGTCGTCGGCGTCGAAGTTGTCACCCGGTGTTTCTCTGGTGGTAGTAGCAGTTTATGCATCTTAACCGTGTATATTTCTCCATCCCTATATATGCGAGATTTCCAAGTTTTTCTAGAAGAGCTCTCAGATTTTATCTTGCATTCTTCTTCTGTCTTTATTATACTTGATTTTACTTATTCAGACTTTAGGGACTACTCCAATGAATCTTTCTATCCTAAACATAGAAAGCTTCTTACTAACTGTTGGGCCAGTGAATTGGACTTCGTTAATCATAACTGTGTTCAAAACAAATTCGGCGATAATCTCGATAAAGTTTTTACTAACTTGGCTCTATCTGTCAGTAATTCCGACTGTGTACTTGTTGGCGCTGATGATTATCATCCTCCCTTGTCGGTTGTCTTTTCTAGCACGTTAGAGGAATACCCTAAACCTAGAGACTCGCTCTTTAATTTTGCTAAGGGTGATTATCAGTGCCTCTATCATATTGCCGCCAATAAAAACTGGGAGCAGGCTCTGAGATCTACTGATGTGAATGAAATCTGGACTAGCATTACTGATGCTTTAACCTTTTCCCAGCGGAGGTGGCCTAATCAGGCCACTTGTAGCCATGTCAATTCCATATAACACATTACAAAATTTAAATGCATATAACTGAAATTCTATTACAGATAAATTGCTAATTTTTTTTTTATTTTTTTTTCAGATGCACATTACTACTAGTATATCTCTTGAAATTTTAAAATTAAATGAGAAAATATAATAAAAAATGATTTTCCACAGGTGTTGTCAAAGGAGGGGGGGAGGGCTGAAATCATGACTATAAAAAATGCTTATAAGAAATTTTCTATTACCAATAAAAACTTCAAACTGCTTTTCTTGGATTCTTGAAAGCTTTATAATTAACTGCCAATAAATTATTTACCCCAAATTTATTTTTAATCAATAATATTCGAAATTTTAGAAAGCTTGTGTATGGAGAAACTTAGCAACATCTAAAATTACGAATTTATTAAAAAATTCCAGGGCACATTTAAACCATTTAATGATTGAATTATATTAAAATGATACCTTTTATTTATGTTTTAAATTTTTTTTTTCGTAAATTACATTTTATTCATAAGTTATTTCAAAAAAATTAAAACCATTGCTATCGGGATCGTTTCTTGATGACGTCATTTGAGATTGATCACTTCTCAGAATATGAGGAAGTTAGATAAGGCCACATCTATGCTTTATCAAAGAAAGAGATTAAAATCCTATTATGTGATTTTCTGGCTATTGTCAGGCAGGTGTGACCCATTTAACAACAAATTACGTAGGTATTTGAAAAAAAAAAGTAAAAATATTCTACATTCAGTATATAAAAAATCGTTAAAAAATAACAAATAAAGATATTAAAAAAATTTTTTTTGCTTTATTTAGATAAGATTTCTCCCTAAAATTTGTTTTTTTTCAAATACGAAATTATAACATCTGTAATTTTTTAAAAAAGGATTAAAACCAAGTTTTTCAAATAGAAAATTTTATTATACATTTTAATGTATTGTTTAAAAAAAAACCATTACTTTTAATCGATCAAAAAAATTACTACTCAAAAGCAATTATATTCAAGATCACAAATTTAAAATTTTAAAGCAGTATATCAGTTATTGAATTTTTTAAAAAATATTTTCTATCCCCCTGTAAGAAGAATCATTTTCTCAAGAAAATAGCTGGCTGGGAAAAGGTTAACGGATGCTATTAGTGAATCAGTTCCTCTCTTTAATAATACTAGGGGTAGGAGGCCTGTCGGCAAAAATAGAAGATCATCGCCAACTTTTCCTATTTGGACTTCTACTCAAACTAGATCTAATTGGATATTAAGACAAACGTTGCACAAAAGATTTAAATTTACCAAAAATAGCGACGATTATCTTAAATTTTAAAAAGGGCTGGGACAATGATCGGAAAATCTATTTTAATAATCTCAAATCTCAGATAAAGCACAGGCCGACGTCTGTCTGGGATATTTCCAGAAAGTTTTTAAATGTTAAAAATTCTAATATCGATCTTCCCGATGAAGACACACTTAATGAGCTTGGTCATTCTTTTGCGTCCACGATGAACAATGCCGCCAGTTTACCTGTGGACGCCAACTTGCTCAACGATTGTTGGAGTGAGATTAATAACAACTTCTCTTTCCAACCGTTCTCTGCACAGCAAGTGGTTGATCGTTCACGTAAATTTTCTGCTTCAAAGGCCTGTATTGTATCAAACATCCCAGATTATATTTTTAAAGGTTGTCTTACCGCAATTATTTCACCGTTGCTTCATCTGTTTAATGTCTCCTTGAGCTCACGATGTTATCCGGACGCCTGGAAACAAGTTCTTATTCATCCTATACCCAAGAGGTCAAGTGTCAAAGCTAAAAAGATGTATAGGCCTATTACGTTGTTGCTGTTTCCTGCAAAACTCTTGGAAACCCTTGTTGCAGATCAACTATCTCTTCATGTTGAACCCTTTCTTGCTTCTACGGAGCACGGCTTCAGACCAAAGAGATTCACGCAATCCAACTTAGCGACTTTCATGCATTATCTCGCTTTACATGTTGATAATAGGAAGCCTTACTTCTGGATTTCTCCAAGGAATTTGATCGAGTTAATAATCAACTACTGCTTGATAAGCTGAAGTACGTAGGCCTTTCCACTACAGCAATCTCTTGGTTTAACTCTTATGTTGTTGCGGAGAAAGTTCAGAATTAGATTCCAAAGTCCTTTAAGTCCAGCTTATTCTATTATGAGTGGCGTCCCGCAGGGGTCTCCCTTGGGTCCGCTACTTTTTAATATCTTTATAGCAGACCTTTCGTACGTATTCGAACATTCTCCAACTCAGATTCTTTTGTATGCAGACGATATTAAATTATTTTCTGTTGTCGAAGATTGGATTGCTTGCTCGATTTTGCAGGAATCTTTGTTGGCGGTTTTGTCATGGTCGGTCAATAATGGGCTTGATCTTAATGCTCAACAATCGTTTATTTCTTTTCATCGTAAGACAGCCCCGTTTTTGTTTGATTAAGACATAGCTGGAAAACAATTATCTAGAGTTACTAGCATTAAAGATCTGGGGGTTATTCTCACTGATAGCTGTTCTTTCCTTAATCATATTGAACAGATACATTTGCATATCTCGTGCCGCTTAGGCATAATTTAGCGTACTATTCATTTTTTCACTGATATCAAAACATTTGTCATCTCTAAGCTTGTTTATTGTGCTTGGATCTAGTATGGCAGCAATCTGCAAGCTATTTTCTTAATCCAGCGCAAACTTATCAGTTTTAAGAACTTTTTAGTTAGAAATTTTAACTGTTCAGATCATTTTCACTTATTTAAGAATGCGTTCAATATTCACTTTATAGTCAGTAGGTATCTTTTTAATGCATTGCTCAGTATTTTTCATGATAACTTACGTGTCCCTTTTCTAGTTAAAGATTTTAATTTTCAGAGTTTGACCAAAACTCGGCGAGGATTCATTATCAAACCTCCTCTGAAATGGAGGACTAACGTATCAAATCTGAATCCAGTAACGAAGCTTGTTAACAACTATTTAAATAACTTTAATAATTTTGATCTAGTTACATTAAGGGACATGCATTTCCTTTTATTTATTTAAATTTCTATGTTTCTCATCCCACCCTCTTTTGGTTCAGACCTGTTAACAGTCAATTATAGCTTGTTGGTTATAACTTTGTCAACTCGGGGTTTGACCACTCAGATTATCCTATTGGCCTTTATCCTTCGTTGTTGGCACTCTTTTTCATTACTATCATTGATGCTTTATTATTCTTATTGCTATATTTTACTCTTGTTCTTCCCCGACTTAACTTATCTCTTTTTGTCTGAGTTTCTTTTGAGTTAATTTATGTGTAATATTTTTCTCTTTGTGTTCACTTTATATGTTTTCATTAACCCCGTTTTGGGCTTCGGCCTGTTGGGGGACAACATAGGGTTCCACCCTCTGGTTTATCCGATGGTCTGTGCCCTGTTGTTGTTGTTACATTATTATTATTATTATTTTAATCTTATACTGTGACTGTAGTCAGTGTAGTATTTGTTGATAGGGGGGGGGGATGCAGTCATATACGCCCAGTTGGAAGATTATTTGCTTTAATTCTTGAACAGGAGAATTGTCTCGTTTTAGTGTATAGAGCACTGCGAGGTAGCATTCGCAAAATATAAAGAGAGGGGGTGTGGCATTTGACTGGCGGCTCTTTCTTTTATATGCGTTTAATTATGCGTAGGGCTGAATAATGACACTAAACTTGTGCATTTTAGATGTAGTATAACATTGCTAATTGCTTAAGATTAAGCTGTATTGTATATTTATTTTGATCTTAAGAGCATTGTTATGTGTAATTGTGGTCATCGGAGTCTGAAACAATGAAAGTCGTTGTCATTGCGATGTCGTTGTATTCAGGAGTTTCCGGGAAATAGTAACAATCTGAGTGTGTCTTGTTTTTTTGTTTTGTTGTTTTTATTGGAAGAGTAGTCGTTGAGTTACGTTGTAAGAAAGTCATGTTATTGCATCGACAGCAAATTTTTTTTTTTTTAGAACGCCGCCATAACGAAAAAGAAACATGTATATATATTTTTTTTATCGGGTGTGCGATCAGAGTTTGCCATTTAGTTTATATTAAACCTCTATGTTTATTCATGAGTATTCCAGCTGGTCTGAATCGACTATGCGCCAGAATTTTTGTGTATAATGTGTTTTCAAGTTACTAGCTGTGGTCACGTATAATTCTTGGAAACGACGAGATATGCAGCAATGGTCATTAAATGCAGCAACACCTAAGTTGAGAAATCATCATTCTCCAAAAGTGGCATCTTCTTGGTGAGACCGATCTAATACTTTCGTTTAGAAATAAGTGCAGTGATTCTTTTTATTTTTTTGTTCCCTTGGAAGTGCAGAAGCGCAATTGTGCATCGCAGGATTTATCAGCAAGCGAGTTTCGCTTTAAAACTGATAATAGCTAACTGGCGGAGTTGCATTTTAACCCCGTTGTTGGTGACAATTAGTTCGATAAGACTATTTACGGCAATTAGTGAGAACATTTTAAGCATGTTTATATTAAAATGAATAGTGTAAGCTTATGGGGATTATATGTAATTTAATTAGGGTATGCTTTCTGCCGTTCTAGTGGTGAAGATACACCTCTTTTTAGCGAAGGCGGAGTGTAAGCATTAATTTAAATTGGTTGGTAGTAACGCGTGGAGCGAGCCAGGCATCGAAACTGGAAATATTTGAGGAATCAAAGGGTTACAGCTTCCTTCCCTTAGTTTTGTCATTTTGGAAAGTTACACAATTGACGTGTAACCGACGTTTTGTGAGTGAATAGTAAAAAGGGAGGCACGGCGTGTTCAAGGCACTCCCGCATTATGCCTTGTGGTTGTTGTGTTGTGCTTGCAAGTAACACTGCGGCAGAAGGCATAGTCGGGTATTCATGCGCAAGTGCATGATATTGCTTTTGATAGAAGTAACCCAAAACAAGACGTAAAGTTATTAATTGTAATTAATAGTGAAGGTATACTCTTTAATGATATTGAGATATTATTCTCATAGTTTGTATGGTTTAGTCCCGGGGACCTGGATTAGTGCATAATCTAAATTTAGTACTTGTGAGGACACGCGATTTTCTTGAGTATGGATATGGGTTTTCTATTGAACAATAATACTTCGAGGGTTATGGTTTATTATCTATTTATTATAATGATGCATATCAATCTAATTTAGAATAAATATAAGTTATATTTTGGAAATTCATGTGTCCCTTGTTTGATTAATCTTGCTTACACAAGTCTTGAACTTTTGTACCCCATCGCGTCGGAGCTCGTGGTAACCTGGATCGTTGAGCCGGCCCCTCCCCCGCGTGTGGGCGTGCACAATACTATATAGTTCCATGTTTTTGTACCTTACCTACCGGAGAACTAACTAGTCGGCCCATGGCCATGCTAGCTCTGGCTAGGCAATTTTGTGCTGAAATATAAATAAATAAATAAATAATCACTCGAGTTCGATAGAAATCTCAAAAGTTTCACTATATATTAGCCATTAAATTTAAAAATGCTGGCAGTTTATTAGAAACACAAAATTGTGTTATTATTATGGAAAACCCTTCCAAAAAGTTAAAGAGTTACTGGTGAAATTCTTCATTTTCCTTCTAGAGACTAGCATAATTTCCCCTTAACATGAAGAAAGAACAAAAAACCAGTTGTGAAAAATTACTTATTGGCATTTCTTTGGTTTATTTAAGCTCACTAATATAAGATTGCAATTGAAATTTTAATTTTTATTAGAAGTGAAATTTCTATAAAGCATTTTCTTCAAATGAGATTTTGATTATTTAATTTAAATAAGTAAATGTTTATATCCGCAATCTTAAATAAACTGAACGAACTTGACATTGTCAAAGCTCAAGTGAATGACCTAAGCAATGCCTTTGAATTCTTCACAGTAGAATTCGATTCAATGAGAGAGGACTTAGTAAATCTGAAATCTGAAATTAGCTCACATAAGCAAAATTACGGTGCGTTAAAAATGGAAAACGACAAACTTAAAAAAGAATTAGACTGCGTTAAGATGAAGTTGGTCGACTCCGAGCAATACTCCTAGAGTTCTAATATCATAATTGGTGGAATCACTGAGAAACCCCAAGAAAATTTGGAAGAGGTTGTGCTAAAAATAGCTTCAACTCTACAGGTGACTGCACGAAATGCGATATAAATACAGTGCACAGAATTAATAAGAAATTCGCCAAGGATTCCAAGCCTAGGCCAATAATAGTTAAATTTCTTCGTAAAAGTGTTAAATTTAATCTATTGGAAAGCAAAAATGAAAAAAAAAAAAGAATTACAGATCACTAACTACAAAGGAAGCAAAAATTTTCAATGTGGATTTTCCCATTTACTTAAATGATCATTTATCTCCATATTTCCGTGATATCTTCGTGCAAGCCAAAAAAAAGCAAAAAGAGCTAGACTACAAATATCTATGGACTAACAATGGTGACATCATGATCCGTAAATCTGATACCTCGCCACCCATTTCCTTGCGCAATCTTAGTGACTTGCAAAATCTATAAAGAATTTCCAATTGGTATGTTTAGTTTGAACTTTACTTTTTTACCAAATTATTTGTGGTTTAATTATTTTAGATTGCTAATAGCTACTCTTCTATTAAGCTAGCTGTAATGCATCTTGATCTTTATTTCATCCTCTGTTTATGTCTGTTGCTAACAACCCTATATCGTTAAGTGACCTGAACACCTTATTTAGTAAACATTTACCTAATCAAATGCAATCACCTTTGTTCTTACTATACCTAAATATTCGTAGCATTAATACCAATTTCTCTTCACTTCTTGCTTCCCTAACTAATCTTATCTCTACTCTCGAAATATTATCCATCTCCGAAACGTGGACTCGCTCACTATCCGAGATCCCTCCTTTTAGCGGATACTCTCCATTCGCTATCCACCGTTTGTCCAAAAGAGGGGGAGGCATAGCGATTTATATATCTTGCTCTCTTCATTATGCAATTCTTGCAGAATATACCACGACTTCTGAAGACTATGAAATACTTACCATTCTTATTAATAACAAATATTTCATAGTTTCACCGGTCAATTTCACCTATTTATTTCCTTTTTATCATCCTTATTTTTAGATCTTCAGCTGAGAAAGAAAATGATTATTTTAATAGGTGATTTCAATCTTGATTTCCATAAATCGACGCCCATTTTAAATTTACTAACTGATCTAACACTCCCAGCCGGTCTGAATTCTACAATTACTTCCTACACTCATTACTCTATAGTGCATAATTCTTTTTCCACAATTGACCAGTGCTTCACTAGTCATATTGATGGTTACATTAGTGGCACACTTGATTTACCAATTTCTGATCATCTCCCAATTTATTACATTCATAATTCTCCCTTAACATTACCAAATACCCAGACACTCACTAAACATAAATTACTACTCCCCACCGTTTAGCAATCTTTCAATCTTTCCTTTTACTCACCAACTGGAAGGAAATTTTTGGTAACTCTTACGATATCAGTTCTTATCGCTTCCACTCCTCAAAAAACCGATAAACCATTCCACAAACCCTGGGTAAATGCCTATATTCTTCATCAAGTGGTGTACAAAAATGCCCCATATTGCAAATATCGTCGCAACCCTAAGCCACACACAAGCAAAACATTCCATACTTTCTCTAATCTGCTACGAAATATCATTAAAACTGCCAAACACACCTATTTCGCCCAATTATTTAATAAAATTCACTCAAACAAAGTAAAATGAAAAACAAACAACCTTCTTTCGAGCTGCCAAATTTCGTGCTCTCCCTTTCCAGACCCACAAAACCTCTCTCCTGACATGCTGTCTGAATTCCTTAAAATTCTATTGCTCACTCCTCCCCAACCCCAAATCCCCCTTCACTCTTACCCTTTTAACATCCCGACCCCCTCACTCTCTTTCTATGTTACTCCCTCATCACGTGATGAGGTATCTAAAATAATCATGCAGCTAAAATCTTCATCTTCCCCTGATCCATTAGGCTTTCGTTCAGACCTCATAATAGCAGTAAATACTAGTATAACACTTCCACTAGCTCATCTATTTAATGTCTCGATTACCACAGGATCCTTTCCTAAATCTCTCAAAACCACCAAAATTATCCCTATATATAAAAATGGTGACCATAATGATTTTCACAACTACTGCCCAATATCAATCCTTCCAGTCTTCTCTAAAATATTCGAAAAGCTATACTTTCATTGGCTATCCAGTTATATACATAACAATATTCTACTGTCATCGGCACAACATGGTTTTTCTCCAGACGTAGTATTGATACGGCCTGTTTTGAGCTAATTGAATACACAACTCTTCATATGACCAAAAATAACTTTATAGTTTCTCATTTTTTTAGACTCTACCAAAGCTTTTGACTCTATATCCCACCAACTTCTGATCTACAAACTTTCCTCTTTTTAAAACCCTCGGGGCCCCCCCCCCCCCCCCCCACACACACACAAACTGGCTCACCGATTTTCTTATTATCCGTTCATATTATTTAACTGTTCAAAATATCTCTTCATCATTACTAGTACACAATATTGGTGTCCCACAGGGCTCTATCCTCTCCCCATTACTATTTAACCTCTTTATCAATGATTTATCCATATTACTATCCTCGTCAAAATTAATCTTACATGCGGACGATGCAACTTTGCTATTTGCTGATTCTAATACTACCACTCTATCCCCTATTAACCAAACCTTATTCACTTTAAATCATTGGAATTCAGGGTGCGTTTCTGGTCAGGAGTCGCGTCGTGAAAGTAGGCGGAGCATCACAAAATTTGACGTCATGAAGGCCTGGAACGTCATCAACATGACGGCTGGCTTAAAAACGCGTTTCTGGTCAGCCATCCTGTCACGAATAGGTCACGTGGCTGTCCAAAGCACTCGCGACTCCACGAAGGGTAGTCGCACTGCTCATGACAGCATCGTCTCCTCTTTCTTTGAGATAAGAAACAAAGAGAAGGGTGAACTTGAGGGTGATAATGGGGGCAACTGTGTCATAAAAACAGGGAACTTTTTCCTCCTTTTTAAAGTTGCAATTTTGATTTGTATTTTACCGTGCAACACTTATTTTAACATCATAACACATACGAATCAAATACATTGATAAAATAATACAGCTCTGCAATGAATCAAAGACCTAAGTTACACGATGGTTCCATTTATGTTACTTGTTTAAAGGTTAAAAAAAAAGATGCACGGTTTATTAATTTCACTTACATGTTAGTTGCCAAAGCATTCTGTGGTGTGTATCTATTAAAATAACCACGGAGGGTATCTATGTACATGTATTTATTATTTCATAGGGTAGTTGAAAAAAAATTAAAAAGTAGCCTATAAGTATGTTTTTGATTACAGGTGTTATGGAAGTTAACCAGTTATTTTTTAATAAAATTTTTTACCTTCACCCACTCTATACATATGATCGTGATTATTGTTTATTGCTAATACAATCTGTTTATCTATTTTTTTAAATTTAGGAAGAAAAATTATCTGTTTTCTTGTACCCAGCATTCTTGATAAATAACTCAAAGAATGTGTTTTAGGAATTGGAAATTAATTTTTTTAAATCAAAATATTTCTTTGTTTCTAATTTTTATCTTTTTATAAGTTGTTAAATAAAATTTAATTTTATTGTACACAAAATACAAATAGCTTATTTAAACGGTGATCTTGAAAACAAAAGAAAGGAGAAAATCCTCCCCGTTTGGCTATCTAGTTGAAAACCGCATGTACAGTCTTTACTTATAGCACGTGTAAACTGATGTTTTGATGGTCTGTGCGCATTGCCTAATGCCATGAAATGCCCTAGACATCTGCAGGCGCAGGTTTGTTTTGGTGCTTGGAGATGTTAGCTGCACAAATGCGATTTTTTTAATTGCTCTGCGTTTCTGGTCAAGTGGCTGGCGTCGTCATGTCTCGCTTCCCCTTTAGGACAGCGGTGGGGGTAGAGGGGGACATCACAACGAGACTCAGGACCAGAAACGCACCCTCAGTTAATTTGCTTGCCCTTAACCTCAGCAAAACAAAATACATGTTATTCTTTCAGTGCAATAAATCACATGTCCCTACAAAACTGCCCATTTATTATGACCTACACTTGCTATCAGTCACTAATACCAGGGCTTGAAATTCAAATTTTTCATGGAGGGGATCCTCCCCTCCTATGTTTGTAAATAGAGGGGAGTTGAACTGTTTGGGAGGGAGACAATAAGTTATAGGTTATACAAGTGATTTTTCAAAATATTTTAATTTAAGTTTTGTATGTAAATTAAATGTGTTAAAAATAATAAAATATCAAAAACTCAGTCATAAGATAAATGTAATAAATTCTTATATTTCAATAAACAAAAAATTAAATAGTCATAGATGTGAGGTTCTTCTGCACCGTAGCTATTAATATAATGGATTGTGATCTTGCAGTACAGCATGTTTGGTAAAAAATAGATAACCAACTGGTTTTGACTTTTATTCCTGCCTTCATCTATATAATCCGTTACGTTATACAAAATTAAATACCACTAAAATATATAAAAATGGATTTTAAAGTGTCTTGATATTTAGCAATCTGTGGACACGATTTTGAAGTATCATCTAAACACAATGCTAATCTATGAGCTACACAATAAATTTCTATTTTTCTCTTGACGATACCGCAACGGTGACGATTGGAACTAGCGAAATTTCATTGGTTCAAAAGTTAAATCTCCATGAAAAAATTCACCAATAATGACTGACGACAAATTAAACTCATAATCTAATGATTTATGGACGGAAAAGATTCATATCCAAAACTTATATTGTAAGATATAAAGGAAAAAATAACATTATCTTTAAATCTTAATAAACTCATAAAAACACTTAATATGATTAAATTTCACGGGCAAGGAAACTCCCCTCCTGAAAGTTTTCTTGGGCAAGAATTTAAAATTTTGGGCGAAAATCCCGCCATCCCGTCCTGAATTTCAAGCCCTGAATACATTTAAATATTTAAGAATACAGTTAACACGTGACCTTTCTTGGGATTTACATACCAATACCTTATTACCTAAGCTTAGCAAAAGACAAGGAATGATTTCACATTTGCATTTTCTTCCACCCTATATCTTAATCCTTCTTTATAAGGTGCATCCAATAAATATAGAACCACCCATGAAAATGCAAATAACTCTTACATTTTTTAACACAATTAAATAACAATTTATTTATTGTTTATAAATGACAATGTGAGCATGTTGACACAATGTAATGATGAAATAAGAAATAGAAAGAAAAATAAACTGAAAAATGTACCGTATTTATTCTACTATAACGCGAATTTTTTTGGCCTAAAAAGCATCTAAATTTGCTGGGTCGCGTTATACTAGAGTATAAAAATCAGCCCTCCGACGACTGCGGCCGATTGTCGATAATAACATCGTTAACAACATCGATAATAACTTCTCCCAAACATTGATACTTCTAAATAGGCCTACTTCCAAACTGCCTCGAACCAAAGCCTACAAGAAAGCTTATGTAGTGAAAATATTAAACTGAATAAAGATTATTTGTCTTTTTATTAAGAAAATTGATGTACTGTTGTGTTTTTTTGTCAATGTGCGAATGAGAAAGCTTTCCATATCAATGTAGGGCTATAAACTTCCAAACTGCCTCGAAGTTGAGGCAGTTGCTTTTGTCGAAGTCGCTTTCTGTGCTGATGACATTCAGACGAATTTGCCGTGTATTATACATTAATTACATTGCATATAATGTCCAGTTCATTATACAATATATTAATTCACTTTTTATTCGTATTACTCGTCGCCAACATCTAACAACATCGATAATAACTTCTCCCAAACATCGCAACTTCTAATTAGGCCTACTTCAAAACTGCCTCGAACCAAAGCAGTTTAGAGGAAGAAGACTGGGATACAGATGTCAAATTAACTGAGGAAGATTGGAAAGACCTGTTCGAAGACACAGATGAATCAGATTTTGAAGGTTTTTGAATATTAAATATCCAGACTATTTAAAAATAAAGATTTTTTTTCTGTATAAGTCTGTACATTTTATTTCTCGCGAGGAGTCAAAAATGGGGGTCGCGTTATACAAGAGGATAGGATTTTTGCCGATTTTTTGGGCCAAAAAAGTGGAGTCGCGTTATACAAGAAGTCGCGTTATAGTAGAATAAATAAGGTAGATTTTGTCTGTCCAAAAATTATAAAACCACAGTCAAAAAAAAAAAAAAAAAATCAGCTGGACCAAAATTTACACATACCCCTTTATTGCAATGGTTTTCCCCATTCAAATTTGTGATAAAAATATGTGAAAGCTGACATTGTAAAACGTCTTGAACCACTTTTTTAACAATGCCCAGACCCAAATCTCTATCGGATTTTGAGAAAGGTCAAATTCGTGCTTTACATGATTGTGGCAATTCTGCAAGACAAATTGCAAATGCGTTAGGTAGATCACACAATGTGGTGCTGAATTATTTGCATTTAGGTGATCAGTATGGAGTAAAGAAGTCAACAGGCAGGCCGCAGAAACTTACACAATGCCAGAAAAGAATCATTGTGCGCGAAATAAGTGGAAACAATGCTTCTTTGCGATTTCTTGCGAATTCTCCAAACTTTCTTGTTTGCAAATCTACAATTGCCAATGTAGTACATCAGTCTGGCAATCTGGTATTCAAGAAGAGGAAGCCACGACCTATACAGAAATCTTGTCACAAAGAAAAGCGCCTTATTTGGGCAAGGGAAAAAGTGCAATGGGGGAAAAAGTTCAGGAACGTGTTGTGGAGTGATGAAAAAACATTTAATCTAGACGGGCCGGATGGATTCCAGTACTACTGGCATGACATTTGCAAAGAGGAACAATTCTTCTCTAAAAGGCAACAAGGTGGTGGCAGTCTAATGGTGTGGGGTGCATTTGGATTTTATGGAAGATCAAATTTGGCTTTTGTCGATGGACAAATGAATGCAATTAAATACCAACAAATGCTTGAAACGAATTTATTGCTATTCGGGGAGAGAATGGGAGGACGTTACTGGGAGTTCCAGCAAGACAACGCTCCTGTTCACAGTGCAAAAAGCACTCAACAATGATTTCAACAAAAAGGGATCAAAGTGATGAACTGGCCACCACTTTCTCCCGACCTAAACCCAATGGAGAATGTTTGGGGTAGCTTGGCACGAGCAGTTTACAAGGGTGGAAAACAATATGCAAATGTTGAAGATTTGAAGTGGTCTGTTGTTGAAGAATGGGAAAAATTGGACGCAGAAGTGTTCAAAAAACTTGTTGAGACAATGCCAACCCGAGCTATAAAAGTTCTGGAAGCTCAAGGAAAATTTATTGGGTATTAAGCTTTGTGGTTTTATAATTTTTGGACAGACAAAATCTACCTTTTTCAGTTTATTTTTCTTTCTATTTCTTATTTTATCATTACATTGTGTCAACATGCTCACATTGTCATTTATAAACAATAAATAAATTGTTATTTAATTGTGTTAAAAAATGTAAGAGTTATTTGCATTTTCATGGGTGGTTCTATATCTATTGGACGCACCTTAACTCCCTAATATACTCTGCCATCTGCTATGGTATGCCGTTTTGGGGCTCCACTGCTAACGCAAATCTCCTACGTATTTTTCGTGTACAAAAATGGTTCCTAAGAATCCTGCTTAACTTCAGATTACCCAATTCAGTTTCACAACATTTCAGTCGCTTAGGTACCTTAACTATCTACCAAATTTATATAATTCAACTTTACTCATTCGTCTACAAGGTTAATAATAATCATCTTATCCTTTCTTCACCTTTTGTAATAGCTCTCCAGCATAACTTGCACCCCTATTCTACAGGGTTCTCCCCAGGCCCTTTTGAACGGACGTGCCGCCTGACGGATTTTGGTGATTGCCCGGCTGAATACACGAAAAACTGCACATTACTACATAACACTTTATTTGTTTTTAATTTTGTCCGCCCGTCAATTTTATCTTTTCACCCACCTGATAAAATTTTCTGGGGAGAACACTGTTCTACCCGACAATCAAACTTATTCAAACTCCCCTTTACTAAAAGTAATTACCAGCATCGCTGCGTCTCATATACAGGCATTGAATGGTGGAATAATTTGCTGGAACATATTCGCTCATCCCCTACAAGTTCATCATTCCGGAAATTATTGAAAAATTCCCTTTTAACTAACAATCTATCTACTAACAATAATTATTCTCCCTTCTAATTTAAATGTTCTCTATAGTTTAACTTTTTTTCTAACAATTCTTTACATTTCTTTTTTTTATAGCCTTTTTGAATTTAACACGACTTTTTAATAAAATACATCAATGTCAATAATGTAACAATAATATACGATCTTTCTATTTATATTGTAATCTAAATCATATGACTATAAATTAATATTCCCTCCAGAGACCACACACGTCGACCTGTTGGCCATACAGGCTCTGGGTCGGGCTTAATGTAAAAATTCTTCTTCTTCTTCTTAAATAAATAAATAAATAAATATATCTTTTGGGAAATTTCCATTGATAATGGAACTTTATGAAGATGCTCCAAGACAATTTCCATTTTGTAAATTTTATGAATTTTTTTTTCATATATTTAAAAAGATTAAGTATATGATTTAATTCACATATCTACTGAAATTGTCTAAGTAAATTAATTTTGTAAAAATTACAAACCACAATATAAATTATGTTGACATTCCCTACGTTGTTAAAAGGAAATCTGTGATGAAGATAATTATATTCGAATCGGCAAAAATATACGTGCAGGAATTTATTAAGGGAAGTTTAGGTTATACTTCTTGGAAGTTTAAATTTTTTATAAAATGTCATAACAGGTTTTCATTGTTTGCATCAATATAGATTCATCCTTGTTGTTTATAGTTGGTAAACGTCCAATTTTATTTTGGCATTTATGTGCATTTCTTACAAGGTCTGTCTCAAAAGTGTAGAGACTTTCGTAAATTAAAGAAAACTTTTCATACGAAGATGTCACATGAAAACAAAAAATACCATTTACGAGGTATATACATTTTAGTCGCATACTAAATAACATAATCCTAGAATTTCAGGAGAAATTTATTTTTCGTTCATTGAAAAAAAATAACAAATCAACATTTTATTACAAAAAAGGTGTCTCAAAAGTATAGAGAATTGCCAAGAAAACTTGCTTTTAAAACTAAATACTGTTCCCATTACACTGGATTAGTTTAAATACACGATCTTTCATCGATGTGATTAGATGTTGAAGCAGATCTGGTGATAGGTTGTACCAGCATGTCTCATTTGCATCCTGCAACTCCACAACAGTCGAAAACTGTCGCCCATTTGCATAAACAGTGCGTGTCATGATGCCCCATAGATTTTCTGTTGGGTTTAAATCGGGGCTTCTCGCTGGCCACTTCATGACGGTTAAATTGTTTGCATCGGACCATTCCTTTGTTGCCTGTGATATATGAATGCTGGCATTGTCTTGTTGGAAAACGCCTTTTTCTCCAACCAGATTCTGCAGAAATCTGGCCTTTGGCAACAAATGACAACTTAAAGTCTCTTGATATTTCAGAGAATTTTGCCTTCCAGAAAGAATCGCTAAACTCATAGTACCATTGAACGCAAAGCCTCCCCAAACCATCACACCTCCACTTCCTTGTTGTCTGCTGTAAAATGCCTCTGGTTCTCGTCTCATATCATGCCAGCAGTAAGCATTACTGTCCGGCCCATCTAAATTCTACATTTTTCATTGGAAAAAATCACTTGAAGCCATTCATCAGTCCAGGACATATGCTCACTGCAATCGTGCAATCTTGTGCTGGTGTGTCAGCGGTGGTCGTGTCTGTTTTTTAGAGTACACTAAGTTGCCACCAGCTTTGATCCGTCGGTGAACAGTGTCTTTGGATACATTGCACACAAGTTTATGTGATATCTCTCTCAGTGACAGTTTTCCAGTGGTAGCCAGGCGAATGATCCTGCGATCATCTTGATCGCTGATCGCTTTTGGTCGTCCTGTCCTCTTCTGTGCTGTAGATATTCGTTGTTCTGAAATTACTTTGTGGACCACAGACTTGGATCTTCCAATTTTCTTGCATATTTGTTGAACTCTGTTGCCTGAGGCCTTCAGCAGCCAAATTTCACTGATCTCATCCTGAGTGAGGTCTCTTCCATGTGGATTTTTAAAATTGATAATTTCATTCATTCACATACAGTTTAAATAGCCGATTTAATGTAAAACTTTAACATATGCTATAAAACATTTGCATATTGGTCCATACCGACTCTCTTTCGAGGGGAATCTCTATACTTTTGAGACACCTCTTTAGAAATAAAATGTTGATTTGTTTTTTTTTTCAATGAACGAAAAATAAATTTCTGAAATTCTAGGATTATGTTATTTAGTATGCAAATAAAATATGTATATTTTTTGTTTTCATGTGACATCCTCGTATGGAAAGTTTTCGTTAATTTACGAAAGTCTCTATACTTTTGAGACTGACCTTAGTAAGGCTGTTAAGTTACTTACAGGTTGGTTATTTAGTACTTCATTTTTACTTGGAGCGTTCAAAAATTATTGGCACTATAATGGTTTTGTGTCAAAGGAACCCTTTACTGAACAAAAGAATACAGATTATATTAGATATATTCCCTGCCAATGTTTATGCACTTTTGCCATTTTTCTGACAGCTTCCGTATTTGCGTAGCAAACCATTCTTTGAGGGTATCCCGGCACCAGTGGTGGATAACTCCTCATGGATGATGGTGTGGAGGGTACCCCATGATAGACCTGTTGCCCTCTCTAGTTAATCAAATGTTAGTCACCTGTTGTCCATTACCAAGTCATTGACTCACTGGGCACTGTTTGGGCGCAGTTGCTGGATGGCCAGTGCTTTTGCGTTTTTCAGCAAAGTCCATGCTGTCTTTGAACTCTGATATCCAACGAAACACGGATCTGCGACTTGGTGCTGACTCCCCACAGCTCCTAACCTCTTGTGGATGTCTGAAGCAGAAACTCCTTCCCTCCAGAGAATCCACACTGTCCACCCTTGCCCATGCTTTTCTGCTTTGTGTTGTCATTATCGATCTCCACATGTGTTCTTGCAACCCGGCATAGTGGCTGCTGCTATTCTCTCCCGAAGGGATGCAGCAACACCATCCGGTAGCAGTAGATAGTACTATAGTCTATCTTCACGCATACATCGACACACTTTTGAAATTGCTACTTTGCAGGATTCATATGGGGAGTGCCAATCAGTATTGAACAATCTAAATATTTTTGATTGCCTTGTATATATACAGGGTGTTTTTAAATTATCTCCTGTATTATACATGTTTATTACTCGAAAACTATTACAAATTTTAACGTGATATTTTTTATTCACAAAAAAAACTCAAAAAGTTTCTTAGCCTCGTGTGAGTTGATAATGAAACATGCGGTTGGGGCGTTGTTCCATTTTTCGCAAGACCCAGTGAACAGTGGCGAGTGTTTGAGAAAAAACTCAATGTGTGTTAAAGCTTGCGGAATTTAAGTCAATGATTACAATTCAGAGAATGTTCAAAATAAAGTTTGAAAAGGATCCTCCAAATCATAAGTAAATTTAAACTATGGCATGAAAAATTTTTAAACACAGGCAGCCTATTACGCAAAAAGGTGCTGGTAGATCTTCAGTGACACTATAGAGAGTAGGAAAGGTCAGGGAGGCATTCGATCGTAGTTCCCATAAATCACTTCGCTAAACAGCTCGTCAGCTGGGTATACCAATGACATCCGTACATAAAATAGTGAAGCACCACCTTCGTCTTACACCCTACAAAATCCAGATGATGGATGAACTGAAGTCAGATGACTGACCGAAATGCGAGAAGTTTGCTGAGGTTATGCTCCAAAAAATCGACAATGATTCCACCTTCCTTGAGGACATTTTGTTTTCTGATGAGGCAACATTCCATACTTCCAGAGCAGTAAACGGACACAACTGCTGCATTTGGGGCTCACAAAACCCCCACGTTCTAAGGGAACATATACGCGACAGCCCAAAGATATATCTTTGGTGCTTTTAATGCATGATCGAGTAATCGGAGCTTTCTTTTTCGCTAAGACACCATTACCGCTGCAACCTACCTAGATATGTTACAGAACTACCTGATTCCACAGGTGAAAGAACTGCAGCCCAACATAGTCTACCAACAAGATGGAGCATCTCACTGGGGCCTGAAAGTTAGGCATTGCCTTGATACAAACTTTCCAGGAGGTGGATTGGATGGGATGGGCCAATTTCTTCGCCCTCTCGCTCACCCAATGCGAACCCTCTGGATTTTTTCTTCTGGGGTTATGTGAAAGACAGATTGTACAAGACCAATGTTGATGACATTGAAACTCTCAAGAACAGAATAATTGAAACAATCGCTGAAATAACTCCCGAAATGCTAGCCCGAAGATAGGAGGAAATCGAGTTCCGCTTTGACATCCTTCACTCCATAAATGTAGGGGGGGACAGGTTCAGGGGTCTATCTACAATTTCAAAATCCATACCCATTTTTGTGAAAATACCTAGATTTTCGTGAAAAGTTTTAACAAAAAATATAAATTACTGAGATTATTTTTAAAAAAGCCTCTTTTATTTATTTGAATTGACATTTTTTACATTGATAAACGCCTGTTTTCAAAAATGGCTTATTCTTAATAACCTCAAAGAACTTTATGCCGAGCTTAAAAATGCCAATCCAAGTGCCTCTATTGGATTTTCTAAGTTTGCCAAGTAAACCCTAAAACTGTATTCTTGTTGGGACTAGTAGCGCTCAATGTGTGTGTGTGTATGTACTGTTCACCAAAATGCAAAGTTAATGCTGCAAGCTAGCAAACTATAACAGCTCACTAAAGATGAAGAAAATCAGATTGGCTCATACTAACACTGTTTAAGTATAATAATGTGTAATCCTCCTCTTCCTTGCTTCTATTTTAGTATAGCATTCCCCCACCCCCACAATAATTAATAACTTAGCTCATGCAACTGCGATAAGCACTAGGGTGAAATGTGCTAAGGGTTCGGGACCAAACGATTGAAGGGCAACCTGACACTGGGATATTATTGTCATAAATCAGTTTATTCCACTTTATCTAGTTTAACATCTATATTACAAATGATAACAATCAGACAGTATGTCATATTAACGAGGGGCCCTTTTATACTCAAATCTTAAATCGGAACTGTACTTAAAAATTTAATACCGGCACTCCTGTTCGTGTCTACTGATTGGTCCTGCAGAAAGGGGTTCCTCTAGGTTGTGACGAGAGCATACAATTATGTGCTCGGCCAAGAAGCCATACTTGGACACCCCCGTTCCCCCGTATAAGTATTCTTTAATACAAAACGCATGTCGGCGTAAAGCACTTCCTTTAACAGACAGCCAGGGGGGAGATACAGAAACCCCTTTTGGCGGGCACGGAGGTTCCTGACAGAAGCCACTGGCAAGCCACGAACTCCGTCAGAACGTCTTGTGTGCTTAGCAATCACGCCTGTGAACCTTTGACGTTAGCGAACTCGGCACCCTATGCTCCGTGTTACTAGACAACCCAATTACACTGCTAGGCATGCCATATTAACGAACAGGGTGCTTAATTACACTACTTAGCATTAAAGTAAAATACACTTTGTAGTCATAAGAAAAGTATTGTTTCATTAATCAACGTTTCAGAGCAGTTCGGGTGTCTGTATCAGGGGTGACATCACACCGGCACGGCGTAGGCCCAGCACCGACACAAGTTTTGTTTGCAGCTGATACCCTCGGCGGGAGGTCCCATGGCACCACAGGAAACAAGGATATCTAAGTGTTCGATACGCAATCCCTCCTCACGATGTGCAAAATGTAAATTAAAGTCACTCACCAATTCAGCTTACACTCATTATTAATATTACCTTCTCTGCCTTGTTTTAGCCACCGCATTCCAATATCGTAATTCCCGAGCTCCAATATCATGGCGGGCGTCGTCAACTCGTCATCCTTCGAAATTAATCGTTACATGGTCCGCTAAATTCGTCCCAGTCCCAATGTGGCAACAAGTAATTAATAATCAAAATAGAAACATTAAATAACGTTTTTAAAACTATTTACAATTGCGATCTCGCTCCATATCCTCACGTTCGCTATGAAGTGAGAAAACTGCAGCGCAAGGTTAAGGTACATTCGTACCGCTCAAAGATTTCGTATTAAAAAAAAAAAGAATCATACTAACAAATAATACCCCAGCACGCGTTCACCCACTCCCTCCGGTTTCACGCTACCATTCCCGCACTCCTCACAGGCTACGTTCTCATTCTTTTTCACCTCGTCGTTCACAGCAGTCCTTGTCTCAACACCCTCCAATGCCAGCACAGAACACTTCAACTTAGAGTGATAAACCACCATTCCATTCTTCAGTCCAGGGCGCCTTCCCCCTTTTCTAGTCGGGCTACCTACCCAATCATTACTTTGCCTACAGATTACGCCTTGCACTGGCTCAACATGGTGCTCTTCTTCTGACAAAGGCGGGGAAAACTTGCCGCCATCCATGCTAAGTGCCCGCACTTTTTCATATTCAACATCCGATCTCTCTCCCATCTGGGTCGCTATGACTTCAATAGGGAGGCCCATTTCCATGTCATCCCCTTTTCCTTCCTCCTGCAGGGGTAGATCCTCCCAGGAATTGGCCACTGGCCGACCTAAAGCTCCCTCGGTGTCCACTCCTGCCTTGTGGGATGTGATTATCTTCGTCCACACATCCAATTTCCATATTTGGCCCCTCATCCAATATGTCACCATAAATCACATTTCCAGTCAGTCACAATAATTTCATCGGGCATAGTCTGCTCCCAGGTTCCAGGCAACCAGACACCTCCTCATGAGACGCCCCCATCAGCGAAATCTGCTGCTCTCATCACGCTTGGGCTACCTGGCACGCATCCATTCATATGTGCTGCAAAAGGGCATGTAAATGGAGCATACAATTCGTCATTGTCTTCCTGATACAATCCCTCCACCGTCATTCTAGACTGGACCACCTTCCAGCCCTTGCTTGCAGGTTGAGCATGCCATGGGCCCTCACCTGGTGCACATGTTACCCTATCATCCACCACGATTGGTTGATTCCACGCTACGGTTCTCTCTGCTTTGCCAGGGCCTCCATATTTGATCAGCTCTTACCTGCTTGGTGTCACCAAAACGAAGACCCTCTACCCTTACCCAACCGGTCCCATCTGACGATTGAACCCTAAATGGCCCCTTCCACCACATATTGTTAGCTCCCCTCCCAGGCACACGTAGCATAACCCATTCAGAGTCAACCTCCATAGATCTTTCAGAGTCTGCCTCCCCCACATTTGGAAAGTTAGACCTTTTATCTACCCCGATCCCACTCACATTCACTTCACATACATGGGCCCCCGTCAGAAGCATCTTGGCCACCAATTCGACTAAATTTTCAATTAGTGCTTCCATGCGTACGAAGCGCTCCATGCACCCTTTATGAACTAACCCCACCTCACCTTGGGCTTCCATATCCACAAATAAACAGTAAAGATTAGCCTAAATACAACCCACACGTCCACTCGTGTACCCCTCTACCATTCCACATACACAGTCCAACAATACACTATACTCCACAGCAGTGTTGCCAGATTTAGTAACTTTGTTAAAGCGCTTGTCCTTTGTTGAACATTGTTAAACAATGCAAAAAACAATGAAGACAAGGACAAGCGCTTTATAAAAGTTACTAAATCTGGCAACATTGCTCCACAGTCCGTTTACTTCACTTAGCTACAAAATCCCTGAAACGCAATAACTGAACACATCACAATGACAGACTGCCCTCGATAGTCCGGAAATTCCGGATGTTTGGTCCCTTTTCGGGCGCCCGTGTAGCGTTCCCCCACCCCCGCAATAAGTAATAACGTAGCTCACGCAACTGCGATAAGCCCTAGGGTGAAGTGCGCCAAGGATTCGGGAACAAACGATTGAAGGGCAACCTGACACTGGGATATTATTGTCATAAATCAGTTTATTCCACTTTATCTAGTTTAACATCTATATTACAAATGATAACAATCATACAGTATGTCATATTAATGAGGAGCCCCTTTATACTCAAATCTTAAATCGGGACTGTACATAAAAAAATAATGCCGGCACTCCTGTTCGTGTCTACTGATTGGTCCTGCAGAAAGGGGTTTCTCTAGGTTGTGACGAGAGCATACGATTATGTGCTCGGCCACGATGCCATACTTGGGCACCCCCCGTGCCCCCGTATAAGTAATCCTTAATACAGAACGCACGTTACCGTAAAGCACCTCCTTTAACGGACAACCAGGCGGGAGATACAGAAACCCCTCTTGGCGGGCATGGAGGTTCCTGACCTCCGTCAGAATGTCTTGTGCGCTTAGCAATCACGCCTGTGAACGTTTGACGTTAGCGAACTCGGCACCCTATGCTCTGTGTTATTAGACAACCCATTACACTGCTAGGCATCCCATATTAGGAACAGGGTGCTTAATTACACTACTTAGCATTAAAGTAAAATACACTTTGTAGTCACAAGAACATATCGTTTTATTAATCAACATTTCGGAGCAGTTCGGGTGTCTGTATCAGGGTTGACATCACACCGGCACGGTGTAGGTGCAGCACCGACAAAGTTTTGTTTGCAGCTGATACCCTCGGCTGGAGGTCCGATGGCACCACAGGAAACAAGGATATCTAAGTGTTCGATATGCAGTCCCTCCTCACGATGTGTAAAATGTAAATTAAAGTCACTCACCAATTCAGCTTACACCCATCCATATAACCATCTCTGCCTTCTTTTAGCCACCGCATTCCAATATCGTAATTCTCGAGCTCCAAAATCATGGCGGGCATTGTCAACTTGTCATCCTTCGAAATTAATCGTTATATGGTCCGCTAAATTCATCCCACTCCCGATGTCGCAACAAGTAATTAATAATCAAACTAGAAACATTAAGTAACGTTTTTAAAACTATTTACAATTGCGATCTCGCTCCATATCCTCACGTTCGCTAGGAAGTGAGAAAACCGCGGTGCAAGGTTAAGGTACACCCGTACCGCTCAAAGATTTTTTATCAAAAAAAAATATCATACTAACAAATAATACACACATGCATCTTAATTTCCCCGAAAACGATCGAAACAATCCTCTGCTGGAAATTGAAGCGATCTTCTCGGAAAAACTCCTAACAATCGCAGCTCCAACAGAGGACAAATTACGATCATTAAACATTGCTGGCAACAATTATTCCTTAAACAAACACATCCACACGGCACTTACTACACAATAATAATCACACACGCAATTACAAGCGCCACGAAGCATACCTTAAAAATACTAGTAAACGCCAAGCAAAAAAAAAAAAAACCAAAAAAAAAAACCACAAACAGCACGTAAATTCTAATACAATTTCCCCTTTGCCGGACCCACGTGACTTACACTAAACTGGAATGTCACATTAGTAATGGTGATGATTGTTCAGTTCTGCTAGCTAGCAGAAAGAATTAATGGCATTTTTGAGGACAACTACATCGACAGTGTCACTTACAAGCATGGATATCAACAGACAGATCGACACTGGAAACAGTTACCAAATCGACTGATGATTTAACTGAAGACCGGAAAGAAAAGTTGCCTACTTTGCTACGTCACTCTTTTATTGCCTCTGTCCGATCAGCCTTTCTAAACCAAGTCTAATCTGCAATATGGAGAACTGGTAGTGCTGCTTTATTTTTCAGAAAACTATTCTTTTATTCTTCAGGACGAGGTACAAGGGTTCATTGGAACAATGCACAAGCCTCAGTTCATCCCTTTGTTATCTACTTTAAAAATCTAACTGCTCTGGAGAAATAAAAAAACACCAACCTTGTTGTGATTTCAGACTGTCCGACACATGCAAGTTCAGTGCATCTTTTTCAGAGACATTTAATATCTTTCTTGAAAGATAAGATTGAAAGCATAAATAAGATTCTATACTTTTCTGATGTGTGTGTAGCACAGTACAAAAATCGTAAAACTTTTCTTAACCTCATATACCATGAAGACGACTTTGGGATCCCAGCAGAGTGACATTTTTTTGCCACTTCGCATGGCAAAAGTGCGTACAATGGAGTTGGTGGCACTGTTAAAAGGCGTGTCTCAAGAGCCAGCTTTCAGCGTCCGTATAATGAGCAGATCATGACTCCCTGCCAACTCTATAACTGGGCAACTTCCAAGATCAGTGGAATGAACTTTGTATTCGTTAGCCAAGAGGAGCATCTTTTGAAAGAAAATTTTCTCATTAAACGCTTTGCAAAAAGTCAAACCATTCCAGCTACTCAGCGATTGCATGCATGTTTGCCCATACGAAAGGTGTACAATTACAAAAACTATATTCTTGTGGAGAAGAATATGTTGAACAGCTGGTCATTGTAGAAGGAAACTCCCTCCTCGGTATAACTGATATTAGGGGTTTTGTCACTTGTGTGTATGATAATGCTTGGTGGCTAGCATGTGTATTGTCTGTAAATGAGGACACAGACGAGATCAAAGTTAGTTTTTTTTTTTATCCACGTGGTCCATCATTTTACTATCCCATTCATCCAGACATTTTGGTTATTCCAAGGTCTTTTGTTCTTACCAAAGTCGATCCACACACTGCAACTGGATATACATACACCATCTCACACCTGAAAACTCAACAAGCAACACAAACACTATTATTGCAGTTAGTGAAATAAGTTAATTTCTGCAACATCCGTTCTGTTAAGCATCAGATGGAAAGAGTATCAGCTCCTCTTTGCTCTACTAGTTTGTCGGTTCCACTAGACAACAAGGGACAATGATTATGATGTCTAACTTCCCCAAGAGACTGTTTTTTCCCTCCGGTGTGACTGTGAGAAACCGCCACTCTCCAACAGATGAGTTCTTCATTGGCTCCCATACAACCCACAAATGTTATGCAAGTATCATGCTGCCAGATCTTCATGGAGAAATTTGTCCATGGTTTATTACAGCATGAAGTCAACCAGAACTTTAACAGACTCAGCAGTGCACCAGAACTTTAATTTTTTTTTATTAAAAATAAGTTAACAAAAATTTATTTCAGTTTTGGATTAATGCAATAAAGAAAGCCACCTTTTAATAGAAAAACTCTCCAAATGCAAATAAATGTCATTATTACTTTTGCTGTAGTATCCAAAGTTCATTTGCTATTTTTCATAAATTCAGTTGCCTCGTGCATAACACGTTCCTCCAGGGAAAAATAAAGTTATAATGTATTGGCCATTTTATCTTTGAAAAATTGCTTTTCACCTATTCTGTACATTAGTTAATAATTAATAGCATCTTATCCCATTGCTCTCCCTACATGAAATTTTGAGGAGAGATAATATATTTTGGACACAATATACCGTATATTTTGAAAAAAATCCGAGGATTGCATTTTTGGAAATACAAGGTCAAAAATTACTATGATGAGATAATTATGCAGATGTCTTTGACTCATTATCTTAATTGTGGGTTTATTCATCTGCTCAACATAGTATAATAATGAAAAATCAATAAACATAAATAAAAAGGAACTAAAAAGAAAAGAACGACAAGATCTTTCGTCCTGGCAATCAGGACATCTTCAGGTCAATGAACATCATTAAGAATCGTCTATCTCGTATATACAACCTCTGCTCTCCCATCAATATTCATAAACAAATAGATATGTTTTGGAAAAAAATTGGAAAAAAATGGCTATCCAAAACAAATTCTGACAAAATGCGTCAACGAATTTTTACAGTCCAAATAGGAAAAATATGAATCCTGTGGAAAATAATCAAATGGATAACAAAAAAGAAAAAGTTAAATTCTTTTTTCAATACAACCATAAACTAAATCGTGACATTAAAAGATTTTTCAATGATAACGAAGTCCAACCAGTATTTTGCAACCCAAGCTCTCTTTTCAACAGCCTAGTCAAATTAAACACATCACCTCCAGTTCCGGAAAAAAACTCAGAACTTATTTATAATATACCATGCTCACAATGCAATAAGTCGTACACAGGTCAGACGAAAAGACTATTAGAAACACGTATTCATGAACATCAAAATGGATGCAGAACAAAAGATTTCAACAATCCCATTGCTCTCCATGCTTACACAAATGATCACCCAGTAGCATGGAACCAGGTAGCTATATTAAAGAGAGAGCAAAATTATATAAAAAGAGTGATCAAAAAATCAATTTACATAAAAAAAGATAATAACAATTTGGCAAGTTGTTCTTATCAAGTTTACCCAAATTGGCAATTAATTTTATAATTCAATCTACTCTCATATCAATATCTACTCTCTTATCAAATCCACCCAAATTTTGGTAGTAATTCTATAATTAGATCTATTTTTCATTTCAATATTTAAGCCGATTTTAAGTTCGATTATTTTCGTTTCGTTTTGTTTACATTTTTACCGCCAACTCCGTCCCACCCTGCTCATCTCTCCCCCCAGGTCAGTCCTCCTCCGCAAAAAAGCCACAAATCTTGCCTGACACCCAACACCGTGAAATATCCAAGAAGAAGGGGAGGGCCCTCAAACTTTAAACCAAGCCAGATGACCTGAAGATGTCCTGAGTACCAGGACGAAAGATCTCGTCGTTCTTCTCTTTTTTATTTCCTTTTTATTTAGGTTTATTGATTTTTCATTATTATACTATCTTGAGCAGATGAATAAACCCACAATTAAGACATTCAGTCAAAAATTACTCTTCTTTACCCCAAAAATTTGTATTTCCGGACTAGACCACGTTACATATTGTTGGAAAGATCAACGTCTGAGCTTTAAAATGTGAAATTAATTTGAAATTGGTACCTTAAATAGAATTTAAGTTATGATTATTTTTTGAAACCCCACACTTAGAAAAAAAGATCTTTTTGGCCATTTTTAAAGTTCCATAACTCGTAAAATAATGTATGAAAAAAATCACAAAATGTACATGGGTTACCTGCTATATAGGACTGACAAAAAAA
>JAHWFO010007477.1:446602-504141 GCA_023313115.1 Rhysida immarginata
CCCCCCCCCCCCCCCCCCATGTCAAGCTGCGTCACACTTTTCTTCATACCCACCTCCCCTTTAAAGACGTCACACTCTAAGTCAACCCCCCCTTTCAACAAACAAAAAAAATAAACTTTGGTTACACCCCTACTTAATGGTTCCTAGTCGTTTCGTCACATGTTCAGCTCGTTACATTCAATGTGTTCCAGGATCGTTCTGTCACTAAGTTGACTCGACACATTTAGCTCACCATATTTAACGAGAACAGTTATATTATACACTCACTCACCAAAAGCCATGGCACACCTGCCTAATGACGTGTTGGGCCACCTCTGGCCTGGATAACGGCGGCCTGGATAACGGTGGAAGAGAGTCTACCAGTCCCCAGAACACATCCACAGGCACTGCAAGCCATGCCGCCTCCACTGCACTCCATAACGTTGCTGCGTTTGCCAGTTGTGTTGGTGAGAACCTAACAGATCATTCGCTGGCGTCCCGCAAATGTTCAATGGGATTGCAATCTGGGGAACGTGGAGGCCAAATCATTGTCGTGAAGTTGGTAGCATGTTCCTCCATCCACTGCCATGTCACAAGGGCCATGTGTGGAGGCGCATTATCTTGCTGGAAGATGCCGTCGCCCATGGGGTAAAAACAGTTCGTGAAGGGGTGCAGGGGTCCCCAAGTAGATCGACGTAGGAAGTAGCACGTAGAGTGGATGTCATATGCACCAATGGACCCATTTCATGCCACGAGAAGTATGGAGCCTCCACCTGCCTGAGTGGTCCCCACCTGACAAGCAGGGTCTATGGCTTCGTGTGGCCTGCTCCAGACAAGGATGAGACCATTGGCCTAATACAGCTGAAACCGTGACTCGTCGGACCAGGCAACCCTTCGCCTGTCCTCAGCAGTCCAATGTCGATGTTGTTGGCCCAGGCTAGGCATTGCCGACGATGTGCAGCTGTCAAGAGTGGCACCTGCCGTGGCCTCCTGCTCCCAAAGCCTGCAGCTGTAGGTTCACCAAATTGTCGTTACGAACCCGGTTGTGGGACATCCCTGGTTGTACCACATGGTGATTTGGCCCACTGTCGCCCTTCGGTCATCAGTTTCAAGCCGGGTGACCCGGCGAACACCTCTGGCATCAATGAGGCGTGGGCGGCCCGTCTGCTGTCTGAAATGAGTTGTAACCCCTCGATGGGTGTACTCTCGATCACGGCTGTCTATATCTATCAAGCCTGACAACTGAGGATTGATGACATCATGCTTGAGGTCGGTTGCCATGGGAAACCCCTTCTCAACGGCAATACTTTAACATTGAAATACTTTAATTGATGACGAATTGTGTTTAATCAAATTAAATGAATATTCCAGTAATATTAAAAAGAATTATCTCCTCCGTCAAAATGAGAGGCAGACGACCTCATGTCTCGCCGACCTCTAGCATGACGTCAAATGTCAGGCCTGGAGATATAGTACGGCCGTGTCTCGATAGACCCTTGCAACGGTTGTGTGTGAAAATTACGGGGCATTATCTACATCCAATATTGAATCACCCATCCGTCTGTCACCAACAATCATTCCCCGTTCAAATACGGATAGCTCTCGGCGTGCTGCTATTTCTGCAGCTAGTTTTGCTTACAATGATTGTTATCAAGGAGTCCTGTGCACCTGCATTCTGAGAATGGAAGCAGCAGAATCTGTCTCATTACGGGCAGAGAACCTGATTGGAAGGGTGTACCATAACTTTTGGTAAATGAGTGTATATGGATAATCGTTGCACTTACAGAACACACATTATATTATTTAATTTGCTTCTTTGACCTATCGCCTCTTTCAATAGCATCCTATATACAGTTCCTTTGAAGCACAGCATCCTAAGTGGCAAAATGGTTCTTGGACGAGTTGAATATGTGAAGTTGACTTTGTGACAAAATAATCTTCAGGTGAAGTGAATGGGGCGATTTGAATGAGACAACATGATTATGACCAAAAATTACTGCATGTATGGTATAACCTGCTGCAAATGGAAATTCTGATGTATTGTAGTTTATCATATTTTACAAGATTTTTAACTCTTGCATTTTCATTTCCCTTAACTCATTTTTCTTCTTTTTTTCCATTTCTAGTTCTCTTATGTTGGTTATGTACTCATTTTTTCCCAAATGCTTTTCCCTCTGCCTATTTTTTTGTTTTTAATCCGATTAAAATAAACGAGAAAAGTGCCTCTTACCTTTCTAATTTATAGGTTTGTCTCTTTTTTTCTAAATTATTTGTAATGGAATCTGTTTTCTTTGGAAAAGTCTAATAACTTAAAAATGTAACCTTCCTCCCTGATCGTACCACCTTACATGAAGGGCGTCATTGTAACCTTCCGATTGATTGGACCACCCCACCTTAAATCTCAAATCAGCACCAGAATCCAATGTAATGAATTCAAAATCTGGCTAGCTCAACACCAATGCTCAAAAAAATAACAATAAAATGCACAATCAAGGACAAAGGTTAGGTTCTTTTAAAATGGCAGGTTGTGACTTATTTATTTCAATAAGCAAGGCAAGGATTAGAACTAAATAAACATCTTTTATTCAAGGTTAAAAGAATTACCATTGAGATACAAAAATTGAATGAAAAATCTTAAATCTAAGGAAAAGAAAGTTGATAGATCTTATCACAAAGAAGAAAGTTAATGTTAAATTCCCCAGGTACTTATGACTAAGATAAATATGCAAAAATTCAATAAATGTAAGTAAAAACGATAAATGTTCAATGAGCTAATCTTAAGCTCTTCAATTGCTCTGAGGAAAGAGATAGTATTACTTAAAAAAACTCAATTCAAAGAAAGTTCTCTCAAATTGTTCTGTATCACACCTTTTGTCATGACAACCATAGAAATCTTACGTATTTAAGTTCTTTTCTACTAGTTTCAGACACCTGCAGACTTGTGATCACTTTTAATCCAAACTTATGCACAAAACACCTTTTGTGTTAAACAGGCCATAAAAACATTTCACTAATCACATTGAAGCACAGAAAACACACCTGAAGATAATCCGGATCGATTAGTGAGTGAGTCCACTGGAGGTCTCAAAGTGCCCCACTAAGTTCAACAGAAGATTTCAAATATGTAATTGTCTTCCTCTCTCAATGTCGGGTTCCTAATTATGCCCGTCGCTTGAAGAAAATCTCGTTACTTGCTTCCATCCGCTCTGAAGAATGTCGGGGTTTCAATTTCCAATTTGTTGATTCTAATTACGAATGATGACTCTTTAGCATATCAATTGCACCCAGGTTCCATTTACAAACACTTAGGGATCGTTTTTCATAAGTTCCACTTTAAAATACTTAGTCGGGGGTTTGTCCATATTCAAATACTTAATCGGGGGTTTGTCCATATTTAAATAATGATGAGCCTGTACAGTCTAAAAAATGAAAGGAGAAACTAATCCAACTACTTAACTGGCTGTGAATTCACACAGCAGCCCTTTTCGTTAATATTGTTCTCTTCCAATTTTCAATCAAGAGGAGAGAGCGCGCGACCTTCCTCTGACCAACTCCTCAACAGGACTCATTTGGACTACTACTTAATTAGTCCCTCTATTAATAAATCCATATTGAGTCTGCACGAGCCTTGATTTTGGGAGGAGAGGCCACCAGATCGCTTCGACGGGTGCGGGAGTTTCACAGCCGCCTCGGCGCATCTCGGCTGACCTTCCCCCCTCAATCGACCAGGGCGGAGAGCCCTCAGCCTCCCCCTGTCCACTGACTCGGCAGAACTCATAAAGTTTCACTTTCCCACGAGCTATTTATACTCAACACGCATCCGGTCTCCCTTTCCTATTCTCATTTTATAAAATTCCAAAGTGATTAAACTCAAAAAACAACAATGATTTCAAATACCACATGAAATCCATGACATAAACTATCTCTTAATAAATTCAGTATTCCTATTCATCAAAGAATCCAATGACCAATATCATCAATATCTATTTAAATTCCCAAAGAACGTCTCTTCCTGTCATAGCACCACCCTACTTGCTATTTCACAATTGTGGGCCTTCGATTTATATCCAAAATTATAATCCAGAATTCTATCAACACAATAGATCCCTACAACAAAAACAATTATATGACCTTACTCCCACTGTAAATCCGAATAATACCTGCTATTATTCTTGTGACCAAGTTTCTCATACAATAAATTCGTTACTTAACACGTGATAACGTCACATGCCCCCACAATCAAGATAAAAACAAATATTCACAGAATATTGCCAAAATAATTCTCCAAAATTCTAATCATAATATCAATCTCAAAATTCCATAGATATTCAAATAGGCTACATCCTAATTACCAATAAAATCAAAAGAACAAACATCCTATGTGTTCTTGCCTCGGTAAATAACATTTTACCATTACCATTTCCCATTCTAATTCAATAACTTCATTACTGTTAAATATAATCATCAAAAGGCTGGGCTGAATACATACATGAAAGAGTGAACACGCTCAGTGTCACTCCTCCAAGTAGGTCTCCCCCTCTTAAATGAACACCTTCAAAATCAAAATCCTCATAATCCCTAATCTTTATTTCTTTATTTCTTTATTTCTTTAGAATTGATTTACAAAAAGCCCTGACCAGAGCCTGTATGGCCAGCTGGCCGACGTGTGAGGTCTCCGGCGGGGTTATTGTATAACAGATCTTAAGTAATTATTTATAGTAAAGGTTTGGAATTAAATGCCATTTTTTAAAAAAAAGAAGAAAACAACTAATAAAATGGTAATTTTTTTTGGTAGTTCGTGATGGAGTTAAGATGGATGAGGGGTTAGTAGTTAAGTATCTGTAGGAAAATGTATGAGATATTAAGAATCATTAAAAAAAAAAAAAATTGGGTTATATATAGGGAAAAATTGTAAATAGTAAAAAGTTTTAGCAGGGGTTAGTAGGCATTTTATTAGATAGGAGCGAATATTTCAATAATTTTTTAAAAGTTGCACTTGTGGGAGATAATCGGATATGTTCAGGTAAATTGCCCCACCATTTGACGCCGATAAAGGAGATGCAACGGCGTTGGTAGTTATTTCTGGTAAAAGGGAGTCTAATCAGGTGTGACAATCGGGTGGGATAGGAGTGAATGCTCTGTTGATGACATATTTCAAAAGGAGTAGAAAGAATTAATTGAAGGTTAATAATTTTGTAAACGAATAGGCAAAGTTGAATAATATAAATTTGATAAATGGTTGGAATGCCCAGGAGTTCGAAATAATGGGAAACAGAGTTAGGCAATCGGATGTTAAGCAAGGTTATTAGAAACCATTTTTGCAAGCGATATAGGCGTAAGAGATTGGAGTTCGTAGCGGATCCCCAAAATTGGACTCCGTAGCAGAGGGCCGAGTGTATTAATGAGTTATAAAGAAGGATTAGTATATAGGAGGGAAGAAAGCGGAGATGAGATATTATTTCCCTAAAACTCTCCATAATCTCATAATCAAATTCTCACTTTACCATATCTCCAAAATTCTCCTTTTTAAATCACCATAATATCTCTTTAAATCACCATAATACCCCTTAAATTTTCATAGTCGAGACACAGACACAGTCTCACACTTTTTGAATTCTGTCTAAAATGAAAAGGTGAAAAAAATATTCACAGCTCAGATGATGGAACAGCTTTTTCCCTCTTAAAATCGCTAAGGCTAAATATACAACTGATTAAAGTAAAACTAATCAGCATCATAGAGTTTATGATGAAGACTGGTGAAATCCGCAAAGAAGGAGACTTATATTCTCTCTCCGTAGGCTTACCTCATCCAGCGAAGACGGCAATGGCACGAGCTCGTCATCCGAATCTGAGTAATAAACGTTTTTTTTAATTCCAATTGAGAATGTCTTTAGGTAGATACCCGTGACTCTATGATGCTGATTAGTTTTACTTTAATCAGTTGTATATTTAGCCTTAGCGATTTTAAGAGGGGAAAAAGCTGTTCCATCATCTGAGCTGTGAATATTTTTTTCACCTTTTCATTTTAGACAGAATTCAAAAAGTGTGAGACTGTGTCTGTGTCTCGACTATGAAAATTCGGCGTTCTTACAGAAGTAATATTTGTTTGTGTTTAGCATTTTATACCCCTTAAATCTTCATAATTCACCTTTTAAATCTCCATAACATCCTTTAAATCTCATAATATCCTTAATGTACTCGTTAAATTTCTCCATTGTTTCTTCACCACATTGTGCACTACCACTAACTTAATATGTTTACCTATAGGGTTCCTATCCTTATCACCCCTTAAAGATCACTTGATTCTCCCATAATATAGTTCCACCTAACTATTTCTCCTAACACCATTAATATTTTCATTACCCTTAAAATTCTCCTCATTATTACTCCCAATATCCACAATATTTTCCTTATTATTCCCAATAATATTCTTACTACTTATTCTCTTACTCCTATTGTCAACAATATTCTCCTCATTGTTATTCTCTTTAATGTCAATAATATTCTCCTTAATATTACTCCCATTACAACACACTTTGCAATGTTTAACCCATTTCTCAATATCATTATACATCGATGGCCAATAAATCCGAATTCTTAATTTCCTTACACATTATTCACTTTATCATGTGTCATCAACCTACCCAAATGTGCCTTTTCCACAATGGCGTCTTTAATATTTTCTCCCACATAAATTTTCCATAAATTCCCTTCTTTTGGGTTCCCTGAGTGAAATTTCCACATTAACACTCCCTCCATTAATCTAAATTCTCCTCTTGATTTCTTAATAACCTTAACACTGTTCTTCCTCATTTTTCTATAAATTGGATCAATCCTCTGTTATCTAATTATTTCTTTTCTAATTTCCCTGTTTTGCATCGTAAAACTCTTAAGCATAATCTCTTTTAGGTTTTGATTTACCCTATATGTCTCTTAATCTTTCAATTAATACCTCCTGATTATTCCCTCTATACAATTTGTGATCCTGCAGTGCCTTAGCAGCTGTCCCTTTTAATCTCGATTTTAATACCATTAATTTAACCTCTGGAGTCCATTCAGCCAAAGCTGCAATCTCTTCCAAACTAGCAATAAATGCATCAAAATCAGTTCCACCTTCATCCCCTGTATAATTCGGAATCAAGTTCACAAAGCCAGAAATAATAGGCATATTATTCCCATCAATTTGTATTAATGCTTCTCCTTCCATTTTTTGACTTTCCTCTATCTTCTATCCTCAGGCACAAAAAAAAATTGCGAAATTGTCTCTCAGTGGTTAATTCAATTCACACTCCTTTACCTTTTTACACAAAACACTGCCTTACACGTTGGGCGCCATTATAACCTTCCTCCCTGATCGTACCACCTTAAATGAAGGGCGTCATTGTAACCTTCCGATTGATTGGACCACCACCCCTTAAATCTCAAATCAGCACCAGAATCCAATGTAATGAATTCAAAATCTGGCTAGCTCAACACCAATGCTCAAAAAAATAACAATAAAATGCACAATTAAGGACAAAGGTTGGGTTCTTTTAAAATGGCAGGTTGTGACTTATTTATTTCAATAAGCAAAGCAAGAATTAGAACTAAATAAACATCTTTTATTCAAGGTTAAAAGAATTACCATTGAGATACAAAAATTAAATAAAAAATCTTAAATCTAAGGAAAAGAAAGTTGATAGATCTTATCACAAAGAAGAAAGTTAATGTTAAATTCCCCAGGTACTTATGACTAAGATAAATATGCAAAAATTCAATAAATGTAAGTAAAAACGATAAATGCTCAATGAGCTAATCTCAAGCTCTTCAATTGCTCTGAGGAAAGAGATAGTATTACGTAAAAAAACTCAATTCAAGGAAAGTTCTCTCAAATTGTTCTGTATCACACCTTTTGTCATGACAACCATAGAAATCTTAAGTATTTAAGTTCTTTTCTACTAGTTTCAGACACCTGCAGACTTGTGATCACTTTTAATCCAAACTTATGCACAAAACACCTTTTGTGTTAAACAGGTCATAAAAACATTCCACTAAGCACATTGAAGCACAGAAAACACACCTGAAGATAATCCGGATCGATTAGTGAGTGGGTCCACTGGAAGTCTCAAAGTGTCCCCACTAAGTTCAACAGAAGATTTCAAATATGTAGTTGTCTTCCTCTCTCAATGTCGGGTTCCTAATTATGCCCGTCGCTTGAAGAAAATCTCGTTACTTGCTTCCATCCGCTCTGAAGAATGTCGGGGTTTCAATTTCCAATTTGTTGATTCTAATTACGAATGATGACTCTTTAGCGTATCAATTGCATCCAGGTTCCATTTACAAACACTTAGGGATCGTTTCTCATAAGTTCCACTTTAAAATACTTAGTCGGGGGTTTGTCCATATTTAAATAATGATGAGCCTGTACAGTCTAAAAAATGAAAGGAGAAACTAATCCAACTACTTAACTGGCTGTGAATTCACACAGCAGCCCTTTTCTTTAATATTGTTCTCTTCCAATTTCCAATTTCTAATCAAGAGGAGAGAGCACACAGCCTTCCTCTGACCAACTCCTCAACAGGACTCATTTGGACTACTACTTAATTAGTCCCTCTATTAATAAATCCATGATGAGTCCGCACGAGCCTTGATTTTGGGAGGAGAGGCCACCAGATCGCTTCCATGGGTGCGGGAGTTTCACAGCCGCCTCGGCGCATCTCGGCTGATCTTTCCCCCTCAATCGACCAGGGCGGTGAGCCCCTAGCCTCCCCCTGTCTACTGACTCGGCAGAACTCATAAAGTTTCACTTTCCCACGAGCTATTTATACTCAACACGCATCCGGTCTCCCTTTCCTATTCTCATTTTATAAAATTCCAAAGCGATTAAACTCAAAAAACAACAATGATTTCAAATACCACATGAAATCCATGACATAAACTATCTCTTAATAAATTCAATATTCCTATTCATCAAAGAATCCAATGACCAATATCATCAATATCTATTTAAATTCCCAAAGAACGTCTCTTCCTGTCATAGCACCACCCTACCTGCTATTTTGCAATTGTGGGTCTTCGATTTATATCCAAAATTATAATCCAGAATTCTATCAACACAATAGATCCCTACAACAAAAACAATTATATGACCTTACTCCCACTGTAAATCCGAATAATACCTGCTATTATTCCTGTGACCAAGTTTCTCATAAAATAAATTCGTTACTTAACACGTGATAACGTCACAAAAAAACAAAAAAAATCGTTTCTTTGTGGTTTTGGCTGGGTGAATGACAGAGATGAAATAAAGGTAACCAAGGGTGAAGAAAATTTATCATAGGGACTGAATTTATTGAATTGGCCAATGAAGTGTCAAGGTGCAAACATGTGATGTAGAACACATTGGGAATTTTTGTCGTAGCGAGTTCTTAACGATAGGAGGGTTATAGAAGTGGAATACAATGGCTAATGAATAGCAAATTAACATCTTCTGTGCCTCGGGCTAAACACCTGCATGTCTTTGCTCTGCAGTGTCGAGCGACAGTCGCAACATTTCCAGGAATGCTTTCCATTATATTTAACAATTCTCTTGTTAACCTTGTCCCCCTCTTTTGTTAAAGAGCCACTGCGACAAAAATCGCCAGTGCACAGAGGCCTTAACTGACTCATTTTCACAAAAATGGCAGACCCAAATGAAATAATAAAAAAAAGTAACATGAAAAAATTGAATTTGAAATTTCAGAATTTGTAAGGATTTGCTGTGACGTTACACTTATGGAACCCCCCTCCCCCCATGTCACGCAATGTCACACTTCTCATACATCCCCCCTCCCCCCCAAGAGCATGACGTATTTCCTGAATGTCCCCTGTATAATAGGAGTCAGATCTTTCTCACTTCAGACTATATACACCTTTTTACAGGAAACTGGTCTTTGTTAGTCCATATGTATGTTTTTACTTTATATGTGTTTTTGCATAATCATTTCTTTGGAAAGCTTTAAGTTTGTTTGTTTTCTTTTTTATTTATTTATTTTTTTATTTCTGCTAAAGGTGGAAACACCAAGTACTGAACAGAAATTTTTGTAACGCATGGATGATCAGTTATTAATTCATTTTACCCATTACAATCATGTAACAAGTTAGCATTATTTTTCCTAGAACCTTCTAACAGTCTAAAACCCATTAGACAAATGTAGAATTGGATTCGCTCTTTTATTTTTTTTACATACTTAAAAATAAAATAAGGTTAACATAAAAAGTCAGGTGATCGTATATTTTTGCAACTGAGTTGTAGTTTGTGTGTGATGTTCTCTAAGACAGTGTCGGGGATATATTTATAGTATGGAGTGTGAATGTCCCTTAGCTTGTGTATCTTAGCTAGATGTTGATGTTTGATGTTGTCTGTGTAAATAATCTGTTTGCGTGAGTATTTTGCAACTGGATATGACGTGTTGGATGGTTTCCTCTGGGACATGGCATTTCCTGGAAGACCCATCAGTCGAATCTTTGATAATATGTTTTCTGTAGCTTTTAGTGTTAATAACCTGGTCTTTTATGGCAATCATGGTTCCTTCAGTTTCCCCAAAGAGACTCCCTTCACTCAACCAAAAGTTCGACGCTTTTTTGTCGACGTGCAGCTGGTTGAGGTCAGAAGGATGTCTACCGTGGAGTTGCTTTCTGAGCCATGATTGAAGTTTAGTGCATGTTGTAGGAATGTTATGGGTGTTCTGCACGCTGTTCAGATTCAAAGGTTTGTATTTTGTATCAGCCATGCAGACTGTTTTGTGTAATGGTGATGTGTTTTGTTTAGAGTAAAAGAATTCTCTGAGTGACTGAGTCTGTTTCTGGTGTAGATCTATTATGTCAATAAGACCTCTGCCTCCCTCTGAACGAGGCAGGGTGAGTCTTTCAATAGCTGCGTGTGGATGGTGCTTTCTGTGCTTTGTAAGCAGTTTACGTTGTTACCTTTCAAGTCCCTCAAGATCTGTGTGTCCACTGTATGACTCCAAAGGAGTAGGAAGAGTATTGGCGTGACATAAGTATTGATGGCCTTGATTAAATTTCTGGATTATAAATGTGTTCTAAATATTGTCTCTAGCCTATGAAGATATTCTTTAGTGAGTGTATTCTCCAGAAGCTTGGCTTGCTTAAATCCTAGATATTTGTAAAATTCGTCATTTTCCATAGCAGCAGTGTGATCTGGTTCATTTAATGTGAAGCCCCTTTCCCTGAGTACTCCATTTTCACTGTGAATGGATTTGCATTTGTCCAACCCAAATTGCATGTGTATGTCTTTTGAAAAAGTTAGTGTAATGTCAAGTAATTGGTGCAATTGTGTTTGTGTGGAGGCGTAGATTTTCATGTTGTCCATGTAGAGTAAGTGTGAAAGCGTGTACTGGCAGTTTTTATTGTGTTTAATTGTGTAGCCATAAGTTATGCTGTTCAGTCTGTTTGAAAGTGCATTTAGTGCAAGACAAAACTACAGTGGGCTCAGTGAGTCACCCTGAAAGATGCCCCGGTTTATCTGTATTTTGTCAGTCGTGATGGTTTCACTGTTGAGTGTGAGGTATAGTGTAGTTCTCCAATGCAGCATTGTACTTTCTAAAAATGTGATAAGTGTAGGGTTTATTTTATATAATCGTAGTGTATATAAAAGCCATGAGTGTGGGGCACTATCAAAGTCCTTTTTGTAATCAATGTAGGCTGCATGGAGGTGTCGATGTTTATTGTGAGCTTGCCATAGGACCACACTATCTACCAGGAGTTGCTCCTTACAACCCATGTGATTTCTACGGCATCCCTTTTGTTGCTCAGTGAGAATGTTGTTTGTGTCTGTGTATATAAATTTTGTTTGCGATACAGACAGTTATTATTTTGTAAAGTGTGCGTTGTGTTTTTGCAGCTAACTTTTATTTTAATGTGTCCATATTTTCTGTAATGTGTTGATTGTGCTGCTCATGTTTGGTGTGTGTTTTAATCTTCTTAAATAACTGTCTGAGCCGTTTGTTCTGCTTTGATGAAGTGTTGCTTTTAGTGTACTGTGTAAGTCTACCTAACTGCTTCGGATTTCGTCAATCTCAGACTCCTTCCGCTTTAGCCATATAGGTTTCTGTTGGGTGTATAATTTTTGTGTGTTGATGGTGTAGCGTCCCGCCCCCGCAGTGTATGATAGGACCACAACTATATCAATAGCTTGCAGTGAGGGGGCGTGGTGCTATGGGTTCGGGACCAAAATAAGTGAAGGGGGATCTGACACCGTGATAGATTTTCATTGTATTCGCTTTATTAATCATACTCTCTGACGGCAATAACAACAATTTAACATCATATACAATATACTATTATAATCAAGGGCCCCTTCAATAATTAAACTGGCAAATACCATTCACTACATCGAGGAGTTGCTCATCTTAAAGTCTGAGCTAACACCATACAAGCGTGAGAGCTGTGCATGCAACTGAGGGCATCACTACACGTGCGTCTCAGGAGGTACATAAAGCCAGGATCATAAATCTGCATGCAAAGAACTGTGCTCCCGAAAACGTGTTCCAAAACTGTACGCCTTCAAGAGCACCGCACCTCCTTTTTGGGCGACTAGGGGGGAGGTACTGTAACCCCTCTTGGCAGGCACAGCAACATTACACCCAGTGTCCACCGGCGAGCTTCAGACTCCCACTCTCTAAACCCCGTGCGATAACGTGCGACGGAGCTGCTCCTAGTGGAGGCCTTGGCACTCAATTATCCACTCCTCTGTGCAAAATCTCCCACACATGTATGAGTGCTTTCCATGCTCCTATTAACAAGAGAACTAAAAAGTTTTACATTGCTAGACTTATAGTCTCTCATAAACGACCACAAATGTGTCCAAACAGTTAAAAAGGTGATTCTTTATTCAGCACGGAGCGCAGCACTAAAATAGAAATGCGAGTTCCGCTTTGTGTCGATGCCATCGACGGGAGGATCGGCAGCACCACAAAAATACTATTCTCCGAGTGTCTTAGCGCTTCTCACGGGCGAAAATATATAAAAAACAGTCACTCACCAAATACTGTTGTCATCATCGTTTGCAACTTTTTGTTCTTAATAAACAACCTCTCGTATTCCTGGTACAAAATCCTTATTCGAGCTCGGCATCATCAAGCGTCAACTTCGACGCTTTCGCGGTCGTTCCATTTCCTTGCTTGCCTTAGTTCCAGCGTACATAGGCATTTCGAGACGAATATCGAAAATTACAACGTTCAAATCTGACCTAATAATTCTTACTGTTCATAAAATTAATTATTAACATCTCTTAATGGGTAAAACATATCGGCTCCGCTAGCATAGCGCTCGAACATGGGATTTTTATTTATCCCTGGTACGAACGATACGTCCGCTCGGCCTGAGGAGGAATATTACATTTTATTTAGAACAAAACAAAAACAACAAAAAACCTTTTTCTAACAAACAAAACAGAAAACACCGAACATTACAAAACAATACTAATTACAACGACGTTTAGGCAACAATTTTTTGCAAGAGATTCAAGCGCGATTTTCAACAGTCGCTGATAATGACAACAAACACGTCTCATAACAGCACTCAAAAACGCGCAACGCTCAACAAGGAACAAATTTATTTAATTATAACAAACAATCTTTATTATGAGACTACATTATTTGCTATGGAGAGGTATATCGGCGCTCCAAAACACGCGACAATTGCACCTCCTCCCATTTCCCAGCGAAATCGCAGCAAAACACCTTAACAGCGTGAAACAGATTAAAAATACGGCGCAAAAGTTGCCCTTCCCCCCCCCCCCCCCCCCTCTCGTCGGACACACGTGACTAACACCTAACTGGAACGTCACAATGGATTGGTTTCCTACCCAGTGTAAGAGCCCCAGTGTAAATAAGTAGGTGTATGTATTCTAAAGATAGATTTTCTTCAATGTACTGTGGTAAGATATATGCGTTCATGTAAAATAAAATTTCCCCTGTTTTGCTGTTTATTTTAGGTATACCTGGTCTTTGTGTGGGATCTGTTACCGTGTAAACTGTAAGGTATCTTTGTAGGTGTCATTTAATGTTTTAATAAGTTTGGTATTCATGTTGTGTTGTGGATGTATATCATGGTGAAGTTCATTGTTGAGTGTGTGTTCTACAAGTTCATTAGTGATGTCAATGTTAGTGTTTGATTCTGTGTGTTGAGTGTCGGTTTGTGTAGATGGCTCGTGTTCTTGTTGCTGTTGTGCAACTTCTTGCTTTATTTTCTGTAGCGTGGGTAAGGGTATTAAATTGTTCATAACAATTATGTGACGCTGATCTGCAGTGCGTTGTTCAGTGACTGTGATGTGAGGATATGTCTCTCTGAAAGTGTTATATAAGCGTTGTCTGTAAGCTGTAGTGTCAGTTTCCAATTTAGTGACTGCGTAATAGGCTCACATGATAAAATGGTTCATGTCATTAGTCCATTCCGTGCGTTGGCGTGGCTTGCCTGCCTTAATGGTCAAGGGCAAAGAAGCTCTTGAAACACTAGGGACAGGTTGTGGCATTGCAGTAGCCGATCAGGGGTTGGTGCTGTTTTCGCCACCAGTGGCCCTGAGAGATTGTGGCATATTTTTTGAACGTGAGCCTCTGCCTAACCCACGAGCGCGGACTTTGGTAACCCGGGTGACGTCCGAGTCAGTATCAGATAACGCACTAGCACTAATCAGTCATCACCAATAAATGGATGGTCCTGTTAGCCATCTCCATCATCAGCAGGCCTTTGGCTGATGTAATCAGCTCATCAGCCCTACTGGGTCATCTGGACCTTCAAGATTAATCTAAGGGTAGAGCAGTTCAGACCTGTTAACCAGGGCCATCTCCCTAAGATGTTGCCCCCCCCCCCCTCGCACGACGCGGACGTAGGACTACACGAGGGTTATTGTTATTATTATTATTATTATTATTATTATTATTATTAACTATAGTATAAATTAAAAATTATATGTCAATATAATAATTAATAATAATAAACTAAATTTTATAATGTACATGTTTATAAAATTATTATTAACTTATTATTAACTTATTATTAATTATTATTATATTAATAAATAGTTTTGGGTTTATACAATAGTTAATAATAATTTCTATAATTTTTTATTTTTTTCCTATATATGGCTTGTATGGGACAATAAGATAAATTACAACAAGTACGTGTAACTAGTAAAAACTAAAACTTTCTCCAAACTACAAACATTATTGATAACATTACTTGACCAGCAACAAATACATTACCAATATAATTAATAATATTCTTTCTATCTAAACTTAGCTGCATTTACAAATTTAAAAGCTCAACGCTAGAATTCATTTCAGAACCATTATAATTTTTTTGTTTATTTAATATTTTATATAAAATTCTTTAAAATACAGAATGTACAAACAATTACATCAACAATTCATGTGATAATAATGATAATCATATTAGGGTAGCTTATGTGAAATAGTGACCTTTTATATTTTACAAATATTTAACTGAGTTTATCTTTTCGTCCATTTCTTTAAGTAAGTATTATTAAATACTAGTAGTAATACTATTTAAATATAGTACTAATTTAATACTATTAACGCTATTATTAAGTAGAAAAAAAATCCGCACAATATTTTTTTTTATTAGCTCGCAACAGGAAAAATTTTGTTACGTCAACTAAATATATCGTATTTTTTCAAATATAGGCTGTGGCTCTAAACCCAAAAAAATCGAAAATTTTGGGAGTGCGGCCTGAAAAAAAAATTTTTTTCTGAAAAAATCAGTTTGGGTAATCTTGGATAGAACAAAAAAAAAAGATCGAACTACTTCGTTTTAGCGTCCCACAGTATCTTAAATAGTATTTTTAGATACCAGTTACATTATTTTTATAACCTTCTAAATTATTTTAATATATTTAATGAAACTTTTATAAATTTATTAATCAAATGTGTAAATAATTATAGTAATTTGATTTTAATGAGTGAGTATAACCTTTATTTCATCAGCGGCGGCCATGGTTCTGTCAACGAAATGCCGACCAATAGTGCGATAGAGCATTCTATGACATCACAACACCTTGGAGTAGAGTGGGCTAGAAGGCATCTCCGACTATCGCCGACAATAATTTTAACATGTGAATTTCATAATAATTTATGAATGAAAATGTATGTGACTGGTTAATTATAATTATTCTTCTGCAGGGTTAGAATATTAATTTCACTGTTAGAAAACGATTGAACAAAGGCTGGATAATTTAAAGCCATGAACTCAAATCGACCGCGTTTTTATCAGATAATTTTTGCCGATCTACGATCGATTTACCTTTTCAAAAAGTATAAAATATAATAGAAGTTTCCTATAAAAAGATAGGAAGCAAATATAAGAGAAAATAGACATAATATAGATAGATTGTATTGGCTATCGACCAAAAATTATTCCGCTATTAAAAAAAAATACTCATCTACAATTGTGAATTCAGGAGCAGTTTTTTTTTTTGGTGGGAGGAAGGGCTAATTTTTATTAATACAAGAAAGAAATTCAACTCTATTAATCGTACGAGACAATTGTACTTATTTTATACAAAATTGATAGTAATTGGTCGTTCGTTTTTTTTGTAGAGTCAAATTGTTGTTCGTTTTTATATATATATATATAAATCCCCCCCCTCCCCAACTGAAATGAGAAGTACCGTCAATAACGTCGTAAGCGTAATGGTTTTTGGTCGATAGTCGATGCATGTATATACACCTATATGTGATCAATAGTTAATACATATTTTATATTTGCTTCCTTTCTTTTTATAGGAAACTTCTATTATATTTTATACTTTTTGAAAAGGTAAATCGATCGTAGATCGGCAAAAATTATCCGATAAAAACACGGTCGACTTGAGTTCATTGCTTTAAATTATCCAGCCTTTGTTCAGTCGTTTTCTAACAGTGAAATTAATATTCTAACCCTGGAGAACAATAATTAACCAGGACACGTACATTGGAGAACAGTCACGTACATTTTCATTCATAAATTATTATGAAATTCACGTGTTGAAATTATTGTCGGCGAAAGTCGGAGGTGCCTTCTAGCCCACTATACTCCAAGGTGTTGTGATGTCATAGAATACTCTATCGTGCTATTGCTCGGCATTTGGTTGATAGAACCATGTCTGCCGCTGATGAAATAAAAGTTATACCCACTCATTAAAATGAAATTACTAAAACTATTTACACATTAAATTAATAAATTTATAAAAGTTTCATTAAATACGAGGGTTTGGCATAAGTCATGGCAACTATTTTTTTTCTTGTAGATATGTGAATGGATCACAAACATAAATGTCTCTTGTGGAAGTTCTGCAGGCATAGTGTGTATGCAGAACAACAGATGGCTCTGTGATAACTGGTAGTAGGGCAGCGAGGGCTGTGAAATCAGTCAGTTGGTGAGTATCGTGCGCGATGGAAGTAACCCGTGTTGAGCAGCGCGCTTACATCAAAATAGCCGTTCTCTGAGGGAGAAATGCGATGGAATGTCACAGTGAATTAGTGGAAGCCCTTGGGAATAATGCCCTACCATACCGTACAGTAGCACGAGAGGACATTGCTAATGCTGTGTGCCAACAGGTGACCCGATTCACACATGCTGAGGCTGATGGTATTCAGCGCCTCCCACATCGTTGGCAGCATGTGGTGACAGTAGCAGGGGACTACTTTGAGGGTCTTTAGGCCCAGGTTTGTCATGTTAACTTTATGTGTACTGTGTTGTCATTCTTTTGCACCGTGAAGGCCATATTGCCCTGTATACTACCGTAATAAATTAGTGTGTTACGATATTTCAGTGCTATTCATTGTCCACACATGTAGGTAACACCTTGTCCTTTCGTCTGTATATGTCACATTTTCCAACAGGACTGGTATCTTCAAGAAATAAAATAGTTGCTATGACTTTTGTCCCAACCCTCGTATATTAAAATAATTTAGAAGGTTATATAAATAATGTAACTGGTGTCAAAATTACTATTTAAGATACTGTGGGACGCTAAAACGAAGTAGTTTGATCTTTTTGTAGACCCTAGAAGCTAGCGGCCTAAAGTGAATTGCGGCCTTTAAAGGGTTATTTTTTTCGTTTCACCATCAAATTTGCGGCTGTGGCCTAAAGTGAATGCGTCCAATATTCGAAAAAATACGGTAATTAGTCACTGAAAATACTGAAAAACCAACATCCTTGGCAATCTTTGCAGCCCAAAATACGTGTGAATCACGCGTTATCCCCACTGCAGTCCCCAATCGCTCCCTTGGCCATCCCAGTTTCACAGTTTTTCCCCACCTGCAGCCCACCAATCCCCCCTAATTCCAAGCCAGCTGCCCATCCAAGTCACCATACTCTGCCTTCTTTCCATACGTTCTCCCTTATTTCTGTTCTTGTTTTAAACTTAAGATTTGTTTCTTAACTTAGTCTTTTTAATTCTCTATATTATTATTTATTGTTCATTATTATTAATATTATTTCTCTTATTAATAATATTTCTTATTATTCCTCAACACTTCCCAATATTTCCTAATATTTTCCTAATATTTCCTAATATATCTTAGGCTGCATCTAGAAAGTATCCGCGAGGCGAGTATTAGCCACCGCTCACGCCTACTTGAATCCCAACCCATCTCAAAAGTCACCACGAGGTGCGCATGGTAGACAGAAAGTTGTCTCAAAAGTTCCTTATTCTCCACTGCGAGTAACCACTTGACGCTAATAAAAATCATGGCTGCCAATCTCTCAATAGAAAATTTTCAAGTCGCCACACAGGGAATTTTTCAGTCTCCGTTATGCGACAAGATTTTTTACGGATGAATTGGAAGCAACAGAACATCATAAAAGTCCTTTCAATAAAGAAAGTATTGAAAATAAGTATAAAGAGAAAAATGAAGCATTATTACCACCCTTATTTTGAAAATGAAAGTTTAAGTTTTTTCACTTAGAAGAAACAATCTTATTGGCAAAACAAATTCTGATGTCACAAACTGCTCCGTGCTGAGAAAATACCGTTTTCTCGCAATACTGAGGTATGGGTAAAGGGGCATAGTTAAGGCTTAGCATAGTGTCATAACATCCTCGAAATGCCAGTCCTATTTATATATCATTCCAATACAATGGCTATGACATTCCTCTCAATCTTAATTTTTAATATATTCGCGTTATAAACAAAATAAAAATGCGAGGACTGTTTCAGATGAATCTGATGTTAATAATGAAATACAACAGCAGCTGCTGTTACTGCTTTTGCATTCTTCTTCCAGTAATAATGCAATTATATTAAAATATAAACACACATAATAATTATAAACTGGAGATTATCTCCAAACACAGGTAGAGGCGACGGCCATGATAGTCGAGGTTCCTGGTTCGATTCCAGGTCGCAGAATTTTTCTTTCCATTTTTCAATCGAAAAATTATTACATGTAAACACACTTCAACCATTAAAATATTCAAAATAAAATTAATCAGAAAAGAGAGTTTTATTTAAAAAATATTAAAGTTAAATTTAGAAGTTTGAATTTAAAGTAATATTCTTTTTATAATTTTCAATAAATTTCAAATTAAGACCTAAATATAACATTTAAAACTGTTGATTCTCAAGCAAGATAATGTGCAGTTTTAAATATTATATTTAGGCTTTAATTTGAAAATTTTTAAAATTATAAAAAGAAATTAGCTTAGATTCAAAATTCTAAATTTATCAATAGTATTTTTTTAAATAAATCTGTCTTTTATGATTAATTATAATTTTATCTTTTAACGGTTGAAGTGTGTTTACATTTTAATATTAATATTCCTTTTATTTCAACGTATTATCTCAAATAATGCAAGCAGTTTTCTTTTTTCCCCTTGCGTCTTTCTTAATAATACAGTGCTTTCCCTGTTTTCTCTCTTATTTATCTTCTATTTTTATTCGTTCATTGTTCTACTTTTTATTTTATTCTTTGCTTAATAAGAACTAACCCTGCCCAGCAACCCTTTTCCTTGCTACTGACGTTGATCTCCCCCTCCTAATCTTGCTACTGACCTTGATCCCTCCCTCCTAATCTTGCTTTTGTTAATCCTCGACTTTTCTTATCCTCTATCTTGTTCGCAAAGTTATTTTCCCTATCTTACTTACTGCATACCTCCTCTCCTGCTATGATTGGACAACATGTCTATTATTAATTGTAATGTGTGTTTTGCATGTGGAGTAAAATGTACTAAATCCGTGCGTACCATGTGTGACAAATGTCTGTATTCGTTTCACACCAGCTGCACTACCTTGGATAGAAGAGAGACTAATTTTTATATGTAAGAACTGTAAATCATCCAGCTACGTCGAACTTAAAGACCTAATATCGTCCTTAAAAACTGAGATTGAAGAATTAAAATCATCGTTCAGGGTGATGACATCATTGAGCCAGAAAATGTCTCCCATGATGACAACATTGAGCACGTAATACAGGAGATCGCCGACAGACAATCACATGAGAAAAATATCATCGTTTTTAGTGTCGAAGAGAGCACAAAACAGTCGATTAAAGACAAAATTACTGACGATACACAGAGTGTAGCGCAAATCCTGGCTGTGATTCCTGATACTCCCCTGACTGTAGAATGCCTTCTTATCTCCCGCTTGGGGAAACCAACTGCCGGTAAGATGTGACTAAAAACATCATTTGAGTGAATTACTAGTTCGGGAAAAAATATGCATTGTATGCAAATTCGAAGCCTGCTTATGAAAATAAAATGCACAGATCCTTTAAGTTTTTGCATTACGAGGTCTGGGATATAGAATTGTCTTTCTCGTTTTCCATAATTATTAAAAATATAAGGTATATCAAATTTTATGTTTTTTCCTAACAAGTATTCTTGTTTCCTGCGTTTTAGGTAGTTTTTCGAAAAGTAATTTTGAGTAAATAAAAAATAGTTATGCCCTCTAAATCTGATGTTATCCATATTTTAATGCACAAAAGAGGAATCAATCATACTATAAAATCACTATAACACTACAATGCAGCGTGATCGATTTAAATCTCTTGTGACATGACATGCCACAGTGAAGGAGAGTCAGGGTTCGTACGGGTCATGGAAAACCTGGAAAGTCCTAGAAAATCAAAAAAAAAAAATTCCAGGCCTGGAAAGTTTTGGAAAATCAATAGTTTCTGACTTAAGTTTTGGAAAAGTTTTAGAAAAAGTGTTTTTTGAACAGATTTAATGTTTTCTTAATAATTATTTATAAATGATATGAATATATTATTCTTAAAAATATAAAATATTATGGTCTTGGAAAAAGTATTGAATTACCTTGAAAAGTTTTGGAAAAGTCATAGAATTTTATCTTTGATCAAGTGTACGAACCCTGAGATATAATGGCTGCCCAAAAATTGTGAAGTCTGGCAGCCATTATATCAAAAAACTAAAGTACTCGGGAATATCCATATGTTATCAGAATATATATGGACTATGCACTAAAATGACTGAAATGTCATCAAATTGCTCTGTATATGATGTTATTTGTCTTACTGAGACCAACTTATGTCCAGATACTTACAACGCCGAATTTGGTTTAACTAATTATGCCATTTATCAACAGGATCGTGATGAATCTAAGATTAACAATCCTGGCTGCTCCTCTACAATCCTGGTGCACCTGTGGAGACATATCTTTTACATTTCAATGAGACTGAACATATGATGTTGGCACATCCTGATTCAAACACATGCATCGTAGGTGACTATAACCTTCGTGAGCTTTCACCTTTTTGGATCACAGGCAATAAATACTACGACCGACACAGCCTCTCCCCATCAGCCAATTATTTACTTGACACGTTGCATTTTCTAAATCTTAACCAATGTAATAAGACTGTCACTTATGATAATGTTATACTTGATTTGATTCTGTCATTAGCTAAATTAAGTGTTGCTGATGTCTACCCTCTTATTCATCCTGATCCATATCACTCTCCTCTACACTGTTTTTTGTATGTGGAAGAGACTAGTAACAAAATAAAATATAATATACTTTCTTACGACTTTGTTAATGCTGATTATGATAATATTGTGAATCAACTGTATAGGGCAGATCGATGCTTATTGGAAAGTATGGATCTGAACACTGCTATTAATTACTTTTATAATGTTATTTATGAAATTATAGAGCATTTTGTTCCCAAAATTAAAATTAGAACTAACTGATATCGTAAGTGGTTTCCCCCAGAATTAAAATTGATTGTATGCAATAAGAGATCTAACCAACATAATTATAAGATAACATGATCCACGGGTGACTATAAGTACTTCTCTATTCTAAGAGCACAGTGTAAAATTCTTGCAAAATTGTGTTATAAAAACTATATCTCTTCAATAGAAATTGCAGTCTACACCAAAATAAAGTTATTTCTTGAATTACATCAACTTAAAAAAGTTAAATAATTATCTGCAATCTCGTATGTGCTATATTGACGATGTCAGGGACGATCCACTTGAAATATCTAACTTTTTTTCCCAGTATTTCTCTTCTGTTTATGATGATACCTGTGCGACTCCCCATGTATGTGATCTGTTATATAGTCATGGAGTTGACATTTCAAATATTTAAGTTTCTGCTTCCGATATTGAACACAAACTTAAAACACTAGAAGGTCAACAAAAGTCCTGGCACGGATAACCTGCATTCACTTTTTATATCCCCTTGTGCCTCTCCATTGTGTCTTCCTCTTCTAATCATTTTTAACAAATCTCTCAATCTTGGTGTCTTTCCTGATTTTTGTAAGAGCAGTTTTATTGTTCCAGTTTTTAAATCTGGGGTCATTCCATAGTTTTATTGTTCTGGTTTTTAAATCTGGGGTCATTAATCAACCAGTTTAAAAACAATTTTGAACCTGTAGGTCTTGGAGTTTGGTAATTTTTTTGATATTTATTCCATGGATTAATGTAAAGAAAAATACAAAATTTTAGATTTTTCAGACTTAGGATTTTTGAGTTATAAATTTTTAAATTTTTTAAAAAAGCTGAAAAACAATGTATTTTTGAAATAGTTATTTGGCTATTTCTCAAAACTATTGGAGCTAGAAAGCTGGAACAGGTGTCATCTTTTTCAGTTTTTAATGCTCTTTCTTTTGATATGCAACATCACCATATTCTTAAAATGCAATATTTTTCCAAAAAGAACGAAAAATTCTTTTTTGAATTTAGAAAAAACCACCCCTTTTGATTTTTATTAAAAAGTTTTATGTTATTCTAACATATGCTGGCTCAATGTGTGCCAAATTTCAAAGTGGAGAAACAATGGGTTTATGAGATAAAAAATTTTGACCAACAACAGGTACCGTATACAGGGTGAATACAATAGTCTGAACCCCCCTTTTATTTCTTGAACCGAAGCAGATATGTCAATTTTGATGAATCCAATGAATAGGAAGTTGTGGGTGGCCTATCCCATGGTGCACTTTTCATCATCCCAAATATGCAAATTAGGACACATTCAAAATTTATATCAAAAACCGTAAGGGATAGAGAAAAATACCCAATTGCAAACTTGTTCAGCATAAAAAATAAACAAAACAAAAAAAAATCATCCAAATCGGACCAACCAATCTCCCACAACCACATGGTGAACTTGGTCAACATGGTCAACCATCTTGTAAAGGATTCGTGTTCAGATACGCATTATAGCGATGCACGTGAACAACTATCGTCGAGGAAAAAATACGGAAACAACGGGCTTACATTTAATTCTGCCTAAAGTTGGGCAATCGACTAAGGAAACACACCAGATGTTGAATCTGCCAACGGGAATAATGCTCTTTATGCTAACCGTAAATTGAATCGCCTATCTTTAATGTCTATCTTGTTTTTTTTGGTGAAACAAGAAGCCTCGCCTCGCAAGGAGCAATAGGACCACGTGATCAGCCCCCGCGGGGAAAAAAATTATATTAAGAAAAAAATAACATTCGTTGATATAATTACTTCTCCATATCACCCATGTAACGTGCATAAAAATAATGCTAAACATTTACGAAGGAGGGGAGAAATAAAACAAAAAAAAAACAACAACAAATTAACGTCGAATGCTGAAACATCGACGGGTAAAGAATGCTTAAGACTCGCGGAAGTTTTTTAGTTTCATATTTGCTGAATAAAATTTAGTTTTAATTAAAATTCCCTAATAAATTATATTCACAATGCACAGTTTTGGGTTTTTTTGATGATTTAGTGCATTTTCAGGCAGTTTTAGACTGTTAGGCCTGATTGCCGACAATGTGTACATTCCGATAGGCTTAATTCGCTGACGAATTTCCTACACTTTTGAAACGTTGTTTGTTGTTTTAACACAAATTCTAATTGAATTTTCCTGCAATTTCTAACACTCTTCTGCTGAAGTAAAACTAATACCCAATTATTAATGAATTTATGTGATAATTCTTAGAAACATCGAAAGGAAAATTAATTTTGACAGTGGCTAGCCAAACGTGAAGATCGATCTTGAAGTTATGAAATATTTGGTAAACATAAAAAAAAAAAGAAGACGATCGGGACAAAATCGTAATAAAATTACATTAATAATTAAGATTAAGTTACAATAATGAGTTTATTTGTATAATTTATTATTATTTATTGTATTATTATTGTATAATAATTTATTGTTTATTATTTGCCGGCTTGTTGGCCGAGAGCGCTGAGGCGCAGGTCATATCGCTCTCGCAACCAGCAAGTCGCGGGTTCGAATCCCGCCTGGGGCATGGATGTTTGTGATTGTCCTTTATTATCAAAAGAAAACCCCGTGTTGGGCTTCGGCCTGTTGGGGGCAACCCGCGGGTTGTTTAGATTATAAATTAAATAATTGTGAAATCTTTTATTTTAAAATGAATTTTAAATAAAAGTCGTCAAACGATTTAATTACACACGCATTGTGTAACTTCTCCTAAGGAAAAAAGACCACGAATCCGGAAAAACGATGAATCCGGAAGGCTTCTGGTCCCGAGCATTCTGGAGTCGTGGTCCCCCACTGTATCTGCTTCGGTTCAAAAAATAAAAAGGGGGTTCAGACTTTTGTATTCATCCTGTATACTCGTGCATAAACCGACCCATTCATAAGCCGACCCCTCGTTTTTTTTGGCCCCAAAAAGTGGAAAAACACCATGACCAGAGCATAAGCCGAAGCAAAAAAGGAAAAAAAAGCAATGCTTGAGAGGAAAAAAAATTTTTATTACAAAAAGAATAAATTTAATGCTGGGGGAGGCCGTAGCCTGGTGGCTTTCGCTGAACACTAACTTCAGGGAAGTTAAGCAACATCAGGCACGGCTAGTCACTGGATGGGTGACCATCAGCGAGACACGGTCTTTACCCCGTCCCGCCCCCCTGGCTGCTGCGACCATCATACTGCAGTCGTTAATCCTGGTCCATCCAGGGACCCAACTCATCGGCCTCTGGCCATACAGGCCCTGGATGGATGTATTGGATTATAATATACAAATTAAATCAAATTAAATTATAAATAAGAAAATCATTGTGTGGGAAAACCATCAAAAGTAGCATCATCTTCATCCGACTCTCCAAAAAATTGATAAAAATTTTCGTACATGATGCACTAATTAATGTGACACAATGCACTAATTAATGTATACTAAATTGTATATATTTGTACAATGTGGTGTAAGAGATATTAAATTTTATGCGCTAGTTCTTAGCGATAGTAGGCTATCGATGTTCAAGTGGCACATTTCTGCGGGGCAAATGACTGGACCCCAGACAACATATTTACTATTTTTGACACTTCCAAATCCAACGTAGAAGACTTTGTTGGCAATTTAAATAATCAGTTTCCTAACATATGAAAAAGAATTAGATGGCTCCCTGGCTTTCTTGGACATACTAGTCAGCAGAACCGAAGGGGCTAGTTTAGATTTTGATATATATATAATTTTTAAAATTACAAATGTGTAACAAGATACAAAAATTATAACAAAAGCACTGTAAGTTACATTTTATTTAAATTTAAGTGTTAAAAAAAATTAACCCAAGAAACCATTATTCGATTAACTTTGTATTTGAATCAATTTCGTTTCGATCATGGTTTCAATTTCGTTTCGATCATCTTTCAATAATGTATTTTTATTTTAGTTACGTATTTTTGCTTTTTGCTTGTGGAAAGTGATTCCCGATCTTTTTTCGTTTATGTAATAATATATTTTAATTGTAACAATATTAACACTTTTTTCTTTTCTTTATTAAAACATTCTTGGACGATTTTCAAGACACACTTGGCATGAAACCATGACAGTCGGCGCCATCTTATTTTCGAGATTTTACGTATGCATTTGCTTTTTACAATGGAAAATTGAGGAAAACTATGTGACATAATGCACTAATTAATGTACTCTATATGGTTTGTATTTATACTATGTGCTGTAAGATATATTAAATTTTATGAGCTAGTGCTTGGCGATAGTAGGCATCTATATTCAAAAGGCATGTGGCAGTTTGGGGCAAATTTCCATGGGGCAAATCACCGGATCCCAGAGCATTTGCTTTTAACAATGGAAAAGTGGATGGAAAATTGAGGAAAAAGACGTCAAATACTGCACTGATTAATGCACTGTATATTGTTTATACTTGTACAATGTGCTGTTAAGGTATATTAAATTTTATACGCTACTGCTTGACGATAGTATCGATGGTAGCTCGTGTATCGATGTTCAAAAAATTTAAACATCGAATTTTTTTATTTTTTTAAATCTTCAATGTTTCGATGTTCCATTTTAAATTCATTATCTATTGAATAACTCTTTAGATTAATGTATTTATGGTATGTATCGCACTGGTTTCGTTTGAAGCCCCTCCCCCCCTCATACATTTTCCAATATGGCTGCCACAGCCTTTTAGACTCTCAGTATGCTACAACGTAGCCACTGATAAGAAAGGCCTGCCCAATTTGCGCTGAGGCAGGGCTTGGAGCCTGACAATAAATGGCGGCTTTAAATCTCTTAACTGACATCAGTGGCGCTGCATGCCCGAGAAATTTAAGTGTTGCTCAAGCTGGAGGCTCCACAAAAAATTTTATCTAAGAGCTAATTTCAAAACAAATTAAATTTCCTTTTTAGATCTGACAATTCCTAATAAATTGTAATTGTTTAATCATAAAGTTCAATTTAATGATTAAATAAAAATTACTATTAATGGAAGTTAGCTGTTAGTTTACAGACAATATTTTTAGCCATCTATGTAGCAATCTATTAACCAACATTATTTTTATATTAAAATATGAATACACCACAACCATATAGTAGAGGATTTACGGTAGTTTAGAGTTAGTTTTCTACTCCTCCCCCCCCACTCAGTCCAAGCCTTTCACTCCCTGCCGAGAACAATTTCTTCGAGTGGTGACTCTGAATTAAGATTTTGGCCCCAGACGAACCCCCTCCCCTTATTGTTGCTGACAAACTCTATGTGGATTTTAAACCTAAAGTGAAAAAAGAAAGAAAAACAAAGGATTAATAAAGAAAAGTACAGAGAGAAAGAGAATTAAAAGAAAGACAATTACCCCAATAACGAAACTTACCTTGAGAAAATACCCCAGTCAAGAACTAGAAAAAAAAAATAAACTAACGACCAGAGAAATTTTGACAAAAATACTAAGATAATAGACTTATAAATAATCATTTGAGAGTGTCCTAAACCTAAGTTTTTTCGTTGCAACGGAAATAATTAAAGAGAGTATTTACCAAATGTAATTTTAAGAAACTGATATGCCTGAAGATAAATTTTACTCAGTGATGACTTACCCCCAATGACCAACCAATATCGATTAGTGTTTATTCATCAGTGCGAATTTGAGAACTTATTTAACAGACAAATGAATTATTTGAATGATCTGTACTCCCAACCGAGAAAGGGACGTTCCAGTGTTTACAATTTTATTTAGTCTAAATAAAAGCTGAGGCTTTCAAAACAAACATGTTACAACTGAAAGTCTACAAGTCTTCACTTGCCTCTGTTTGTCAAGGATTGTTTGTAACCAGTTAACAGTGAAGACATTGAGTGTGTGTTGTGTCTAATCCTTTTTATTTAAAAGTGTCTTTTTATTTTTTCATTTTGGAGAAGTTTTGTTATTGTACAATATTTTTACAAAAAAAATTAATTTTTTATAATCCCCAAACAATATTTCAGTAGACTTTATAATGGCAAATAAAGATGAAAAAAGTGAAGGGACTTTATTTTCAATAAAATGTTGCAACCCCTTGAAAGAAGAAAAACAAAAAATTTCATAAACGAAGAAGTATATCTGAATGGATGTGGTTTTTGGGTTTGGACAATGTAAAGCCAGCAATGAAAATTTGTGATAATTGCAGGTTGAAAGTTAACAAATGATATAAAGATGAAGGGATACGAACGAAAACCCCGTCGGGCAGGAACCCCACAGGACAAAATCCCCGCTGGACGGAAACCCCACTCCCGCCCCATTGGAGTTTGCCAATTAAAAAGTAAGTAAAAAAAAAAAATAGAAACACAAACTATATAAAGTTTTCTATATGATTAAAAAAAAATTAAACATCACTATCTATCTCGGACGAATAAAATAAAACAGAATCCAATTGGATATTTTATGACAATTTTTATATAATTAATTTCTTATAAATCAATTTAATGTTAATGAACAATATATCTTACAAATCTATAAATTAAGTGAAGGATTATACAATACTAAAATCATATAAACTGATATTATCCCCAATGCCTCTTAGCATTTCCTCCAATGTCTTCCGTCCTTCTCTGAAATCAGAAACAGTAGAGGGAATGTATCTGCCAATGACTTCACAATGTGTTTTTTTATAAATATATTTCTTGTATGTTAACATTAAAAAATTTTTAATGATTTTTCATGATTTTCATAAAATTAATTTTTGTATGTTTTTTAAATAAATACTTATATCGACTCCACAAATAATAAATAAAAAGAATAAAAATTCTGGATGTAAACAAACAGAAAGAGAATTTTAGAATAGAATTTTGTCCGATTAATTTGTAGATTTATAAGAAATTAATTTTCATAAAAAAATCTAATTAGATTCGGTTTTATTTTATTCGCCCAAGATAGATAGTGATGCTTAATTTTTTTTAATCATATACAGGGTGTTTCAAAATTATGTACAATAAATTTAGTGACATATTCTTCAGGTCAAAAGAAGACGAAAATGTTCTATAGCAATTTGTCTGGAAACGATTTGTTTGCGAGTAATCCAATATCATACAATAGGGAAGCACGGTAGTTAGAGGACGATATTTAAGCAGTTCCAGCATTTCGACCCAACACTAGGTTGAGTGGTTTGTTCCATTTAAACCTACTTCAGGGTTGTTCCATTAGTTGTGTACGGTTGTTTCCATTACTGTAGTTTCACTACTGTACATCCACTAAGAATATCAATTTCAGAACGTTTGCATGCTTTGACATACGCATTACGATTTACGTAAAAAAAAGTCATGTACGCGTATTCCAGTGCAGAATACACTGACATGCACCTAATGTATGGTCTTGCGGACGGAAATGCTGTGGAAGCAAGAAGACTCTACCAAGAGCGCTTTCCGAATAGACGTTTGCCAAATAACCGAACATTTGTATCTGTCGACAGACATTTGAGGGAGCGTGGTTCCTTTGGCCATCAAACAGGACAAGGGCGGCCTGTAGCACATTCTCTGGATGAGGAGGATGTGATAATTGACATCATGCATGATGATCCACAGACAAGCACCCGTCGTATTTCTTCCATTGCACACATTCCGCACTCATCTGTTTGGCGCATTCTTCACCATCAGTTTTTGCATCCATACCACCTGCAACTGGTTCAGGCACTGAACCAAACGGACTATCCACACCGACAACGATTTTGCCAATGGTTACAACGTCGTCATGCTGCAGACCCTAGTCGTCTCAGCCAGATACTTTTCACGGACGAAGCAACCTTCACCCGGACAGGAATCGTAAATTCTCACAACCAACACCATTGGGCAGATGCTAACCCGCATGTTACCAGAGCTCGAGCTCATCAAGAGCGTTTCTCCGTGAACATTTGGCGTGGAATTGTCGGAAATAACTTAATTGGCCCTTATGTGTTGCCGCCACGATTGACTGGGCGAACGTATCTTTTGTTTCTGCAGAATGCATTGCCAGAATTACTGGAAGATGTTCCTCTTTTGATAAGATCTAACATGTGGTTCATGCATGATGGCGCTCCACCACATTTCAGCCATGTTGTGCGAGCACACATTAATGCTGCATACAAGAATCGGTGGATAGGTCGAGGTGGACCGGTAGCCTGGCCTGCAAGATCACCCGACCTTAATCCCTTGGACTTTTTTCTGTGGGGTCATGTGAAAACGATCGTCTACAGCACAGAAGTTCCTAACATTATGGATCTGCGACAACGAATTGAAAATGCATGCCAAACCGTTCGTAATGCTGGCGACAAACTCTTCCATGACATCAGACGGTCACTCATGCAACGAGCCGAAGCGTGCGTGCGAGCTGGTGGCGGGCACTTTGAACAATTCCTGTAATTTGAAGCCACGGGTTTAGTTGGCTGTATCGCGTAAATAAATCATTTCCAGAGAAAATTTTCGTCTTCTTTTGACCTGAAGAATATGTCACTAAATTTATTGTACATAATTTTGAAACACCTTGTAGAAAATTTTAAATAGTTTTTGTTCCAACTTTTTTACTTACTTTTTTATTGGCAAACTGCAATGAGGCGAAAGTGGGATTCCTGTCCTGCAGGATTCCTGTTTGGTGGGGTTTTTGTCCCGGGGTTCTTGTCCGTGGGGTTTTTGTCTTGGACCCAAAGATGAACAATCAAATTTATACAATAAATTTTGGGCAGGAACGATAAAATTCATACAAACTTTTTGGGTCCAGTACAAGGAACAATGACATTGATTTTGTTGATCCTGATTCCTCTCTAGATTTTTTAAATAAATCATTGGAACTTGTTGGTGAATCTCCAATCAAAAAAAAGAACTTCAGAGTTCAGAATGTTACACCAAGCAGAAACTTGAAAAAGTGAAAATGACTCAAGAGAATACATTTTTAGTATTTAAAACTGTAGAAGTTCAACCACAAAATACTGACAATGATGAATCTGAAAGTGCTAAAAGAAGCGAAAAAATGACCATCTTATCGATTTTACCAACGAGCTTGAGCTGTAGCAGAATTAAAAATAAATTCAGAGTAACTGATTATATGGCTAGAGCTGTAAAAAAAATGGTCAGAAAAAGGTATTCTTTCGTTTTTTAATGCTAAGCCAGGGAACGCTCTTGATGATTGAACAGTTTAACTTGTAGTTGACTTTCATAATAGAGAAGATGTAACCAGGGTTGTGCCTGGTGAGAAAGATGTGGTGGCAATAAGAGGAAAACGTGACCAAAAGTGCATTTGCAGAAACTGCGGATTTTGGTGAACTTGAATGAACTGTATGAACTTTTCAAAACCGAACATCCAATTCATCGCTTCAGGTTTTCCAAATTTTGTGAATTACACCCAATACAGTGTATTTTGGCAGGATAAAAGTGGAACACACACACAGTTTGTGTATGTGTAATCCATCAAAATGTAAAGCTAATATGAATGCTACTAAGATGAACACGTTTAAATTTGATGGAGATGATAATGAACTACGAGACTACAAAAGTTGTTTGTGCAAAATTATGTGCAACCCACCTGCACAAGATTGTTACTTAGATAAATGTGAAATGAGTCCTTGTGTAGGTCCCTTACAAGAATCACTTTCTAAAATGTTTGAAGATGAAATGATTGATAGTGTGACATACAAGAGATGGTTAAGTGTTGATTGATGCATGTTGTAGACAGTAGTAAAAGACAAAGATGAGTTTATTGATGAATTTATGCAAAATTAGTTGAAATTGAAAACACATTCATTCATAGCAACGATGCAGAAGGAATTTTATAATGAAGTAAAGGCAATGTTGAAAAGTGAAGAAATTCTCATAACGTGTGATTTTGCAGAAAATTATTATTTTGTACTACAGGATGAAGTGCAATCGTATCATTGGAACAACATGCAAGCCACCCTTCATCCTTTTGTCGTATATTTGAAGGAAGATGACAAGCTAAACATCTAAATTATGTGTTTATCTTAGAGTGCCCGTTTCAGACTGTCTTGATTGATGAGCTTGAAACTGTAATTCCTAATCTTATTAAAACTGTTTACTTCTCTTGACTGCTGTGCAGGCCAATATAAAAATTATAAAAAACTTTCTAAATGTGTGCCTTCACCAGAAAGATTTTGGGATAAATGCTGGGTGGCATTTCTTTGCCACCCCTTATGGCAAGAGTGCTTGTTATGGCATTGGAGGAACTGTAAAGAGGTTAGCTAGCAAAGCTAGTTTACAGCGCCCTTATGAACAGCAAATCAAATGACTCCTAAATAACTTTACGAATTTGCAAAGACAAACAATCCTGGAATTCAATTCAAGTATTGCACTTCTGAGCAATACAGTGAAAATGAAAGAAAACTGAAAGAAGATTTGATGAAGCACAAACTGTAAAGGAACACATAAAATCCGTGCAATAATTCCTGTATCTGAGGCAGAAGTGGACACTAAACTATACTCTCTAAGTTTTGAGAAAATAACAGAACAACCTGTAATATCAAGTGCAGGTATTACAGAGGATCTGACAAATATTGAATCAGGTTTTGTTACTATGGAGTACAACAAAAGCTGGTGGTTGGCCCGCATCATAGCAAAAAATGAATCACATGAAACAAAAGTTAGTTTTTTACATCCTTACGGACCTGCAGCATCATTCTACTAGCCACAGCCAAACTTGACATTTTGGTTGAAGAAACTGAGACTCTTCTCAAAAAGGTTGACCCAAGGATTGCAACTAGGAGGACATATACACCAACCAATGAAGAAATGACTGAATCAACTATCATTTTACAAAAGAAAATAAAAAAAATTAAAAATAAGAGACACTTAAACTGTGATTTGTAAATATTGTATTTGAGTTTTTGTACTTTGAATAAACTTACACGACGTTTCTAATGTACCTGTTGTTGGTCAAAATTTTGATAAAGTGAATCATATGAGGGGAGGCCATGGCCTGGTGGGCTTTCACTGAACACAACTTCTGTGAATTTAAGCTACATCAGGCACGGCTAGTCACTGGATGGACGACCATTCGTGATAGCAGATTGCCAATCTCTACCCCCCAGCTGCTGCGATCATCATACAGCAGTCGTGAACCCAGGTCCATCCAGGGACCCAACTCGTCGGCCTCTGGCCATACAGGCCCTGGATGGACGTATTGGATCCCCATTCATAAATAAAAATAAAAAATAAAAAAAATATTTCATAAATCCATTGTTTCTCCACTTTGAATAACACATAATTTTTTAATAAAAATCAAAGGGGGTGTTTTTTCTAAATACGAAAAAGAATTTTTTTTTTTTTTTTGGAAAATATTGTATTTTAAGAATATGGTCATGTTGTACAACAAAAGAAAGAGCATTAAAAACTGAAAAAGATGACACCTGTTCCAGCTTTCTATCTCCAATAGTTTTTGAGAAATAGCAAATAGCTATTTCAAAAACTCAGTTTTTTTTCGGCTTTTTTTAAAACTCTAAAAATTTATAACTTAAAAACCATAAGTCCGAAAAAGCTAAAATTTTGTATTTTTCTTTACATTAATACATGGAACAAATAACCAAAATATTATCAAATTCCAAGGCCTACTGGCTTAGACGCCAGGTTGATTTGGTATGGAATGACTCTCTGGCGATAGGAGTGATGTGACAAGCTATCGTCCGGTTACTATTCAGTCAGCTATTCCTAAAGTGTTGAATCTATCATTTTAGATAAGATACAGTGTCATTTTAAACATATCATTATTCCCCAGCAGCTTAGTTTATTCCAGGGAGATATGTTCTTACGAACTTACTAACATATGAAAATTATATCTTTGACAATCTCGACAGACATAAACAAGTTGATGTTATTTATACAGATTTTAGTAAAGCCTTCGATAAAGTGAATCATAACACTCTATCTATGAAACTTGAATCCTTTGGTATCAGACACCCACTGTTATGTTGGATCTGTAGCTTTATTGTGTCTCGGCATTTGTACGTTAAAGGCAACATCTCCTGTTCATTTAGTGCTACTAGTGGGGTACCCTAAGATTCACACATGGGCTCCCCTTCTGTTTCTTATCTATATTAATGACATCATCGAAGTATTGAACGGAGTTCAATTATTGTTATTTGCAGACAACTTGAAAATATTTACCTCTATAAATGATGAATGTGATTGCAATAGACTTCAAAATTATTATCATTTGAATGTGTTATCATTATTGTGTCCATGATGATCAATATTAGAAAATTTAAAGCTATGTCTTTCTGCAGAAACAAACACATGGTGTCTTATCCATATTCAATTGAGGATATCATTTTAGAGAAGTTTACAAATATAAAAAAATCTTGGTGTCATTTTCAGTCGTAGAATGACTTTTACGTCTCATGTACACTATATCCTCAAAAAAATCCTATAAAAATTTAGGTTTTCTAAATAGGCATATACAACCTTTTCAGGATATTACAAACAATTAAAATTCTCTATTGTGCATTAGTTTGTCCAGTTCTGGAATTTGCCTCTATAATCTGGTCTCCCCGTTATGTTAAATATATTGATGCAGTTGAAAGAGTTCAGAGAAGATCTTTTCACATGATTAATAGAAAAGTCTGTAATCTTTACTTCAACACAGATTATGTCCATCTTCATAAACTTTTAAACATTGAAACTCTGGCCAATAGAAGAATACGTTCAGACCTACTCTTTCTTTTTGAGTTACTGAATTCCACTGTTGATGTCCTAATTTACGAGAACTGATTCCTATCCGTATCCCTAACTACATTACTAGGAATACAATGCCCTTTCTGGTTGAGAAATCAGTCTCCACCAATAATTATGTCTATAATTCACCAATTAGATGCCTCCTCAGGAGTGCTAATTCCTATTCGGCTAATTTTGACATTTTTCATGACAATGGACAAAAGCTCAAACAATTAATCTCTTCACTTCTCCTACTGATAATTAATTATATTAATTATATTATTGATTGTTTTTAATTTATTTTGTTAGTGATTTCATCGTTTTATTTATATTATTATCTTTTCAACTTTCTTTGTTTTTGTTTTGTAATTTATGATTATATTTAATATTTCTTCTGTAAATGGGTATTCCCGTCAAATAAATAAATAAATAAATAAATAAATAAGTAGGGGGCGGATTTTTATGCACTAAAATACAACAAAATATGCATTAAAAATAATGGAAATATGCACTTAAATATGCATTAAAAACTTATGGTTTAGAATAATGGAAGTGTTTTTTAATTAATTTAGAACGAGAAAGTGACTGTTAAAAAATCATTTATTAAGGGTTTTTGCTGCACAATTTGATATTAAATACATTTCTAAGTTTTCTGGACTAAAATTTTGTCTGCTTGTTGAAAATACATTTTTGAATACCGAGAAACTTCATTCAACATCGCATGAGGTACATGGTGCATACCTAAAGGACGCAATAATTTCTGACGAAGGCAGTTCAATGTCTTTGGGAAATTTTTCCCCACATAAAATGTGTGAAAAAAATCTTCACTTATGGAATCCTGAGTTCTTAACAAGAACATTTTTAAGTTTGTTTGCAACTTTTGCCGCTACTGCACCCGGAGTATTTAAATGATGGAATATATCCTGTCAATGGGGCACATCGCGTAGTATCCGTTTTGTCCATGGCACTAGTGTACTAACAGTCATTTAAAACATCAGGTATCATATATCCTGGAGACTCTCCACCAGAATAAAAAATTAAAATATACAATAATCTGCCCAAATATCGTTATTTTTTAAACAAAAATGAGAGTTAAAAAACATTTTATTCTGAATAATATATGAAATCTGACAATAAATTAGTTCCCTTCCTCAAGAGTATATACAGTATGTAAGCCTACTGTGATTAGATGCGGTGTCGGGCTGATCTGTGCCACCATTGTTTTAGAAACCAGAATCATCATGTCACATTAAAGTAATTTTAGTAAATATAAACTATTGTGAATATATTTTAATTCCAAAACTTGCTGCATTTTATAATTTTTTTTTTTTAAAAAAGCATATTGTAAAAACCTTATGTAAATAATAAACTCTATTTAATGCAAATATTTTCTTAATAGAAAGAATACAAATGTATGTAATTTATTATGTTATCCCATTTCATTAACAATGCAAGGTCTTAAATTTGAAAGCAGAAAACATGCATGATTGATTCTTTGACCCAACAACAATTTTGGACATAGTAATTCCTTACGCAAGATTTTAAATGTTTTGGACAATATGAATTCTTTTCGAAGAAGTTTGGCGGTCATGAACTACTTCTGGTTCTAGATGAGGTTTTCCTTTGAGCATTGTGGGAACACTCAAAGTGACGTCTTTATTTGCAAATAAATCTTGAACAAGGAATCCTCTGTCTACCATAATGCAGTCTTTCTTATCAAGCATGGATCCTATACATAGTTCTGAGCGTTCTATTATTTGTCTATCACTGACAGAACCGCAGTAAGTGTCACCAAAGTGTGTGACAACATCTGTTGGCGAGAACCCGATAATCATTTTCAGTGTATTTCGATTCTTGTATGATGAAAAATTCATTAATTGAATATTAACGTTCTTGGCTTTTGAATGGGAATTTCTTTTCCATCCAAAATAACTCTTGTTAGTTATGTTTTTTCTTAAAATCATGTAGAAAAAATTGATCAACAAGTTGTCGGGTGGGCCAAATGTTCACTTTTTTCACTTGAAAGTACATGAAGTTTAACCATGTTATGAAGATTTTGGAAACGCTATTAACGCTTATTTTGAAAAGAAAGGCTAATTCAATATCGTCTTTTGCTTGTTGCAACATCATCAAGGTCAAAATCAGTTGATTCCTTGGACTTAATTTCGTTGACAGATTTTGCAGCCCTTTCAAACAGGACACTGATGAACCCAACAAGCAGAACACAAGAATGAAATGTTGAAAGTTTTCGAATCCGCAATAATATTTCAGCATTTGGTCATTTGTTTGCAGTGACTCCAATGTAAATGGATCAGCATTCGCTTTATGGATATGGTACTGAATTGAAACATCTTTAGTGTTGACATCATCCTCATCACTCTCAGGTGGTGCACTAGTTTCCAGAGCAGTGTCTGGGAAGCCTTGTGTTTCATATGCTACTACATTTTATTCTGCCTCTACTATAACATGTTTAAATTGATCTTGCTGATGTCGAAGCTTCATTTCTTCCCGTTTTTTGATACGAGCACCTCGAAAATTTCCCTCTTCGTTATGGGGTTCCATAAATGGAAAAATTGAAGGAATGGCGGTCTTTTTTAGAATTTTATGTTCACCTATAAGATAATATGTGCATTATTTATTCAGATGCATGACTACTATGATCATCCAACTATATGATTGAAAGGTTTATTTTTTATTGAAAGATGAATATCATGATGTTATTCTGTTTGCACTCGAGTAAATTTTTGAACTTATTATTTACAAAGATAAATTATAAAGTTTGTCATTATTCTTCAACATTTTGACAAAATTAAAATGAATATAAAGTTATAACAAGTAGTTAAACTATTTAAACATTTGCTTATCCAAGAGTCCTGATACTCTATAATCATCATCTTTGAAATGTAGATGAACAAACTGCACTCCTATTGTTAAGGCTTCCACAACTGCTTTGTGTCTTTATTTGCTCTCTTTATGGCTACTCTCCATTCCATGTTCAAATGTTTCTCCTGTGGAAATCTATGACCATGCTTTTTATTTGTGCAGTCAGGTACACAACAGTAGCCTGGCATATTTGTAATAATTGTAGAATATTTATGAAACTTATTGCAACAGAGAGCAGCGAGTGTGCAGCCTTGAGTACTTGGGCCTAAGCAGGATAATGGAGAGTTCACATTAGCCATCTGCTGCGTAAAGTTAGAAACATTCCGCAATGTGCCCCATTATTTCAACCGACCCATATATCAGGAGTCCTTATGTTTCCAGCTCTTCAATTACTTCCTTTAATTGGGCAAAATTTGCAGAAATGTATGCAAGTTCTTGCAATATTGTTGGGCTGCTCATACATGTCTTCGCATTTTTAACACAGTAAGTTTCATCGGCTCTCGCCATACTGTCAGTTACTTGCTTGATAGCTTGAAAATTACTCTCATAAAAAATAGGAGCATCGATCCAAGTTCCCCAGCGTGTAATGACAGGAGATGGTGGCAGTGGAAGCTCGGGGCAGAGTTCCTTATAAGTCTGAACTTGTGCAGATGCTCCTAAAAAAAACTTTATGCTTGATATTATCATGTTTACATCTGGATATGCCATGCGAACCTCTACACATACTCTATGAATAGCTCGTGCGGATGGACGCACTATACACAACGTGGATGAGCGAACGAATTTTACACTAATTTTATTCTCTATTTCCTGCCGGGACACAAGCGACACCCACACGGGCATGGAATATCACATGCGCCCGACGAAAAACCTCGAACATACCCGACAACGGGTTACGTTCAAGACACAACTCCGATATTCTTGAACCTTATTGTAATCCAGCCCAATTCCATTACACTAGCATAGCCCATATTGTACCCAATGACCATTATGCTTCACCAATCCTCAAGGCCACCCCTTGCTAACAAAATTGAATTAACTGGTATAATAGAAGCATCATACGCACCCACACCAGAGACCTAGGTCACTACGATCTTTACCACTCCAAATCACAGCATTCGTAAGTTCCGCAATATGTCCTAAATCCCAAAATGCTCAAAGTCATCTTCACTATTTGCCCACCCTTTACCTCTAACATGTATCCTACAAGACACAAACAATACCCCAATATAGCACTACAACAAACTATCCAAAAAACAAACTCCTATACCTGACAATCGCCAATTGCCTAAACTACCCTGTAATAAAAAAAATCTATTCCCCTTTATCAGACTAGACACACTACACCCCAAACAAAACATCAACCCATTCACTACCTCCTTACTCAATATAGCCCAAGAGCTTCAATGTGTGAAATGGTTCCCCTGGCTGCTCCTTCTGCCAGACCCAAAATACCTCATTCCCATTTACCACTTTCGTTTTTGTACTATTACCACTTTGAGCCTCCAGAACCGAACTCCCTCGCAAATCCCCACTTCCTAGTACTCCGTTCCGTGCTTCCACCCAAAGCTGTGGCACCTATAGTGCTTCCTTTCCACTCTGATTCCACTTTACCACGAGCCTGTCTCTTCCCTTTCCTCCCATTACGCTTTGCAGGCTCTTCTGCCTTATGCCCTTCAGTATCCCCTTTCCCTGGGTTGGTACCACTCTAATGGGGCAGCACTCAGCCTTGCCGCTTCTTTCCTCGTCACCCTTTCAGAAGCAAATTCTCCCAAGAGCTGACCACGGGCTGGCCCAGGCCCCCATCCGAAGCACTCAATGTTCCCTGTTCCGGTGGGCCTATGCTCACATCCCCTCTATCAACTTTTCCTACCACTACACCTTTAACAATCATATCCTCGAGACCAGTCTCTTCCTCTACTACAATTGACTCAACTGTAATGGCCACACCCCACTCTGTACTCCCGGAAACATCCCCACAGACTGACTCCACCGGTTGCTGGTCGGCCTCACTAAAGTTGATAGGTTGATTTTTTTCATTTTTATAGGGATAGTTCAAGAAAAAATAATTGTTTACTGAAAATGAATGCATATTAGAGATGATGATCCAAGCAAAAAATTATTAAAAGTTTTTATTTGATTATTTCATTTTTTTATTTGAAAAAATTTTTATCTTATTGCACAGAGAGGGCCATCAAACTATTAACATCTTATTTATTAGATGAAAAAAATTAAAAATAATAAACAATCTCTGAATTATTCAGAAAATGAATTAATGAGGGAAAAATTGTAATTAAGAAAAATGATGTCTTAAAAAAAATTTATTTTTTTTTTAAATTCTGTCATTTTTTATAAATAATAAATGAGAGGTGACACTGGAAAATAAAAAAAAGAACAGGATGAACTGTCCTCTGGTAAAACCGACAATAACTTCTTCATTGAAAGACTTTTATAATGCCGATCCAAGGATTCGCATACTCCTTATTTTAACAACTCATCAAAATATTTTTTTAAACATTTATATGCTTTTTCTATTTTTGAAAATAATTTTTTGAATCTTTTAAGCATTTTCTATGTCTTGAATAAATATAATTTTTTGAGAAAATACACAAAAAAAGATTCTGAGAGATAATTAATTTCTCCTATTTATTATTGTGGAAACATTGATGTTGAAGTCAATAAAAATTACATTAACTTTAACGACAATAATATTTTATTTTCAAACTCCATTAAGATTTTTTTCTTTTCGATTTGAGCATATTTTTTTAAATTTATTTTATTTTATTTATTTATTTATTTATTTATTTATTTATGCTTAACTTGTTTAGTAATTTTTTGTTGGATTTTTTTGATAAAATAAATTAAATGAAATGCTTTAATCCCTAACTTAAAATATCATGAAAAAGAAGCCATCTAGGAAATATTCCTTTTTTCACCCACATTCCAGAAAACATGGAAGTAAGGTGGGTTATGATATGTGAGTGATAGAATTCTAAAGAAGGATTTAACTCCATTATCCATTGTTCAAGTCCTATAGAAATTTGACTCACACTGCTTGACTCACAGCAATCAGACTGAAGTATGTCCTCCCTCCTGTTATAATTTCTCTTTGCAAAAACTTTCCACTAGACCTTGAGTGACAATTAATTTCTCCTATTTATTACTAATAAAATCTTTTTTTTTCTCTCTCTTTTGCTTATGCTGATGACTGCTTTGAGAAATTACTTTGTTATAATTAATGTTCTCCCTTATTTGGTTGATCAAATTTTATTTCTTAAACATACTAACAGGTAAACTTTTAATAATTTGGTAGGACCAGAAGAAGCATTAGCTGTGAGCAAATATTTTTTCTTGTTCTATTTCTATAAAAAAGAGATGGGGGGAGGGGGGAGGTAACGAAAAAAGGTCTCTGTGGCTTTGTGGCTGAGCAGTGGTTCCCTCCCTCCCTACCCTGCCGGCGTGCTTATTGGTGATCGTCTGCCCTTCATATTCTGGTGAAACAAAAGAAATCTTTTTTTCTCTCTGGCCTAATGTACCGACCTTAATCGCCTTGATGAAAGACGATGTCTAAGAAATGAAATGGACGCTCTACCCACTGACGGATACGTTTTCCTTCGCCCTGGAATCCGTATAGTATTACCCTTGCTATACTAATCAAATTAACATTAACACTATTTGTTTTTTCCCTTAGTATTGTTACTGTTAGTCTTCACTCTATTTCCCTTTCCTTTTTGGGTTTTATTGTTGGACCTGCCGCCTTTTCTAGCAACAACCTATCTGATAATTGGTGTTTATTTTACAGACTTAGTAAGCCATTAGGTATCTTCTAAGACCGCTTCCCGTTCGCCTCTTTCAGCGGTCGTGAAGACTGTTGGCTAATTAATGACGTCAGTTCCATTCTCGGGCCTACTTCCGATCCACTAGGCACTCGTATGGGAAATCACTTCAAATCATCTGTAGCTTTTACGCCATTGCAATACGATTGAGTTGCACTTAGATTGTTTCTGCCTCATCAGATCTGCTTCTTGTGTCAAGCTAAAGTCATTTGTATTTCTTGTTGTTCTTTCCAATTTAAATTTTCTCAGGGGTGTATGTCATGTTACGTGCGTTTTTACTTCCAAATTAATCTCGAACTTAGCATTCTCTTGTCTGTATTGAATCTTTGTTTACGTAAATAAACAAGATTTATTTGGATTTCGCCTAAGTCATTTTATCGGGCTTAAAACTTATTTGTCTTTGCAGCCTACTTGGTAGAATACAGATAAGGCAGGTTAATGGAGGCAAAAGGTGAAGGGGTTCTTTTTTATATTGTTTAAACTTTGTTTCAACACATAAGCCATATATGTTGTTTAAAAATTATTTACTTTTTATTGTCAAAAGAATTAGATTAATTTCAAGTTACAATTGGGTCATGTCAAGTGACCATGAGCTGTTTTAGGTACCATCTTTAATTTCATTGAAATTTCACTCTCAGATATTGTATATTAAGGGTCAGTGGCGGCTCGTCCATAGGAACTGCAGCAATGCAGCACCCCCAGTTTCACGTTCGATATCGATAGCATTCAATATATTGTCTTTTTTTTTCTTTAATACTATTCTTATACATGTATACTCCATGATCCTGAAGCTTAATGTCAGTAGCTATTCCCTACTTAGTTAAAAAATTACAATTTTCTGACGCAGCACCCCAGAAATTTTAGTTAGGAGCCGCCACTGTTATGGGTGCCATGGCCTCCTGAAATAAGGCCGCCTGAGAGAGCATGACGGTAAAAAAAAAAAAAAAAAAAAAAAAAATTAGACAGCATTTGAAAAAATGTCTTTATTTGCTTACTTTAAAACCTGTTCATAATTATATTTCAGATTATGAATATAAATTAATTCTTCAGAATGTGTGATGTGAAGTGCGCACCTGTTTCATATTTCGACATTTACAATTATTTTATTGAATCAAAAGAATTTGACTATGAACAAATGAAAGCATATAAGAACTGAGAGGCATAAAATTATTTTCTAAGTGTATTTCTTGAGCCCGTGTATTATCACAAAAGCAACATATTACGTATCTTAAACCAAAGGTTATTTCTTCTCAGTGAAGTAAAAGTACAAGGTTATATTGTATAAAAAGTATTACAAGGTCATCTGTTTCAGTGTCTTGTATTGTTAGAATAAATATGAATGAGGCAGGTCAAAATTTAAACAACACTAAATTTATTAAATATAGGAGTAAAGTATTTCGAAGCTTTGACTTCATCAACAGATGATAAAGCATCTGCTTCGAAACGCGTATTGGCTAATTTTCAATAATCGCACAATCGCACGATGACTAAATGAAGTTTTATTAATTTAACCATTACTTCTTAGCCTTTTACTGGGACTAAATAGAAAAGCAAGTATATATCTGTTTGTTAGAGGAGAGATCTGGAAGATGCAGCCTGCTAAATAAAAAATTCACTTAGCTTGGTCGCATTCAATCATCGCAGATAGTGAATATTAGCAAGCATATTTAATAAAGCTCATATTTAATCAATTTACAGTCGAACCCTGATAACTCAAATCGTCAGGGGACCACATAAAAATTTTGACTTATCAGGTTTTGGAGTTAACCAGTAAGTCGAAAACGAGGCTACATGAACTCTACACAGATTACATGATACAACATTTCTATGAATTTGATTAGTTTTAATGAGATCCATATACAAATACAGTACAGACTCAGTAAAAAACGGTCCGTTCCAATACAAAATCAATTCCAATGCTGTTATGGCTTCCGAATTCTACTTTCGGTTTGTAAAAAGTTTCGAAAGGCATCTTTTGGCGATTTTTGCCCATTTATTTTTCACCTGATGACATTTATGATATATTGTATAAATGTTTTATATTTGAAACTTTACAGAGAATTCACTTTTTTCTCGAATTTCCGTTACTTTTACATCGACAAAGCAATGAGACAGTGAAGTTTCGAAATCAAAATGGCGACGGCCAATTGGAAGTGTATGACTGCTTCTAAAAACTCGTTTGCGATCGCTCATGCAATGAACTTTATGGTTAACATGAACACTTCCTCTAAAAATAAACGTGCAATCGTCATCAATTACTACATTTAAATATTCTCTCGTTAAAACGATCGCAATCAGCAAGTTCGATTCGCAATTTTGTGTTCGGGCTAATGTTTGATTTTCACAATGGCTGCTAGCAACTGCGAAAGATTCCTGCATCGTTTTCTTTGCCATAAAAAAAAAAAAGTTGACGTAAAAATGAAATAAAGTTTCAACAGGCAAAGCTTGTTTTTTTTTAAGATAGGTTTTCCTTAAATTTAGAAATACCTATTCACTAAAACCAAAATTACTTTGAGTTAGCCGGGATTAATTAAAAATTTGTTTGAGTTAATGAGTTAATTTTCTATTGAATTAAATGCTCTGGGGGATGGGACCTAGGCCCGCATCACAGTTGTGTATAACGTGCGCCTTGAGTCTCTTGAAAAGGTCTCAAAACACCCGAGTCTCTGAAAAGGTCTCAAAAAGGAATCACAGTTGGTCGTAAGCGCATCAACAGAGGGCGAATGGACTCGCCGTATGTGAGCCGCGAACGAGGTGGCTTAGCGAGTAGAGTCCTTTCTAGAGTCCTTCAACATGGCGGCGTATGAAAATATCGAACGAGTCACGCGCGTGATGAACACTTTAGAATTCCTGTGTGATCGTAGAATTCGAGACCGATCAAATCCAATTGAAGAATACGATGATTATAGTTTTCGTATGCGATACCGTTTGGCGAAAAATATGGTGATGCTCGTATGGGGGAAATATTCGCCGACTTGCATTGCCCTCGAGGAGGCGGCGCTCTGCCGCCGCTACTGCAGTTTCTCGTGACGCTGAGCTTCTTCGCAACAGGTAAAAATGCTTCATTCTAAAAAAAAATGAATGAAGCATTTTTATGAATGACGCTGATCATCTTAAATTAAAGAAACGCCACATTTCCTTCAAATGTACGGGATCAGTACATACATTTCCATCACTGTCATTGCGTGTTGATTCTCACCTCCTCCCCCAGCATGTTTGCTCTTCTCTCCTTGCTTCGCTATATATTGGCTCTCGCAGTTTCTTTCGTATATTACAGTTTTTATTACAAAAATGAAACGCAAAAAAAATTATTACATTAGTAAGAAATAAACATAATCATTGTTAATAATAATAATAATAATAATACCAATAAATGTACTAAATAGCGCTAGAAAGTCATACGTAAATGCAATAAAGTGAAAACTAACGCAGGCTGCAACTTAAGTACATTATTGAATTATAAATATTTTATAAGTATTATTATTATTGTATATATATATATATTTTTTAGAAAATAGCAAAATGTAATTTGATATTTAAATAATAAATAAATAAATAATTTATTATAAGTAATGTGCAAAATTACACTCCGTTTATAAAGCATTTCTCAAGGAAACGATGTTTTACCTCTGATCCACACAATTCCAAATATAAATTATTTTAACTTAAGGATTTTTATATAAATCTGAACATAAATTTACTGGTTTCCCTAATGTTGGAATTATGATAGGAAAAAAAATAAACCAAGAATATTGTCCCCGATAACAATTTCACAAGCTTTTATAAAAATTTAAGAAAATAATAGATGAATTTGTTATATCTATATCTAATTAAGTATGATCATTTAAAAATTTTGGAATTGGAATTTAAAAAGCTTATTTTATAATAAAGAAAAAATAAGAAATTTGACAGGGGTTAAACCTAAAAATAAAGTCTTATGGTTTCTTATAAAATTTGATTTACCGACAGTTTATTAATAAGAAACGTACATGCGTTCAGAGGGAAAAAGTGATTTAAATAAAGAATAATGAAATAGTTAGTCATCACGTAATTCAAGTACTATATTATCAAATAATTTTGGATATAACTCATACTATAACCTATAATATTGTAAAATAAGACAAACAAAATTTCTTTTTCCACAACATACAATGAAATCGTTTTCGAAATTGCATTTGCCTTTCCATATTTTCATTATATATATTGTAGAGTAAGAGATTTTGCTTGTATTAATGTACAATATTGTATCCAATACTATATCTTAATATAGTACTTCAGTTTATATATCTACAGATTTAATATACGAATTATTACTGTAATTAATTAAGGAAAAATAGTTTTTAAATCTGTTAAAATTTCGATTTCCTAAGCAGAATAACTTCAAAAACAACTTTTTTTTTTAAATTTTTACATTCCTCCGTGAAGGTGACATAAAAACCACATGTCCAGCATATGTGGATCTCGGCCCTGTCACCGTTGCTATGACTACGCAAAGGTTTCCAGAGAACACGCCTACAACTTTGCGTCACTTCCGTCTCACATCTCACTGGCGCCGTGGTTCACTTGAGCTGGTGCCTGTAGGGGAGCTGTGATGCGAAAGGACTCGGGAAAAGGACTCGCGCTCAAATTCAGCTCTACCGAGCCAGCGCGAGAGTCCTTTTTCAGACCTTTAACTGTGATGCCGCCCTTAGAATATCGTTTGAGTTAACCGGGAATTTGAGTTATCAGAGTTTGAGTTATTCAGGTTCGACTGTAGTATTATTTAAATTTAGTCCTGCCTCATTCATAGTGTAATAATGTTATCTTTGCAGTTCACAGCCTTAGTGGGTTTAACAACTTTGTGAAATGTGAATAAATGATAAATAGTTATTTACTGAAGCGGCCTTAGAGGAGGTTGAGTCCTTCCTACTAATACACTGCTTCGATGCTCAATTACATTCTACCTCTCTCCATTTTCTAAGGATTTTTTGAGTGTTTGAGTAGACAATAACTGCATAGTACGAACCCATGCTGAATTAAAAGTCAAATTGTTAAGCAATTACAAAAAAGAACCAAGCCAAGGCACTACGAAGGCACTCAGCTATGGCATGGTCTCCTTTCATTCATCCATCGCTGTGGGCATTTATAATGGCGGACTTACAGTGTGACATCTGGCAGATTCAGATGAAAACATCAGACTTGCAAAAGGTGGATTGGAACTACAGCAGCTACTATCCTGAAAATCGGCAGTTTAGGACAACTTTTTATTCCTTACACAGTGGTTACAGTATTAAAATTCAGAAGTTTTTATTTTTAGTGTTATGCCATTGCAAAGTGGGCAAATTAATTTTTGCCATGCAAAATTTAAAGCAGAATCTTGCTGCTCCTAACTTGGAAATGAAAACCATCTGGAAGCTTGTGTTTTTGCAAGCCAATCAAGCACACTACTGGATTTAAACTTACAAAGTATTAGCTATTAGGCTTGCTTAGTTTCAGAGATATTTGTCTTTGAACTTGCCATTTAAATTTTTTGCAGCCAATTTTCCTGATTTCAGAACAAATAGCACAAAACCTTTTTCTCCAATCAAGATCTTTTTTTTGTCATTGGAAAGAGCAGGCTTTTTGCTTCAAGAATCATCTTGTTTTGCTTGGGGGTCGATTCCTTCAATGCAAGAATATGTACTTCAAAAACTGCTTACTTATGGAACGAGGTATGCTTCTTTAGATTGATCTAAAGGGAACTTGTTTGTCCTGGACAGCCAACCTGTCAACATGTACATTTATTATCATCAACCAAGTAACTTTTATGATCAAATTAATTTAATACCTGAAGAATTTTCTTAGTGAAGCTTTGCACATTCACTATTTTAATGATGGCTCTGCAGCCCAGTACAAGAACTCCAAGAATTTTTCTAATTTGTGCCATCACCATATTGATTTTAATTGCACTGCAGAATAGAATTGTTTTGCTACAAGCCTTGGTAAGTCCCCTTTTGATGGTATCAGTGGCACTGTGAAACGCTTAGCAGCTCGTGCCAGCCTTCAGTGCCCCATTGTTGACCAAATTTTGAGACCAAGGAATTTATTTGACTACTATAATCAACAAATAAAAGGAATCAAGTTCTTTTTCATTTATAAAGAAATTGATGCAATCAGAGTCAGTGAAGAAGAAAGATTTAAGGATTGCCATACTGTTGCAGGTACATGTTAAAATCACCACTTTATGCCCATTAATGAAGCTCAAATTCGAATTAGCAGGGTTTCCAATGATACAACATCAATTGCAGCATCTGTGAACCCATTTGTTGTAATCGATTCACCATCCCTCTCAGTTGCTAATCTTCAGCCAGGGGAATACGTTGCTTGTGTTTAATACAACAAACGGTGGGTTGGCAGTATTTGTGAAGAGCATGATGCTTTGGTCAGTTTCATGTATCCACCTGGAATTGCTTGCTCATTTCATTGGCCCACTAGGAAAGATACCTGTTGGATACCTGAGCAGCATATTATAGCCAACATTTCTGCTCCTACTACAACAGCTATGCGAAATCAGTACAGTTAGGAGGAATCGCCTATGTTGAGCATAAACAATAAATTTCAAACTATTGTGAAATAATAAACAATAGTGTGAAAATCATTTAGATGCATATTTGCTGAAAAGTGTATCAACTCTGGCTTAGGATCCATAAAGAAACCCACCTTAGGTTTGGGATCCTAGGATAAGATGCTTCAACATTAGGCTTGGGGTCTTTGGAAAGAAACCCCAACAATAGGCTTGGGATCCATGACAAGTAACCCATATTCACTAGGTTTGGGAACCCATCCGTGGCTGGCCTTGCCTGGCTATCAGGCGTGGCCCCTGGCCGATGGGGTTACCAATTTACACCTTGATTAAATTTGTGAAGAAATCATTAATGGTGTGAATTGGTAGTGACACTGCCAGCTGGGACCAAAGCAAGGATTTTTGTTTGTTAAATGTGAATTTATTAAGGGTGTGAATTGGTAGTAGTTTTACCACTATGGACCAAGAAAGTGTTTTTGTTTGTTAAACGTTCTATATGAAAGTTTATAACCATTAATTTCATTGTCCAATGATTGAATGATCATAAAAGTTATCTGGTTGATGATAATAAATATAGATGTTGACAATTTGGCTGTCCAGGACAAATAAGTTCCCTTTATATCAATCTCAAGGAGCATGCCTCATTCCATAAGTAAGCAGTTTTTGAAGTACATTTTCTTGTATTAAAGGAATCGACCCCTAAGCAAAACAAGATGATTCTTGGAGCAAAAAGCCTGCTCTTTCCAATGACAATAAAAGATCTTGATTGGAGAAAAAGGTTTTGTGCTTTTTGTCTTTGAAATTAGGAAAATTGGCTGCAAAAAATTTAAATGGCAAGTTCAAAGATGCATATTGCTGAAATTAAGCAAGCCTACCAGCTGATACTTTGGAAGATTAAAGCCAGTAGTGTGTTTAATGGGTTTGCCAAAACACAAGCTTCCAGAAGGTTTCATTTCCAAGTTATGAGCAGCAAAATTCTGCTTTAAATTTTGATGAAAAATAGGAAAGAAAATTGCACAGCCTGGAATTTCCTATTTTTCATCATTAATTTGAACAGCTGAGGTTGGCGTATAATTAAAACCCTCACTGACCATCTAATGATTTATTCTTTAAATTTTGCATGGCAAATTAATTTGCCCGTTTTGCAATGGCATATCACTAAAAATAAAAACTTCCAAATTTTGATACTGTAATCACTGTGTAAAGAATAAAAAGTTCTCCTAAATTGCCAACTTTCAGGCTAGTAGCTGATGTAGTTCCAATACAGCAGCACTTGAAACTTGGCAATTTATTTGTGCGCACAGTCGCATTCCGAAGGGGGCCTTTTTTCATGAGGCCCTGGCATCCTTACAATACTGTATATGAGAGTGAAATTTTGCATAATAGCAGTAGATGCGTCCACCATTAACTATACAAAATTTCAATGAAATTGAAGATAGTGGTGACTTTTATAATTTTTTCAAATATGGGACACTTGACATGGAATGACCCAATTGCTTAATTCTAATTAAACTTTTATTGTGATAATATGATTAATAGTATTGCCATTGTTTTTTTCTTTTAGGAGATTCATCACAAATGCGTGCTGAGGATTTACAACGTCTAATGTTGCAAAGACGAAATGTTTCATCAAGAAGTTCCTTGAATAATCAAAGAGGAAATGTTAGACTAACTACAGCAAGAAAGTCTACTCACGTGGTTAAAACATTTGATCAGGCAGTGACTGCTAATAATTTTTCCTGTTCATCAAGTAGTTCTAATACTGTTTTAAAAAGTAGAAGTTTAACACTAAAAACTAATACTAGCCCAAAGGATCTCCTATCTGTAATAAGTGAAAGTTCCACCACATTGCATTCTGATAAACAAATTAGAAAGTCTCCCATTATTAATGAATCTTTTAAAAATTCTGGAAATTTAACCTCCTCTATCAAGCATCCTTATCATGGAAAAGGACCTCCATCAAAAATATGTTTAGATGATGACATCACCAATTCAACTTTAATTTCTGAAATTTCTCTGAGAGAAACACTGAAACAAATTAAAGGTAGTTTAGGAATGGTATTAAAAGCAAAAAAAAAATGTCTCAGCTTAGATAAATTCAATTCCGAAGAAGCTGAATCAAATGGAATGAATTCACGTCCATTATATAATTCTGCTACGAATGAGACTGAAATAGGAGAATTTAAAGTAAGTTGCTCAAGACCATTTAAAAATGCTATTGATAATAAATTCAATGAAAAATTTATTACCAGCTTTGATGAAAATGAATCCAGTTCATCTCCTAATAATTCAAGTGTAATTGATTATTCAGAAATTAATGATAAGGAACAAAATAGCCTTTTAAAAAATAGAGAACTTCTTTTTACTTATAACTTGAATTTAAATTCAGAAATTAATTGTAATAACTTAATTATGCCAGAGCACTGTTCTTCTGTTAAAGATGAAATAATTAATTTTGGAGAATCATCACCAGTTAGTTTAAATGGATCTCCACCTAGCTCACATGATTTTCAGTTAGCTAATGATGAAACTGAATCTGAGGAAGGATTGAAATTATGGCTGGATGAGACATCAGGAGATTCATTACTGTCTGAGAAAAGTGAACTGGAAGTTTGTCAAAATGATAAAGAATTGGATACATCTATTGAAGGTTCAAAGGATGAATTGTCGGATGTTCCACCACTTTTATGTTTACCAAGTGATACAATCGAGGCAGAAACTCCTGATTCACCTGAAATGCCAATTTTGTCTCCGGTACAAGATATCAACAGTGGTTCAGGAATCTCAGAATTTAGTATTTGTGAATTAAATGCACCTAACAGAACTGATTCCGTGACCTTTATGAATGAAACACTGAAAGAAAATAAATTAAATAAAGTGCCTCAGGTAGTTTTGGAGCCATTATCACTGTCAGTATTAAAACAGTATTCTGTGTTGGCTTCCATTCCCCATGGATCACCATCAGTTTGTAATGATTTGCAAACTCCAAATCACACAGGGCGAGTTACTAGATCAAAAACAAAAAAACAATCCTCTAAAAGGAACATGCAAAAAATAGAAAAAGTGGATAAAGTAGTTAAAACACCAGAGATTATAACAATAGATGGCATAGATTTTTTGAGTTTTGAAACAGAAGAAGCATTAAATGAATTCACTGTAAATGAACAGAAAAGGAAACCCATTCTGAATGAAATCTGTGATATTGATGATTTTGATGCTGCTTTGATTGATCCACTTGATTCTTTCAAAGTTAAGGGCATTAAACCAATTATTCCAACCAAAACTGATGACATAACTAAAATTAAAGGCTGGAGGAATAAAGTGTTTGGTTCTGAGACAACACCTGTTCCTGTAAGTTTTACTCCAGACGAAATTAAAAAGATTCATTGGATGAAACGAATACAAATGTGTCGTCACTTGTCTCGTTCAGAAAGGAAAAAGGCAGGTTTATTAGGTCTTGTGAAGCGTCGGCGTTTTAGGTTAAAAGCAAATCGTTTTACAAAAAAGAAAATACATGTAAAATCTCTAAAATTCCAAAAATACTGCATCACCCCCGAGATAACTGAAACTGATAAACCAAAGGAAATTTTATCTACATTGGTCAATACTTGTAAAATAGAAAGGAAATCATCGGTCTTTGAAAGCCCAATTTTAGATGAATATCTAAAGAGTAATTCACAGTTAAAAGTTACTATACCGCAAACAACTATAGGCATTTCTGGACTTAAAACTTTTGAACTTAAAACCAAGTGTTCTTCTGTTCTTGAGGATGTATTAAATACACAACAGACAGAAGTGGAAAAACGACCAGATATCACCAGCAATAATTTGGATGCTTTAATGAAGAAAAAAGTTGGTCGTCCTAGAAAGCATCCTTTTAAGCCATTTGAATTAAATGCTCCATCACCTATTAAAACCCCTTATGGATGGTTTCAGAAATTTGATTCAGTCTTTCTACCTGTAGGATCTGTTAAAGATTCAGAACCAACTTTTTATCCTGAAATAATATCCAAATGTTCCAAGAAAATGAATGATAGTGATTTACAAATTATAAGTGTAAAGAGTGCTATTTTTGCTGTAAGTGCATTAAAATTTGATTCTAGTCAAAAGAACTGTAATTCAAAGAAAAGTGATTTATCTGATAGAAAATCATCCTTTGCACAAGGTAATGAGAGCAAGAATAAAAATGATCTTTTGCCAGAGTGTGGAGAGTTATTTTGTAGGTATGGTTGTCTATGCGATAGTTTAAAAGTACGTAAGAGAAAGAGAGGACACTGTGGAAAAGTACAGTGCATGTTTGAATGCATTTGTGGCAACCCAATGGCTTTGGATGGGTCAAAGGAGATTTCTGATAATTCTAACACAATTATGACAGATGATGGACCAGTGAAAAGACGAAGAGCAACTCGCCTTCCAGCTAGATTAAAAGATTCTGCATTTTTATGGAGTACAGGCAAAGAATATCTGGTAGACCCAGAAGTTGAAGCAGTAATAAGAAATAAAAGGAGAACAAAATGTGATAATAAGATTGCCAAAGTGAATTGGAAATGCAGTAGATCAAAACAAGGTTGTAAGATAAATGATGGACAAGATAAAGCACCAGTTCAAACAAACTCAACTGCCTCAATAAATGGCATTACAAATTTAAACTCTTCTAAACATCCCCGTGTCCCTCCCATTCGAATAACAAATTTGCAAGCAAAAAGTAGTTATCCAGTTGTTACTTCGCCTTATAGTATTTCGACTAACAGAAAAGAAATAATTACAGGAAAATTAACTTCGGAAACCTCTTTTGAACATCTGAAAAAATCTTTTTATCAATTCAAAGCAAATCCACAGCATTCATTACCATTTGGACGTGCAAGTGTGAATGGAAGCATAGCAATGGACAGTACTTTTGATGGCTATACTGCAAGAGCATTAATTGGCATAGAACATACAAATGAAGGTACTTTTCTGAAATTTATTGGTATACATCCCACGACAATTAATAAGTATGTGTTTCCTAAGGCTGAACCTAATAAATGCTACCTAGATGTTTTGAAAGCACAAACTGTTATATATCATGGAGTTGAAATATGTAAGAGCAGTGACCTTGTTAAATCGAACACATTTGTTCAAGAAGATATGTGTAACCTACAAAAGAAGGATGAAAATTTTATTCGGCCTAGTTTGTTAACAACAATGGATTCTGAAAGATCAGTTTATAAATCTGTTTTACAGAAAGTAAACATAAATATAGCACAGCCTGATAACACAAATAAAAGCAAAGGATTGCTTATTACAGGCTATTTGATTACAAAAGCAGCTTTAAGACAGGCTGCTTGTTTAGCCAGTACCAGCAATTCCATTGTAAGTGCCCCTGTACACATATCACGAGGATATTTTCAACCTTTTTCTAAGTTTACAAATGATGTGTCTCCAACATTTGGAGTTTATGCCGTACAGGATTTAGCATTATATGCTTTTGTGGGACCTTTTCATTTCACTACTGTAAATAATTCTCAAATTTTGAACATTGACAATACGAGTAAAATAAACAATAAGAAATTACAAACAAAACCCAAATTTAATCCAAAAGTAATTTTACATCCTCTCAAAGCGGAGATTTCATCAAAGGAGAATGCTTCACTTAAAATTGGATTCAATTTTAAGGAACAAAATAAAAATGTTATCACAGATATAGTTGGAGAGATTGTATCAGGTCTAATAAACAAAATATGTGAAAATAATAATCATAAAAATATTAACCAAACCAATTGTAAGAATTTGATTCAGTCTAAAGAGAAGTCGGATGTGGACAATGGTTTCAGAATGGAAAATTGTGATATAGTCATTCCTAATGATGATAGAAATGTCATTTGTAAAAGGAACTTATTTTCTGATATTAATGTACAGAAATGTAATAAACCCTTACCAAGTGTAGAACAATATAATCAGGAAAAAACAATTTGCAAACCATTAAAAATAGTACTTAATAAATTGAAACCATTTGAATTGAATTCAATAAATAATGTGAAGTCATCAAGTGTAACGGAAATGAAGCAAGCTCGCCCTCGTCTCTTAGCTGAAGAAGTTGCACCAATGGCATGGAAAAAGAATCTGGAAATCAAAAAATGCAGAGAAAGACTACGAAGAAGTGAACTTGTTAAAAGATTAAAACATCTAGGCAATATTTTGGATCCTACTAAAGAAAGAAAGACAACCCGATGGTCAGGATGCAAAGTTTTATTAGAAAAGGTAGATTTAAAAATTTCAATTAGTATTAAGATATATACAGAATGATCAGAAAATCTCTCCCTGATAAAGAAATTTAATAAAACAAAAGCCATGTTAATGGATAGGGGCATACATTTTTTTGTATTATGTCTTTCATCTTGGAAATTTTTTTCATATCTTTAATAAACCTTGACATATGTCCCTTTCATTGCCTGGAGAACAGATGATATTCAACTTCTTGCCAAGTATTCCCCAGCATGTCTACTGTTATTGCCATTAAACATCCGTTATTCTCATTGGTAACCTTTACATATTGGGGATTAGTGTAGAAAATATTTTATTTTTAACACAACCCCACAGGAAAAAGACTAATGGAGTAATGACCAGAGAACTTGGAGGCCATGGTATCAGTTGGGAAATGATGATTTCAGGAATGAGCACACAGACAACCCTGGAAAATTGTCCTTTACTGATACTTCTGAAGTCATTACATTTTCTCTTTTCTTAAATACCATTTTGATATGGCCACTCTCCAATACAGATCATGATGGACTATAGTCAGGGCTAGATTTTCCTATAGGCTAACCCTAGGGCCTCAAGATCAAGAGGGGCCTACATTCAAATTGTTAGCATTAAAAATGGGAGGTGTAAGGGCCTCATAAGTGGAATAGCCTAGGGGCCTCTTTTCATCTAAATCCGGCTCGTGGCATACCATCTGTTAAAAAAAAAAAAGTCTGAGATGATTAGCATAAAACAAAAAACTGTATGGTATCTGTCTAACATAAATTTTTGTTTTATTAAACTTTTTCATCAGGGAGAGACTTTCTGATCACCCTGTACTTGATTTTTTTATTTCACATGGATTTGTAGATTACTTTTTCAAACTACCTAAATTGAAATTAAAAACTGAATTAAATTAACTAAAATTATTGCACTCTTATACTTCATCTGCACTACCTGAACTTGCTTGAAGTAAACTAGTTTAGATATTATTTGAAAACAGTTTTAGATTAAACTAGTTTGGAGAGCTAAATATGCTTCCGCACTTGAAATAGTTCGAACGAGTTAAAAACATGTGCTCAATGCCGCATGGTGTTGAAACGAGCAAACAAGCATTCATTTCCCGTGCGTGAGCGATTTCGAAATTTCATCACTAGGTGTCCTTCTTTCTCTACAAACAAGCAGAAAGCCAGCTATTTCAATTGTATTACTGTATATACTCGTGTATAAGCCGACCCGTGCATAGGCCGATCCCCTGTTTTTGAGCCCAAAAAGTGGAAAACTCCTTGACCCGAGCATAAGCCGAGGCAAAAAAGGAAAAAAAATGCAACGTTTGTGGGATAAAAGAATAAATTTATAATAAGAACATCAAAATAATATATTTTAATTATAACCATATTAAGTTTATTAAAACATTCTTGGACAACTTTCAAGTTTGGGGCAAACTTCCGCCCCTAGGCCTATCTCAATTTGCGTTCAAATTCGAACCCATGTTTACCTCTACCCCTTTAAATTGTTTTACACACGATTTGAATCACCCTACATAATCTTTAAAATTACAACGCTTAACAGATACACAAAAATTATTTGAAGTATTTTATATTTTATAAACCATTTTTCGATCATGGTTTCAATTTTGTTTCGATCATCTTTCAGTAGGCCTATCGCATTTTTATTTTAGTTATGTATTTTTGATTTTTGGTTGTGGAAATCGATTCCTGATCTTTTTTTGTGTATGTAATAATATATTTTAATTATAATCATATTAACTTTATTTATTAAAACATTCTTGGACGATTTTCAAGACGCACTTGGCAAGAACACGATAGTAGGCTATCGATGTTCAAAAGGCATGCGGCAGTTTGGGTCACATTTCCACGGGGCAAATCACCGGACCCCAGAGCATTTGCTTTTAACAATGGAAAAGTGGATGGAAAATTGAGGAAAAAGACGTGAAATACTGCACTGTATATTGTTTATATTTGTACAACTTGCTGTTAAGGTCTATTAAATTTCATATGCTAGTGCTTGGCGATAGTATCGATGTTCAAAAAGTTTCGAAATCGAATTTTTTAGTCTTCTTGAATCTTCGATGCTTCGATGTTCCATTTTGAATACCGTAATGTTTAGATTAATGTATTTACTGTATGTATTGCAATGAGAGAACACGTAAAAATGCGCTGGTTTCGTTTGAAGCCCCTCCCCCTCTCATACTTTCTCCAATATGGCCGCCACAGCCTTTTAGAGATTCTCATTATGCTGCAAAGAGAGAGAATACTTTTATCTTATCAGAAATTTTATTTATGCAGTGAAAGGGTTAATAAATGAAATCTATACGGATTAATAAATAAAATTATTATTTGGATTTTTGTAAACTCCACTTATAAGAGTTTTCATCAACTCTGACCCGCGCATAGGCCGAATGTGGTTTTTAGAGTTCATTTTTGGGGGAAAAAAATTCAGCTTATACGCGAGTATATACGGTATATGTGCTTTTGTAACCATGATAAATTCAAAAATAAATAAAAAAATATTATGTAATTTTTTTTTTAATAAAGCACTACTGTGTCAAAAAATGCTATACAGCTGAATAAAGTTAAAATCTTTCGACGTTTTCCTGGTTCCCATCAGATGGCAATTTAAAATTCATTATTTCATATATGAATAAATTAATAAAAATACAGCTATGTAAATATTTTTAAAATACATTATTTACTGTGTAACAAAAATGTTACACGTGAAAGGACATCTGGCGGCAAATTGGGGAAATCGCTCTCGCACGCATTTTAGCATTGAAACAGTGCAGCATGCTCAGGCCTTGTTAATCTTGAAGGCCTCGACAAGAAAGAGGCAAAGCCACAAGGCAAGGCGATCCAAAAAAAAAGAGCATCGCAGCAGCGCACGGAATTCTGGGATCCCACAATTTCACGCGCGAAGCTACAGTGTTGGACAAAACTTTGGCCGAATGGAACTTTTCATCTCTTTTTTATTTTAACACTTCTTAAATTTTGAAAAACTAGTCAGTTTGGTACAATATAAATAAATAAACATTTGCTCTACAATAACTATGAAAAAAAATACAATTCTTAGTTATTATAAAAAAAAATATCAAAATCATGATGGACATAACTTTGGCCGACTTGTTTTACGTGTCACAAAACAACATAAAAAATGTTAACAAAAAAATCCTAATAACGTATGCCTTTGCCCTTATTTTTTATTACGTCTACACATCTCTTGTG
>JAHWFO010007477.1:515160-528624 GCA_023313115.1 Rhysida immarginata
AGAATAGGGTTGATGAATATACATATAAAATAAGAAAGGAAATTACATTAAAGAAAATTAGACACGGATAGAGAAACAAATGTAAAAATAAAGCAATAAAATACTACAACAAGAAGCAAAGGAAAGAGGAAAACAAACAGACTGCAAAGAAAAAAAAAAATTAAAAAATTTCAGGTTTAGGATTGGCACGATTATAAAAATCGACCAATTTAAACCTAACGTCTAAATATTTATAAAAATATTATTAGATTTATAAAAAATAGAAAAAGACAATTTCTTTTATGGATAGCACCAGATGAAGAACGAATATCAACAAAATTGATAAGATTAATAACGTTAAGAGTACCAACAAAAATTTTTTGTAAACAATTTAAAAAATGCTGATCGGCCATAACATTCAAGTCCTGGACTAGAGCATCAAACACACATAAAGATGATATAAATTTAGCAATTCTATTCATTTTATTGTTCAAGCGTATAGACAAATAAAAGCTTCTCGTGTACCAAATTATCATCCCATAATTAATTCTAGACAAGACAAGATGATTATATAAAGTATAAAATGTGTATCCCTTAGTAAAAACATTTCTTAATCTATAAAATAAACCAAACATTTTCGAAGTATAATTAATTAATAATTGAATATGCTCGTTAAAGTAACCAGAGTCGTCGTAAGTAATAACATGATCCCTGAATGACTTTGTACGTTTGAGAGCAGTATTACAAATTGTATAATTAATAAGAAGGTCCTTTTTGGAGATAAACATAAACATGGTCTTATCACTATTAATTTGCAGATGATTCCGCCTAGCCCAAATTTCCAAATTAGATAATTGTTGTTGCAGGACAACACAATCCCCCGTGGATTTAATTTTATACGAGATCTTAACATCATCGGCATAAGCCAAGAAATTAACTCTAATAGTTGCATTTCGGTCAATTTTGCTGGTGAATGAAAAAATAAATAAAAGATCTTTGAATAGCAAAATGGTAGAAGTTTAATAACCTACGCGTTTCGAATACACTTCATCATCAGGGTAGGAAGCGACTGCCCTGATGATGAAGTGTATTCGAAATGCGTAGGTTATTAAACTTCTACCATTTTGCTATTCAAAGACCTTTTATTTAAATTAACTCTATTCATATCCACATAGCAACCGACATCAATTAAATAGAGCACAAACAATAGGGGACCAAGTGGAGATCCCTGAGGTATACCACTAGTGTTCCTCATAATCGGAGAAGCATGTTGAGGAATACAAACTCTAAAAGAACGGTTAGATAATAAACCTTTAAGGAGAATAGTTGCAGCATCGCTAACATCCAAATATTTTAATTTAGCAATTAACCTAGTATGATTTATTGAGCCAAATGCTTTCAAGAAATCAATATATACAACATCCAATTGATCATGTGTAACTAAGGCATCACATGTGTAAAGTGGACCAATAAATTTGACTCCGTCGAGCGACCCTTCACAAAACCATGTTGCCAAACTGGGAGAATTGAACTAAAGTAATTATTGATGTCCCTAGATAAAAATGTATCCAAAAGTTTGGCCTGAAAAGCCATTAAAAGTAATAAGTCTAAAATTTTCAGTCTTTTTACCGTTAGATTTTGGAATGGGAACACAATAAGTAAATTTCCAAGAGTCAGGGTAAATGACCGTGGAGATTATTTCATTAAAAATATGACTTAAAGGCAAAGCAAGCACAGAAATACAGCCCTTATAAATAAAACCAGGGATCCCAAATACGTCAATGCTTTTTGAACATTTAATCTTTCTTGTCAAAGTAATGATTTCGACAGGGTTGATATCTGAGAAGTTAAATTTGTTGGATATATGAGCAGAGACCTTTTCCAGAAATTCAGTCTCATCAAAAGAGAAATCGGTTTCGATATTGTTAGACATTGTTCTTTGAAAATAAGAGGCCACACCATTAAGGTTGTCTTTCAGAAAATTTAAAGAGTTGGGGTCTCTATTCCTTCCTCTCCCAAGAAGCTTGTTGGCAACCCTCCAAAAGTCTTTGGGATAATAGTTGATATCATTCTCTAAGAAAGAGAAATAACAAGACCTATCACTTTCGAAAGAAAGTTTAAAAATTTTCCTCATTTTTGAAAAATTTTGATAATCATTTACAGCTTTACTTCTCTTCCATTTACGATGTAAATACTGCCTTGTAAACCAGCATTTCCTCGTCTCCTTTGACACCCATAGTGGAAAAGCAGCACCAACCCTTGCACGACGTATACGCCTGCATTTAACTGGAGGAACATAAATTCCGATGGCTTCATTGATAATTGCATGAAAAGAAAGAACCATATCGATACACTTTTTCCTGTTAAAATAAAGTTCCAATCTATAGCAGCCAGGTAATTAAAAAGGGAGAGATAATCTCCCCTAGAGAAGTCATAATTTAAAGAATTATTATAATCTGTGCCAGAATCAGCAGAACGCTTAAAAAAAAGAATTTGAAAAGATAACGCCGGATGGTATTTATCTTGAGCAACTGCTTCAAACTCGACCCTCTCAACGTTAATGGGAAAACTAGAAAAAACCTTATCAAGAGAATGACACCCAGCATTTAGGATAAAGTTGTAATTCGAAAGATCCAGGGCTGAGCAAGTCTCTTTCATAAGATTTGCTCTAAAACGTTGATAGAAAGAGGGCAAGGATTGATCCTCAAAAAAGTTGAAATCTCCCAAGATTAAGTATTCCCCATTATCGTGATTAAGCCGAAATTTCATCAGTGAACTAATAAAATTCTCAAACGCAACATTCCTGACGTCGGGTGGAACATAAATATTAAAAACATATAATAATTTCTTTCTTTCATTGCTCTGCGAGCAGCAATGCGTAAAATCAATTTGAGATAAAATACAATCGATATTATTTAGCCCAGCATTGTCAAAATCATTATCGAAATCAATACGTTTTGGTTTTAATGATGGATGTAAGAGACTAATGACACCCCCTCCACGCCGAGTATCCACACGGTCCTTCCGATGGATGACATAAGAATTCAGATTATAAAGCTCGCTTGAAATTGAATCGTTTAACCATATTTCCGTTAAACAGATTATGTCAGCATTCAGTTCAGCTAGATTCTGCTGAAGCTTCACTAGTTTCGTCCATAGTCCCCGGACGTTTTGATAAAATATTTTTTTAATGGCTTTTTGAGACGAGACATCCTCAGTCATCAGCAATGAACATTTGTTGTCAATATAATGATAGCTTTGAATTGGGTACAACTTTCCCAGAAAGTTTTTTTATTAACGTACCAGGTGGCCAAATTTCCGGTGTGAAGACTTCGGTCAAAATATTCGGATCGGCTGAAATATGGAAATATGTGAATAGTTTTTATATTTAGTCTTTAGTTTAATAATGTCAAATTTATCCTTTGTTAGACCCAAGTTGGCAAAATGGGTATATATATCTGACTCCAAAGTATCTGCAGACAAACGAGAAATGAAGATTGCGTCTTTCCTCGATGACTGCTTACTATTTTCTCCGATTCGGCAACCTTGAGCACAGCTGAAGGTTGCTTACCTATCAAGATCTTAGATTTAGTTTTAGCTTTAACCCCTTTCCCAGCCTTAAATTTACTGCTGTTCTGCTGAAAGGATTGATTGAGACCCACAGTCTTAGCAATATGAACATCCGAGAGATCGGATGCCTTGTGATTCCTAGCACTGGAATTCATATTTGAAGCTAATCCCTCCACTCGAAGGGATGTACCCGCTGATTTTAAAAGCTCTCCGTTATTACTACATAAATTTGCTAAAGATGTCAGAATATCAACTGCTTTCTTATTCTGTTCAGAGTGTTCTTTCAATACCATTTCAGAAGTTTTAATCCAAATCCTGGAATGATGTAGCCAAATTAGCTAAAGTAGCCGTTAACAAATTTAAATTGCGCAAAAAGGTTTTATTGGTATAATAATAATAATAATAATAATAATAATAATAATAATAATTCAATTCAATTCAATTCAAGTTTATTGCCGTTCAAACAGCACCAATGTGCCAAGACAGAACAGTAAGGGGTACACAAAACAAAAGATTAATAAATCTTGCAAATTGCCAAAAGGGTAATAAAGAGATAAGTAACACTAACAAACAGAGCAATATAATTTGACTGAAAATAAAATGTACAATTGATTACAAATTGATTTAAAATAAGAAGTTAAATAATAATAAAAAATTGTAAAACATGGGCAACAATGCAGTGTTATGCAGAAAATACAGACGGCATAGCAAAATAAAATAAATTAAAAAGTTAGAAGGTAAAATATGACTAAATACATGTACAAATAACAAAAGAAATGGAAATGCCAAACACTGAAAAGTAATTACAAAATAAAATTAGAATAAAACTTAAGATCTTTACATAATAATAATAATAATAATAATAATAATAATAATAATAATCAACTACTATCAAAATTTTCAAGACTACAAATACAAAAAATTTATCTAAATCAACAATATAAAATATAAGCAATGCAAATTTATTTATTACATCATAATTTATTCATAAAATTAATGAAAGGCACAATAAATATTTAGTTTTAATACTTTCATATTTGAATTTTGCATGTTAGCTTATATTTTCTAAGCAAAGAAATTTTCTGTATTGTCTGCACCTGTTTTGTTTTTTGAATTAGTTATTAATTATGATTTAAAAAATGAGATATTAATAAAAACATCACTTAAAAATAATAAAATACCATTACTAATATCAGTTCACAGGACCAAAGGCATGGATATTTCACTACCGCATTTATACAAAATCTGTTACAGTTGAGCCCTGATAACTGAAATCGTCAGCGGACCACATAAAACTTTTGACTTATCAGGTTTTGGAGTTAACCAGTTAGTCGAAAACGAGGCTACATGACCACTACAAAGATTATATGATACTCCCAATGTTTCTATAAATTTGATTAGTTTTAATGAGATCCATATACAAATACAGTATGGACCCAGTAAAATACAGTCCGTTCCAACACAAAATCAATTCCAATGCTGTTTTGGCATGGGCTTGTGAATTCTACTTCTGGTTTGTAAAAAATTTTGAAAGGCATCTCTTGGCGATTTTTGCCCATTTATTTTTCATCTGATGACATTTATCAGGGTTCATTCTAGACTAAAAAAAAAAGGGTAGGGTGCTAAGGGCTAAAAAGGGCACTTAATTTTCAAAAAAGGGCATTATGTTTTCAAAAAAAGATTTTTTTTCTATTAAAAATGCACAGTTCTTTTTGAAGTTCCTTAACCCTTTAAAAAATTTTTACAAAATTTACTTTGCGGGTGCACTTTCGGGTATCAGGGCGCGTCATCAGGATCAAAGGGCAACGGGTGGAAATTTTTCATCAAAAGGGCAAACGGGTTGGTGCACCCCATAAACCCCGCCTAAAATGAACCGTGATTTATGATATATGTCTAAATGTTTTATATTTGAAACATTATAGAGAACTCACTTTTTTCTCGAATTTCTGTTACTTTTATATCGACAAAGGCAATGAGACAGTGAAGTTTTGAAATCAAAATGGCGACGGCCAATCAGAAGTGTATGACTGTTTCTAAAAACTCGTTTGCGATCATTCATGCGATGAAGTTTATGGTCAACATGAACACTTCCTCTAAAAAGGAACATGCAATTATCATCAGTTACTTCGTCTAAATATTCTGTCATTGAACAATTGCAGTCAACCAGTTCGATTCGCAATTTTTTGTTTATGCTAAGTTTTGTTTTTCACAATGGCTGCCAGCAACTGCGAAAGATTCCTGCATCGTTTCTTTGTCATGTGGACGTAAAAATTAAAGTTGAAAAATGAAATAAAGTTTTAACAGGCAAAGCTTTTGATAGGTTTTGCTTAAATTTAGGAATACCTTTTCACTAAAACCAAAATTTCTTTGAGTTATCTGGGATTTATTAAAAAAATTTGTTTGAGTTAATGAGTGGATTTTCTATTGAATTAAATGCTCTGGGGGATGGGACTTAGAATATCATTTGAGTTAACTGGGAATTTGAGATATCAGAGTTTTGAGTTATTCGGGTTCGACTGTATTTAAATTGTTATTATGTATGTAGAAGACGGGTGAGCTGGCGACACTTCTGTGTTTGCGGCGGGACGGGCTAGCGACAAGCGAGAAAGGGCAACAACTGACGTCAGCAGTGTAACCTTGGTGAGGGGGGGGGGGGGGCGGGCCCACTGCAACGGGCGACAAGCTGTCGCTCGTGATTTTTTTATTTGCGGCGGGCCTAAGAGTTTTAGGATTGTATAATTTTTGAATCTATTTGGATTTCATGTTGTATAACGGTTTTTATGCTGTATTGATTTATGCTTGAGTAGAGGCGATTGGTTTCTTTTTTAACTGTGTGAGGATTAACTTTCTCATTGGCAGTCAACTCGTTTGTTGATTGGTCGGTGTTGAGGATTAACGTCCGTTTTGCTTACTTATAAATAACCTGTTTTATGTTTTTCCCCTGTATTGCATTGAATAATGATCTCAAGAAGATCAAAATACATACATGGTTGATTAAAAATATTTTGTGTACACGACGTTTGTGCTTTTTATCAAGATCTCGTTATCCACAATTGTATCCTATTGCTCACTTTCGGGATTGCTTAACCAGCTCCTGCTCAGTGGGCCATTAAGTATCACCAAGTATCATCAGCTGTGCTGTCATCTCGTGGATTGCTGTTACTATTGAGACCATTAGCGGACCGGTGATAACAAGGATCAGTCCATGAAAAGCATAAGATTCACAATCCAGGATACCATGATAACTTGGATCATTGATAACCGGTGCCATGATAAACGAGGATAAAGGATATACTGCTTTCCTATGATTCAATGATTTATAGGTGTTGTGCTTGTATTCAGGCTCAAGGGGCACATTTTGAGCACTTGTTATACTCAGTTGTATACTTTCTTATGTTCTTAAATTAAATGTTCATTATTTCGCAACATGTTTTGAAATATAATAAAACTTCTTTGAAAAGGAGGATCTTTTCCACCATCTTTAATTTTGCTGTCCACCATCTCTAATTTGTCCAGTTTGCGTTTATAAAAAGGCTCCCATATTGCCTTATCTTAATAAAGAAAACCTGGATTAATGAACTAATATTTATTATGTAAAAAATGAACCCTTAGAATTGTATTTATAAACTGAATTCATAATTTTAATGGAAGAAATTGTGATTATCTTCATCTATTATACAGAAAATATATTTGTAAGTATTAATATGTTACCATAAACTTCTGTAATCACTTACTGCAATATTTTAGATGTTTCTCAACAATATCACTTTATTGTTATTCCTTCTACAGAATGATTGTGATTTGGAAATAAAGTTTGGCATACAATGGTAATATTGGGGTGTGTTTTGATAGACTTATGGACTTTGCCATTGTAGGGGTTTTTCTCTGAATTGTTTCGATAGGTTTTCGTGAGGTGGTGTCACCCATTTCAATAAAGCCGAGAACCTCACGAGAAGGGAGATCCGGAGCCCCATGAAACGGTCTTAGCTTTTGAGGTCATACGGCTTCGCGAGGACCGATCCTGCTTGTTTAAAGATGGCAGCAGCCATAAAGGATTTGTATGGGTAAATAATACAACATGTCGATGTCTAATTTCAACAACGTGAACAGTAAACTACAGATAATGTTGGAATTTAGCAAGAAATAAACAGTAATAAACAAGAAATCTCTGATATACCTTATGGGTAAACCCGCAAAACAATGCTGCTCGGTAAAGAATCATGGCTGCCGCGAGAAAGTGGGAAATTCAATAAGAAACTAAACATCGAACGGCAGGGTAGGAGTAATTTGCAGAGCATTGGGATGAAAATACAGCTCATAAAGAAAGCACAAAAACGAAATTGAAACAGCGCCTGAACAAAGATTATCTCCCTGTAGTGTTTCGATAGCATGACCGTCACGATTCTCGTTTTAGCTCACTGGCCACAATTACTCGAGTTAGCTCTTGCTAGATCCATGAGTCTGTCGAAACACACCCTTGAAATGTCACACACATGCCAGTTTAGTCATGTCACCAAGAAATTATGCTATTGGAAGTATTTTTTTTTTTTTTTTTTTTTAGTAAATGATTTTTTGTTATTTTAATTAAATGATTTTTTTATTGTTTCTATAGGCCAGAAATATCATACGTGATCTTGAAAGCCATTGTCGAAAAATGGAAAAATTTAAAGAAGATTTGATCTGTCAGAGGTTAAAATTATTTAGTCAATATACAAGCTTGCTGCAAGGTAACTGAGGCATTATGCCGTCATTCCAAGAAATGAGTGCCTCTTTCCCAAGTTAGGTGAAGAATGACCTTGTACAGGTATTTTGCTTGACGAATCAGGAGGTTGCTTCTGGATTGCAAAACACTTATTAGATCAATTAGAAAATGGTCTTTCACTGGAATAAATATTTTCAAATCATCTACTTGATTACGTTTTTTGCTTGATCTTACAAGAAAATGTTTGTCTATGCAAAAAAAACAAAAAAATAAAACCTGTCCATTCAGTGATAAATCTGGACATGGAATCACTCAGCAATTCGACACCTTTTGATTTCTTTCTTAGTAGTAAGACTTTAATTTTGACCTTTCATTGGCCCAAAATATAGAGACCAATTCTCAAATACCGTATATTTTTGAATATTGGCCGCATTCACTTTAGGCCGCAGCCGCAATTTGACGGTGGAACGAAAAAATAATTTTGTATAGGCCAGGATTCACATTAGGCCGCAAAAAAACTTGGCCTAAAAAGATCGAAATACTTCGTTTTAGCGTCCCATAGTAATTTTAAATAGTAATTTAGCTAGTAATTTTATTATTTATATAGCCATCTTCATTACTTTTATATATTTAATGAAACTTTTATAAATTTATTAATTAAATGTGTAAATAATTAAAGTAATCTCATTTTAATGAACGAGGCACTTATTTCTTCGACAGTGGCCATGGTTCTATCAACGCACTCACTGCTGGGAGCTGTCCAGTAGCGATAGAGAGCATTCTATGAAATCATAACATCTTTAACTAATCGTAACCGCCAAGCACAGTGAAGTCAGGGCTAACAAATCGCCGACATTAACTTTTTAACACTTGATTTTCTTAAAAATTTATGAATGAAAAATTATGTGACTGGTTAATTATTGTTCCGAGGTGTTAGAATATTAATTTCAATGTTAGCAAAAGATTGAACTAAGACTCATTAATTTAAAGCTATCAATTCAAAGGCCATCGCGTTTTCATCTACAGCCTGGAAGTCGGATAATTTTACCTAAAAAAGAAAAAAAAAAAAAAAATCTATCTGCGATTTACTGTTTCAAAAAGTGTAACAAAATTTTCTTATAAAAAAGATATCAAGCAAATTTTTTTAGGCCGCACTAACTTTGGCCGCACTCCTAAAATTCGATTTTTTGGGTTTAGAGCCGCGGCCTATATTCGAAAATATACGGTACTAACTTAATATGGAATTGTCTAATTTTTCCATGAAAAATGATGCTGTTGGATTGCATTAAAAAAAAAAGAGAGAGAGAGAGAGAGAGATATTCATTTCTTGGATCTAGTTTGTATTATGTCAAAATTTTGTTTGGATTTTATTCTTATGCAATACAGTAAAGGTCCTATAATCCGGCACTTGATGGTTCAGAACTTTCAATGATCTGGAAGTTGAGAACAATAGTCCCATTTCTGGATTAAACCTAAATATTTCCGGTAATCCGGAAATTTTGGTGCCAATCTATGAATTTTTTATTACATATGATTTTACAGTAAAATCCCGTTACAACGTACTACAAGGGAACTGGAAATTTGTATATTAATGCGAGGTGTATGTTATTCTGAAACTGAGGAGGGGGGGGAGCTTGTGAACAAAGCATATATGCATAGAAAAACATAAGAATACATGAAGTGTATCATTTTATTTTATTCAATACAAATACGCAGATGATATTAACATTTTCTGCAATACGTAGCCATTCATTAATTAAAAGTCTTTGCAATAAACGTTGCCGGAAATGGTCTTTCACATTTTTTATGATGCCTTGGTCCAATGGTTGTAACATAGATGAGCAATTCGGTGGAAGGAACTCTAACCGAATGTTGTCTAAACGTACATTTACAAAATGGGCTGAACAATTATCTATCACCAAAATTATTTTTCTTTGTTCCCTGCCCATATCCGAACTGAATTTTACTAGCCGTTCCTCGAAAATTTCTGTGGTCATCCATGCCTTGGAGTTGTTGTTGTACACACAAGGTAAGGAAAGCACCTTTGAAACACCGGGGTTTGCAGGATTTTCCGATAACAAGCAGTTTCAATTTTCTCGTTCCACTCATACTGCAACAAAATAAAACTGAAACTCTAACCTTTGATTGCTTGCCGCCTTTGCAGGTTTCACCCATAAAGGCCATTGTCCTTTCGGGTGAAAGTTGGTAAATAAATGTGGTCTCATCCGCATTAAAAATGTCGTCCGCTTCATAATTTGAAAGAATTTGTTGTAGCCTTCTCTCTCGCCAATTTTCCGCTGCTGCTAAGTTGGCATCTGAACCTTCTCTCGAGATTTGTGAACCAATGAAATGTGAACTCGGCTTAATTAGCCCATTGGCCCAGTTGCAACTTTCGCATGGGCTGTATTGACCTATCAGAGCAAGACATTCGAACGATGTATATGTAATGAAGTGATAATTTAACCAAGGGAACAAAAAATTTGTCCATTAATGTGAGGTGTACTTTAAAGTGAGGTATGTTATTCTAAAACTTTTTAGCATTAAAATACCTACATTTCGGCCGGGGATTTTAAATTTGTACGTTATTCTGAAATGTACGTTAATTTGAGGTACGTTGTAACGGGGTTTTACTGTATTATAATTTTCAGCAACTAAGCCATTCAGTATTACTTTTTTATTTTTAAGATTAATGCATTGGGCATTTTACACATGCATTACCGGCTCCATGTTCGTATTTCATTCGGCAAGTTGGGGTTGGAAATAATATTCTTTAATATAAAACTTTAAAGGACAACTCTATACAAAAAATCGATTATAATTTTTTTACAGAATATCATTTTTTGATATAAAATAACACAATTCTGTTGATATTTTTAATTTTTAGTCCATAATTTCTATATAAAAAATACTTTGAAAAGCGAAAAACAGTGCTTTTGCACTCCCCTCTCGCCAGCCATTATTTTCCTGGAAGCGACTTAGTTCGGGCAAGCCGCTGGGGTCGAGTTATCCGTCTTACGCCATGCCATTTTTTGTAGGAAAAAGTGATTTCTGTGATAACTCGGGGAAACTTTTTTTTTTAAATTAATAAATGTTCCTTTTGGACCAAAGATTTTTGTAATAAATCTGAGATGTTTGTTAGTTTATAGCATTTATTTCATTTTCATATCGTATATTTCAATTTTTTTGAAAAATTAATAGATATCTTTAAGTAATGTCACAGAAATGAAATACACAGTTTCAAAATTTTTTCAGAATTTCTACATGAACGTTCACGAAAAATGAAAATAGTCACGTTTTAGGTGGATTCATTCATGACAGAAGGGTGAAGAAATCTATATACTAAAACTCTTGTGTGTATTTATTTATTTATCTGTAATTCTATCTCCTCCTAGACGGTTTGAGCTAGCGACTTGAAATTTTCAGGGCAGGCTTATCAATAAAGGACCTGCTCTATCGCCAAAAATCAGCCCCCTACGACCCCCCATCTCCAGTTTCTGGGGTTTTCATTTAAAATTATCTGCTTTTGCTTTGTAATTCCCCTCAACAGATGGCGCGGGCGGGCGAAGCCACGGGTAACAACTAGTTTTTAATATAAGTTTGTAAGTTATTTTTCTATGAACTTTCCTTTGAATTTATGTCAAATTGTAATTTGAGCTTGCTAAGTAAACACGTCATTTGATGCTATCGCGTGCATTACCCACGTGTCTAGCTCCCCCTATTACGAGCAACGGCACGAAGTTCAATTTTCCTTTGTTCTCTCTAATGAGGTTAATGGCGCAGCCAAAAGTGAAGTAGCGACGGGGGGAGGACGATTGCAAGGGCTCGGTTTTTTTATTGAAACACTATTGTGACTGTGTCAGTGTGTGTGTGTTTGTTTTATTTTGTATTAGTATGGTTTATGGCATCCGTTTGTTGTTTTGTTGGTTGTCGTTTATGTTTGATTGTTATAGTTCTTGTGTGAGTGAATTGAGGGGGCATGGCCCCTTGTGTTTTGATGGCGAGCACCGTTGCGTGTGTTGTTGTTGTTCTCTTGTTTTTCAGACAGAAACATAATGTGTGTTTGTAGCTCCCGTTAAGATAAATTTATTAAATTTATTTAGTTTTAAATAATGGGGAGGCTGCAACAATTGTCTGAGATAAAGATTCTGTCTGAGTCGTTGTTGTTGCAGCTTTTTCTGAAATCTGTATAAGAATGAGAGGCAATGAGCCTCCCCTTTATTGAGAGAGAGAGCGTTTGCGTATCTGGCAGAGAAACTATTCTTCTCGACGTATCCATGTAGTCTGTTCGATGTAAAAAGTTTTTTGACGATGGAGAAAATGGAAATCTAGGCATTCTGTGACTAGCCCGATTGTTTCTGCATAATTTCTATACCTCTTGGAAATACTGTATTCAATACAGTGATATTTTATGTTCATTTTGTGTTTGAGCGCCCTGGGACGGTAAAACGTTCGGTTATGTTCTTTTGTTTAAAACCTAAAGGATCGACCACCCAAGATAAGAACGCATCGGTGGACTCTTTCATGATTGGTGAGAACGTTCCTTTTATTTTGCATTTTCTGCGTTTCAAGCATTTTATAGTTGTTCAGGAAGAATAAAACTGAAACAAATTGTTGCTCCCATGTTTCTCAAGTATATCCGCCTGCAACTGTTTTTGTTCTAATGCCACAACAGCAGGTTTAAGGAAAACTTTGTGAGCCGCCCTCACAAAACAAGTATCGCTCGTTTCCACCAGTTGGTGTTGAGCTGTAGCGTATTTTTACCCAAAAGACGAGCTCATGTTGTTATGCCGTTTATGTTCCCATTTTAACGCTTCAATTACGTTACCCGGCCATGTACCTGGGGACATGTAAGTGCGGAGCTGGGTGTATGTGTTCATTTAAGGTGAAGCACAAGGTGTCGACGGGATCGACTGGTGTTGCTCGTTTAATGTAGCACTGGCAACTGATGTGATTGTGTGTTATGCCCCGAGAAATGTGTGGAGGGTGCACTGTGTTTTGAGTGTGTTGTTTTGAAACGTCTGATAGGCTGCCTTTTTCAGGGGTTACAGCTCTCCTCCCCTTCCCTGCCCGAGGAGCCTCATTCATTGACCTAATCGGATGGTCGGGATACCGATAAAGGAGGTTGTGACGCCGTCTTGTGTCACCCTCGCACGGTAACGGGCAAAGTGGTAATCGTTATTACAGCCAGTAGCTGTCTTGATCAGTGTGTGTGT
>JAHWFO010007477.1:538624-585987 GCA_023313115.1 Rhysida immarginata
AAATCTTTTTGCTAGGCACCCTATCATTCCTAAACTTTTTTATAATTTCAATTTCATATGTGTCATCCTATTGCATTTTTCTCGCCGCCCCCTTATTATTTCCTATTTGTCCTCCGTCCTGTCCTATCCCAACAGTTCTTCTAATTAATCTCATTTGTTCTCTTCTTGTTTTTCAGCCAATACCGTATTAGTATTCCCCATGTAAACTATATATAAACCCGTCTGTTAATGCAACTTTCATAACTTCAGGATAATTCTCTAATATTCTACTTGCTTTTAGAGAATTATCCTTTTTTGCTTTGATAAAGGATAGTCTCTATCCAAAACGTCAGCTTTTTATTTTGATTTTGATTAATTTTTTTTGTTTATTATATCTTATTTTTTATTTAATTTGTATTTTTAATTATTAACTATTAAATATTGAATATAGTCGTATTCAATCTAAAACAGATAAATCAACAGAAATCGGATTGAATGCGGTTTCATATGTGGGGTCTTATGCACATGTGCAGTTTCCTTTTTGTTTATTTTCACTTAATAAAAATGTCAATCGAAGATACTGAGATAAATCAGCTGAAATCAGATTGAACACAGTTGACAAGAGCCACGATTTTATATGTGGGGATCACATGCACATGTACAATTTCCTTTTCGTTTATTTTCACTTAATAAAAATGTTAATTGGAGCTACAGTATTGAATGTAGAAGCTATTCAGTCTAAAAGAGATATATCATCTGAAATCGGATCAAACGCGGTTGACAAGAACCACGGTTTCATATGCACACGTACAGTTTCCTTTTCGTTTATTTTTATTTAATATAAAGTCAATTGAAGATACAGTATTAGTTGCTATTAATGCACCGGACAGGACCCATCAACTATAAAATCGTTGACCTGTCAATACCTTGAGCTGTCATTAATCAATAAAATCAATCATCATGAATATTAATGAGATATCATGATTATCAATGAGATATGTATATTTATCGAGATATCGATCAATATCATGATTAACAATGAGATATTGATAAATATTAATGAAAAATATAATTTATCGAAGAATATTATCAACCAATCGATACATCGTGAATATTTGTCAAGATGACGATCAATATTGTGATTAACAATGAGATATTGATAAATTACACTGGTTTACAGTGGCAAAGTATTTTAAATAATTTGAACGAATTTCTGCTTGTCTACCCATGCTGAATAAGAGTTGATAAGTAAAAGTCATTTATTAGTTTAAGCTTTCATGATACCTGATATTTTCCGAATTTAATGATTCTACCCTCATCGAACTTGATAATGCTGATATTTATTTAGTTAGTTGGCAACAAATATTAAAAATATTGTGTTTTAGTGCTAACAGTCATGGTTCGTACGAATCCTTGAAAAGTCCTTGAAAAACTTTTTTCGTTTTCAAGGTCCTTAAAAGTACTTGAAACCGGAATAGAGTCATTGAAAAGTCCTTGAATTCTTTAAGAAGGAAAAGTGGTAATTCTTTCATGCGGTTTTTCATGGACAACTTTTTATCTCAACAGACAGAAATACCAAGAAATGACCTGTAATTTTTAAAAAATGCTGTACTTAAAGAATTAAGCAATAAAGACTGTTATGTTCTTCTCTTTGATGTAACTCTGAATGAGATGCAAAAAAAGAAACAGTTAGATTTGGAAACAAAATACGAGGTCTGTTCAAAAAATACGTAGACTGACGTCATAAAACAAAATATACTTTATTCAGAAGTTACACATCTGGGTCCCCTTCAAAGTACTCTCCTCCCCGACGCACACACTTATCCCAACGGTGTTTCCACTTTTGGAAACAGTCCTGGAACGCTTCTTTTGTGATGTCCTTCAGCGCCTTCGTCGCATTTGCCTTTATATCAGGAATCGTCTCCAATATCCTTCCTTTCAAAGGTCTTTTGAGTTTGGGAAACAAGAAGAAGTCACAAAGAGCGAGGTCAGGTGAGTAGGGTGGGTGAGGAAGAACAGTGATCGAGTGTTTGGCCAAAAACTCTCGAGTTCTGAGGGCTGAATGGGCTGGAGCGTTGTCGTGATGAAACAACCAGTCACCACTCGTCCACATTTCTGGCCTTTTCCGCCGGATAGCATCCCGCAGACGTTTGAGAACTTCGATGTAGTAAATCTGGTTCACTGTGGAGCCTTGGGGGAGGTACTCATGGTGGTATGCCCTGAGCATCAAAAAAAACTATCAACATCACTTTCACATTGGAACGAACTTGGCGAGCTTTTTTTGGTCTGGGAGATGTCTCACCCACCCACTGGGATGATTGAACCTTTGTTTCGATATCATAACCGTACACCCAAGATTCATCACCTGTTATGATCTTCGACAAGAAGTTTTCATCATCTTCTGAGCGTTCAAGCAATTCCTGACAAACCTGGACGCGATGGGCTTTTTGGTCGTCCGTCATCAGGCGTGGAACAAACTTCGCAGCAACGCGGTGCATCTTCAATTTTTCGGTCAAAATCTCGTGACATGATCCAACTGCTATCCCACACTCTTCAGCAAGCTCTCTGATGGTCAGACGTCGATTTGCCCGAACCAGGGTGTTGATTTTGTCCACGTGTGCGTCGTCAGTTGACGTGGAAGGACGTCCAGGACGCTCATCGTCTGCAGTTGACTGACGACCATCTTTATAACGTGCATGCCACTTAAAACATGTCGCACGCTTCATAGTAACATCACCGTAAGCCGTCTTGAGCATATCAAAAGTTTCAGTGGCAGTTTTTCCGAGTTTAACACAAAATTTCACAGCAACTCTTTGCTCGTTCAAGTCACTCATTCTAAAAATCCACCAAACGAAAATAACACACTTCACAAACAACCGCGTAGCTAATCAACCAATACTGATATTTGCAATCAAAAAACTGCCTTGTAATCAGCGGATCTGTCAGAAGATGGCGACACCAAGCGATTTTGATTGGGACCAACAGGGCTCGCGCAATTCAAACAGTCTACGTATTTTTTGAACAGACCTCGTAATGTGAAAACAATATATTTATCATCTGTTTTCCTTGGACATTCACCTGCTGAAGGTCTGTGCCAAAGCATTCAAAGTGCCATTTTGCCTTTAAAAATGTCAAGTGTGATTCAGATATCAATGGATGGGCCTCGTGTAAATTGGAAAGTTTATGACATGATACTAAAAGAATTCAAAAGTCAGTATACTAAAGAAATTATATGTACTGGAAGTTGTGGACTTCATGTGTCCATAAACATTTAAAGAAGGATTTCAGTGTTCTGGTTGGGATTTAAGCACGTTTTTCATTAATATTTATTATTTTTAAGAGATTACCCAGCTCGACGGGAAGTTTGTAGCACAATTGCTAATGTTAAAGTGAACCTTTAGTCAAAAAAATTGTTTGATATTTTATACATCTAAGTCTAAAAACTCTAGTCTGCGTGGAGAAAATTTAATATCTACCTTTATTTTTTAATAAACAGCATTTTTAGACGAAAAATTATAGCCCATGGGGCTGCTATCGTTCCCTGAATGCGCAAAGGAACACGGGAATTATGTGACGTCAGGTATGACCTGCACAAAACAAGGCCAACTATAGATGAGAACGCGCAGCTGCAACAGGCGATCCAGCTTTAAGAAATAATGTGGTTTACTGCATTGCTTATGGCTGTAATAATAGGTCTACAACAAACAAAACTTGCAGCTAAAAAATCAACAACAATGTCAAACCAATGGAATAATATTTGCATAATATTAACAGGGAAAATTGTCCAGTAAATGAAATAGTCAGAATGTGTTCGGATCATTTTACTGAATCTTGTTATGAGAGAGATTTCAAGGGAGAATTGTTAAGGGCCGCAAGAAGCAAAGAAGGCTGCCGTCCTCGACTCCTGAAGCCGGATGCGATACCGACGGTTTTCGTTCATTGGCAACCTGAACAAACACCAAGGAGAATACTTATCCAAATAGCTCCAAAATACAAAGACCGACTTGAAGTAAGTTTAAAATTCAAAATGAAATGTCAGTATTTCTTATATACATTACGGTAAAAGGAACGAGGTTAAAATACATGGCCGAACTTGATCGCATTAGACTTAACACATGAATGATAAAATATATTACTGCTAACCTTTACCCAGTTGGTGATATTAATTAATTTTTACAAAAACAGAGGGAAAAAAACTGTAAGTAATTCTTAATATTTATAATCCATTGAACGTTGAATATGGTTACTGTAAATCTAAAGGCAACATAAAAACTAAAATGTAAACGGTTTCACTGGTTTGGCTGCCATTTCTCCCTCCCGGTGCCTCTGCTCAACCTCGTTAAAGCTGGATCGCCTGTTACAGCTGCGCGTTCTCATCTATAGTAGGCCTTGTTTTGCACAGGTCATACATGACGTCACATAATTCCCGTGTTCCTTTGCGAATTTGGGAAAGATGGCAGCCTCCATGGGCTATAATTTTTTGTCTAAAAATGCTGTTTATTAATAAATAAAGGTAGATATTAAATTTTCTCCACGCGGACTAGTGTTTTTAGATTTAGATGTATAAAATATCAAAAAAATTTTTTTGACTAAAGGTTCACTTTAAGTTCCCAATGAAATTTGTTAATCTTTGTTGGATAGAAAATGTACCAGTTTGTGAAAGACCATTGAAAATTATTCTACATTTTAAATCGTATAGAGAATGTAAAACAAGGAAAATTTAAACAGCCTCATTGCAAATCCTTTTTGATTATAAAGAATCACCTTGATGAAAAATTGTTCTGTGAAATTGCATATAATTTTAAGTGTGGCAAAGTTATTCCAGCCTTTCCTTCTGAAGTATCAAACAGATACACATTTGATGAAATGGAAAAAAATTATGTATACAATTCATTTAATGAGTCCTTGAAAAGTCCTTGAATAGTCCTTGAATTTTTTCTTCATAAATGCGTACGAACCATGACAATGCATTAGAATAACTTAGGCTATACGAAATTTTGTTGCTTTATTTGCGAATGGGATAGTCGTGATAGAAAAGAGCATTATGAAAAAAAAAAAAAAAAAGTGTGGCCTCATCGTCAGTCACTTCAACCTGGGCAGAAAAATGTTAAAAATGACCCAATAGTTGACACACAAAAAGTGTTTCTTTCACCATTGCATATAAAACTAGGGCTGATGAAGAATTTCGTAAAAGCAATGAACAAAAATGGAGTTGATTTTCAATATCTTCGCCAGAAATTTTCAAGCTTAAGTGAAGCTAAGATTAAGACAGCCCGGCTACCTTTTTCATTACGATTTTTCATAATAGCCATCATCTTCTTAGTATTTGATGTAGAAATCAGCTTATCATTCGTCGTCCTCAAATAAGAAAGATGATAACTTTGACTCTGTTCTGGAAGGTAAAGAGAAAAAAGCCTGGGATTATTTTCGCCTTGTCGCAACTAACTTCTTGGGAAATAAGAGGAGTGACAACTATGCTGAACTTATTGAAAATATGTTATCTTCATGCCAAAAACTGAGTTGTAACAGGTCCTTGAAAATCCACTCTTTACATTCTCATTTGGACTTCTTTCCGGACAATTGTGGGACTTTCAGCGCTGAACATAGGGAGCACTTCCATCAAGACATCGCATACATGGAAAAACGATATCAGGGCAAGTGGAACGTTTCAATGTTGGCGGATTATTGTTGGACTGTTTGTCGAGATGTTACAGAAGCAAAATACAAGAGGGCAGCGAAAAAAACCACGTCACAATTTCTGTTAATTTTTGCAAAAGAGTTTTAATTTGTTTTTCTAAATAATGGAAACTAATTTTAAAATATAATTATTATTTTTGTATTCAGCATGTGAAAATGAATAAAAAAAAGCTACTTTACCTGAAGAATATTTTGTTACAGTCAAATTTTGTAGACCAGTGTTATCAATCAATCGATAGAATAACAAGTTTAATGAGGTCAATTAATGACGAACATATTAATTACTTGTAATTAGGCTTGAATATTTAATTAGCAACTCCTTTTTTTTTATGTAGCAATGATTAGATGTCGTTTTTGGTTAGGTTTTCTGACACTGGACGAAAAATGATTTTTTTAACGAATATTATCAATCAATCGATACATTTATAGGTTTAATGAGGTCAATTTGTGACATTCCATGTCAGTATGGATGCCGCATGTGCCCGGCGGGAATTATTAGTGTATTTATGGTTGTTCTTTCGACTTGAGAGAGGTTGTGTGTGTGCGTGTTTAAGTGTGATGCATCGTTATTTGGGGGCAGTTTGGTGCATTTCTTTTTTTGTTTTTTTGTTCCTGTTTATGTTTTGAGTAGTCGGTAAAATGGGAATGAAGCTTAATTGTCGTGTTGCGTTTTTTGATGTCTTCTGACAAGGATTATTGCGTTAAATCTGCGGATTGTTGTTTTGTCATTATTGATGGTGTGCCTTTCTGACCCTTGTTGAGAGCTGGGATTGTTGCTCATTTTAAAATCAAAAAGATTAGCCCAGCCTCTCAGCAGAGGATTGTTGTGAAATTTTTATAGAACGTTACGTATGTTGTATTGTCGAGTGTTGTTGTCGTTATTAGTATTTTTTTGTCTTTTTTTTGTACAAAACGTTTCATGGTGAATGGTCGTGTGTTGGCCATAATGAATTTTATGTTTGTGTTCGAATATCAAGCTTTACAACATGTTACTGTAGTTCTTAGAAGTTTTCCCTTTAATGTTGCTTATTAAGTTTTAAATTAAGATTTTAGTTTTCCAGTCAAAAGGAACGTTTCTCTGTTTTGTACGCAAAAGTGAAGCGCAGCGTATCGTGGAATGGGCCGTCGCTGTTCATTTCTGATGAACGTTCTACACTGCCATCCTGGCCTGTCGTTGTGCAAAAGTATGATGATTAAGTTTCATGTGTAAAGAGGTGAAAAATAGCTGAAATTAACAGTGAGTGAACCTTTTATTGCCATTTTCCAACGCGAGATTGATGTTCGAAGAATCGGAACTTTGTTGTGTTGAATCCTGTCTGAGAACTCTCTCACCCTCCCCTTGATATGTTGGGTGCAGTTGTGCAGTGCTCACTGCTGTGCTACTGACAAGGAATATTAAGAGTGCTGCCGTGAAAAGAACGAGCTGATTAACTTTAATTATGTTTAAGCATGTTTTGTCTTAATTATGAACATATTCTGTTCCGACTCCAGGGCACGAAGCATGTCGTCAGTTGGCATAGCACAGTAAAGTAAGGCGAAAGATGGGGAATTGGGCATAACCGGCTCCTTAAGGTGGCGACTCACAGCGCATACAAGTGAGATTCCTCTGCTAAGTTTGCCACGCTAGAGTGAATCAGGAGTGCCGAAGGCGAACGGTTCCGTGCCGCTCAAACCCGCCAAGAAGGGTTACCATGCTTCTCCCCTAATTTGAATATACCAAAAGAAGCATCGGGCATGAGTGCAAGCAGAATCAATGGGATACTTATGCGGGGGTTTCCAGCGTGCGCACAACCTCAGTAGCAGAGTTCTAATCTTTGAAGGACCCGCTCAGCGCAAAACGCAGACAGCAAAAAAAAAAAAAAAGCAAAACTACAAAATCATGAGCAATCAGCATTCAACTTCTGTAATACAGCGTCAAATAGAACACAGCTGAAATTGATAGCACACTCAAATGATTGTAGGCTTGAGTCGCTAAGCAACTCGAATATCGGAGACAACATCATCAGCCACGTGAAAGCACAACCTGCCTCACGCTTTTCTCGCTCCAAAGGTGCCATTTTTGAATACTTAAAAAAAAATAAATAGAAAAACAACACTTCAACGACGCAACAATAATCATGTGAGAAGATGTCAACAACCCTCTGTTCAGAAATTTATATCGGGAAACAGTCGACATCTGACCAACGATTGTTGCCATGCTGCCAACAGAGGAAATGGTTCTCGGCGCAAAATAAACCATAAACATTGTAAACACAATGCAGCAGGCGAAATTATCGCTACAAAGCAAAAAAATAAAAAAAAAAACAAAAAAAAAAAACAGTTAATTACTATTGATGTTTATGGATCGGCGGTTGAAAGCAGTTTTGACAAGGATGACACAGTATTTAAGTGCATAAGTTTAATAAGCCATTGATGATAAGAACAAAAAATGTTTTTTTATGGCTGAAGCCATAACAACAGAATAATATTGCATTTCTTTACAACAATGCTTAGCTTCTCTTGTTTTACACATTAATAACTTTGTTGAAGACATTGTTTACATTTTCAAATATTTTCAACACCCCCACTCAAAGTTATAATATTAAATCAAGTTAGTCAACCCAAAAAGTTCGATACATCTTTTTAACTTCACTTCTGGGAGACTCTTCGTTAGCACATCAGCAATCATTTCATCAGTTGGTTTATACTGAAGGTTCACTATACCAGCATCTGACACTTCTCTTATGAAGTGATACCTGACATCAATATGTTTGGTTCTCTTATGGTGAACCGGGTTCCTTGCTAACTGCAGGCTTCCCTGATTGTCATTGTACAAAATTATCTGTTCTGATTTTTCCTTGTCGCTCGTGCACTTCTTTAAATAGATGGCTTCTTTGGCCGCTTCAGTGAGAGTCATATACTCAGCCTCAGTGCTTGATAGCGCAACAGTTCTTTGTTTATGTGATTCCCAGCTAATCGCTGTACCGCCTAGGGTAAATACATAGCCGGTATATGATCGGCGATCAATTTCACAGTTACCCCAGTCAGCGTCTGCATAACCTACAAGTCCTTTTTCACTTTTGCTGAACTTCAAACCGTAAGTGATTGTTCCTTTTAGATATCTTAGTACTCTTTTTGCGTATTTCCAGTGCTCTTCTGTGAAATTTGTACAGAATTGACTCAGTGCGCTCACTGCATATGCGATGTCAGGACGCGTTGAAACAGCTAAGTACATCATCGATCCAATAAGTTGTTGGTATGGATGTTTCGTTTTATCTTGTAATTCACTTACGACTGGTTTGAATTTGTGGTTCACATCCAGCGGTGTTTTTACGGGCTTGCAGTCGTACATATTGAAACGCTTTAGAATTGCTTCTGTGTACTTCTTCTGTGACATGGTGATGCATGACTTGTCCTGCTTGAACTCAATTCCTAAACAGTAACGGATGGGTCCCAAGTCTTTCATCTGAAACTTTTGGTTCAATGCATTTTTAACTTGCGTCACCCAAGTCTCGTCTGAAGCGATCAGAATATCGTCAACATAAATTGTCATTAACATCATATTGTTCTTCCTTTTTAAGGAGTATAAGCATGGATCGCCTTTTGATGGTACTAGGTTTAAGGCTTTTAACTCGTGGTCAAGTCTCTTGTACCATTGTCGACCCGCTTGCTTTAGTCCATAAAGGGCTTTGTTAAGTAAACATACCTTCTGTCCTGGCTTACGGAGTTCATTAAGCCATTGTTTAGCAGTAGTTTCGACTGTCTTGCCCTGTTTACTTGAAAGGATTCGTTGTAGAATGTCTTCCAACTTTTCTGGAAGTTCCATGTATATCTTTTCTTCTACATCTCCATTCAAATATGCCGTCACAATATCCATTTGGTGGATGTTGAGGCCATACTTCACTGATAGAGCTGCCATCATTCTAATGGTACTTGCTCTGGATACTGGAGCAAAAGTTTCAGTGTAGTCTATTCCAGATTCCTGTGCATAACCCTTCGCAACCAGTCTGGCTTTGAACTTTGCAACTTCTCCATTTGCCCCATATTTTGTTCTAAACACAAGCCTACATCCAATAACTTTTTGGTTCTTTGGACGACGTACTATTTGCCATGTTTGATTTTTGAGCAATGACAGATACTCATCTTCTACCGCATTTTTCCATTCAACTGCTTTTGGACTTTCAAGAGCATTTTCCAACGTCGTTGGGTCTGACAAATTGAGAAAAGCGGTGAATTCGTCATTCTGTGGAATTTCAGCCGTTTTTGCCTTTTCTGCGTTACTCCATGAGTCATTTGAAATGGAATTCGATAGTTCATCCGATTCTTGCTCACTTACTGGCACTTCACAATATTTTTTTTTTGGTCTGCCACGTTTACCAGTCTTCCTGGCCCATGCTTCATGATGACCTGGGATGGTCTTGTTGTCGACTCCCTTTGATCATCTGTTTCGTGAATTTCTTCCCGTTCAGATTGGATACTTCTCGGGCTTTGAATGCGTTCATGTTGTTGTTGGAATAGATCCACTTCAACTTCTTTTATTCTAGCATTCACTGCTAATTTCTCTTTTTTCAGCAACTCTTCTGTGTCTTGTTTTGGTTTATAATAAAAACTGTTAGTGAATTTAACATCTCTACTTCTGATGATTTTTTTGTTCATTCGGAACCCAAAGTCGATAGGCTTTTAGACTCATCAGAATACCCAACTAAGACACATTCCTTCGATCTGCCATCAAACTTTCCTTTTCTTGGTTCATTTGTAATGGCAAAAGCTTTCAGCCCAAAAATTTTAAAGTGACTTACTGTGGGTTTTTTCCCAGTCCATAGCTTGTGAGGGACTTCACCTTTCAGGCTAGCAGATGAACATCTGTTCCTTGTATAGTTAGCAGTTGCGATGGCTTCAGCCCATAGACTTGTAGGAGCTCCGGATTCAATCAGGAGGCACCTTGCCATTTCCACCAAGGTTCGATTTTTTCTCTCTGCTATCCCATTCTGTTGAGGAACACTTGGAACTGTAAGTCGTCTTTTTATGCCATTTTGTTCAAGAAATTTTGTGAAAGCATTACTACAGTATTCAGTTCCGTTATCAGACTGAATAGCTTTAATGTTCTTTCCTGTGAAGTTTTCTGTAAATGCTTTGTATTTCTTGAATACATCAAACGCTTCACTTCGATGCTTTAAAAAATACACCTCACACCATCTTGAGTAGTCATCAATAAATGTGATGAAGTATTTAGCTCCACCCATTGAAGTCGTTCTCATCGGACCACAAATGTCTGTGTGTATGATTTCTAACACTTCTCGTGTTCTTCTGGAATCACAGATTTGAAATGGAATGCGACTTTGCTTACCTTCTAGGCATACTTCGCATGGCTCGAGTTTTTCTTTTAATGGTACTTTCAGTCCAAGCACTTTTTGCTTTATGGCCATGTCCTTGAGACTTCTCTCGTTCAAATGTCCGAGTTTTCTATGCCATTCTTCTAACTGTGACAATGGTTTCCTTTTCACATCAGCTAAGTTTGTGCTTTCCTCTTGTGCCTTTATATAGTACAAATCACCACAACGTTTAAAAGTCAGTATTGCTTCATGGTTTTCATTATAAATCCATGCATTCTTTTTATCAAAAAGAACTTCCTAATTTTTATCAGTGACTTTTGCTACAGACAAGAGATCCGTTCTAAGCTCTGGCACATGCAACACATTTTTAAGGCTTACTTCTTTGTGTTCACTTCCGTTAGGAATTGATAGGTTTATCTCACCTACTCCCTGGATTTGTGTTGATTCTTTTGTAGCTAAACATAGCGACTTAGAGATGACAGACATCTTCTTAAAATGTCTTGCTTCAGAAGACATGTGCGACGTGCACCCACTGTCTAGTCACCACAATCTAGTTTGCGACTCGTTATCATGTTCATTCTTCGCAACGGTTCCGAGGACGGTTTGTTCGTTACGTAGGTCTGCGGCTAAGCATACATTATCATTCACATTTTTCGAATGGTACTCACGGTTTTTGGTTCGGCAATCTGAAGCTTTGTGCCCTGTCTTGTGACATTTGTTACACTTGTAAGGAAAATATGCCTTTTTGTTTCGATCTTGTGGATTTTTGGTCATACGTGGAGGATTGCTTTGTTGAAATTTCTTCTTAATCCACATGGCATTTTGGGGAGACTCATTTTTCGTGCCTCTTGCTTCGTGTTCATCGAAAATCTTGACCTTTAGGACTTCGAGTTTCGGAAGATCGTTTCGAGTTTCAATGGCACACCTGAAGTTTTCAAAGCAGTCTGGCAGACCGTAAAGTAATATGATAGTAAGTAAGTCTTCATTAATGATTAAGTCCATCTCTTTTAACTTGTCCACTATATCGAAGAAACTTGCTACATATTCTCTTAGATCATTTCCTCCTTCATTTTACTTAGGATTAATCGTTTCAGCAATGTGGCTTTTTTAGCTGGATCTTTTGACATGTAAATTGACATGAGCTTGTCCCATATTTGTTTGGATGTTTCACATGCCTTAATTTGCTTCAACTCGGAAGGCTCGATTAACAACAACAAATCTGCTCGAGCTAGTTTGTCCTTTTTAGTCCGCCCTTCGACAGCTTGCACATTTTGATCATTTGGAACAGGTCTGGGGATGCTTCCATCAACGTAACCCCATAGTTCATTTTTAGTCAAAACTGCTTCAGCTTGAACTTTCCAAGTATCATAATTATCTTTTCCCAAGGGTTCAATTCGGATTTGACTTGTTGCCATTTTTTTTTTTAATACTGACTGATCTGACCTTGTAATAAACTTCCACTCCGCAACTCTGGAATACGTGCTGGGCCCATAACCTATTGATGTTTATGGATCGGCGGTTGAAAGCAGTTTTGACAAGGATGACACAGTATTTAAGTGCATAAGTTTAATAAGCCATTGATGATAAGAACAAAAAATGTTTTTTTATGGCTGAAGCCATAACAACAGAATAATATTGCATTTCTTTACAACAATGCTTAGCTTCTCTTGTTTTACACATTAATAACTTTGTTGAAGACATTGTTTACATTTTCAAATATTTTCAACAATTACTTCCACAAAAAACATTTTACCACATAAAATCAGGCATTTTCTATGCCCCAACTCCTAGAAATGAGTGAGCATTAGGCCTAACAGACAGAAATTAAAAATTTCCAGATCGATCATTGCACCAAACAAAACAATGATCAAGTCACCAAAAGTATGGATCTTCCTCCGCTGAACCATTTTCCACAGGGTTATAGACCTACCCTATACCTCCCAGCTCACAAAACCAAGCTGCTTCCTATTATGCAGGAAGAACATCAGCTCGTACACAAAACAAACAATAAACATTGTAAACACAACGCAGCAAGCGAAATTATCGCTACATAGGAGGGGGGGAAAAAAAAAACAGTTAATTACTTCCACAAAAAATATTTTACCCCATAAAATCAGGCGTTTTCTATGCCCCAACTCCTAGAAATGAGCGTGCGATAGGCCTAACGGACAGAAATTAAAAATTCAACTGACCTGGATTTAAGTTAAGATGAACATGTTAATTACTTGTAATTAGGCTTGAATATTTAATTAGCAACTCTTATTGTTTATGTAGCAACAATAGGAGGTATCGCGATATGCGGCTTCCCTGTCTAACTTTCATCCATTCCCTTCACCATAAAAAAAGAAAACGTAGAAAATACATAAGACAGGGAACCAATTTCGACCAATAATATCTAATATTTCCGCCCCAACATATGAACTAGGAAAGTTTTTAGCCAGTTACTTGTCTTACAAGGACTGTGACTCACCGATTTTGATGAAAAAAATTGTACGAGCAGATAACTTCAAATTACGAGCAGATTACTTCTCATGCAAAGCCATTCGACACACTTCTCAAAATTTGCAGAGAAAAATATCTTTACTGATCTTGTATCTTCTCTTTTTGTCTTCATTTCTCTTCTTTTCTTCATTAATTTCCTCGTTTCTTCTGTGAATTTCGTCTGTGGTTTGGAAACTTGTTCTCCAGCTACTACTTCCGCTGCTTCTTTTAAGTGTTTAGTTAGTGTCCTGTTAATATCTGTGATGTCATCTTCCTGGATGCCGCTCTGTAAGACTTCAAAGGGATTTTGCAGTTCTAGCTGGAATTCCTTTCTGCGTTCTTGCAGGCTTGCAATGTTGATGATCTTCTTTGTGTTCCTGAAAAGCTGTCGTCTTTCTGTTTTTGTGTTTAGAACAAGCTTGCATCTTACCAGTCTGTGGTCGCTTCCTGTGTTGAAGTTGTTGAGAACAGTGCAGTCTTGGATCAAGTGCTTCCTATTTGCCAGAATGTAATCTATTTCACTAGTTGTTCCATTTGGGCTTTTCCAAGTCCATTTATGCTGGGGTTTCTTCTTGAAAAAGGAATTCATGACGTGCAGTTGTTCGTACTCTGCAAATTCCACCAGTTTGTTTCCTCTTTCATTTCTTGTACCATAATCATGACTACCAAGAAATTTTTCTCCTTTCTTTTTTTCTCCGACACGGGCGTTAAAGTCGCCCATAACTACTTTAAGATAATAGTTTCCTGTTTGGTTCATCTTGCTAATTTCCTCATAAAAGTCATTGACTTCCTCATCAGAGTAGCTTGTGGTTGGCGCATAGGCCTGTATGATCTATATCTTGTATCTTCTCGACAATTGGATGACCAATCTTGCAATTCTGTCGGAGGCACTATCAAGCTCAATGATTTGATTCTTTCATTTCTTATGGATAAGGAATCCAACACTCTTCCGTCGGTTGTTCCTCTGTGGTATAGTATGTGCCCACTGTTCAGCTCAATTTTATCTTCACCTTTTCTTCTTACTTCGCAGAGTCCAATGATATCCCAGTTGATCCTACCCAATTCTTCTTCTAGTTCTTGCAGACGACTCTCTGAGGAAAGGGAACGTCCGTTATAGGTAGCCAGGGTCAGTGTCTTGTGGTGGCCAGGTCCGAACCGGATATTTTTAGCACCCTCTGCCTTCATGTCTTGCTGGTTGCCACCGTAACCAGGGACAATCCGGCTGCCGGGAACTGAGGGCCATGGCTGATTTTGAGAAGTATTTGAGAAGTTTGAATTTATCCTTATATAAATACAAGCTCCGTATGCTCTTTGAGAGCTCTCTGAGAATGCGTGTAATTCAAATTGATTCTCTGGACATAGCGAGGTATGCACAGTTTTTTCAAACTGATCAGTTCAGATTTGAGCTTATTCCACTCTTTTAAAAGAGGTAATGGGACAGATTCGTCCCCGTCAATATTCTCAGCCCATAATCGTTGAATGATGATTTTGGCTGATATGACACAAGGTCAAATTAAATTTAATGGGTCGTAGATTTTGGAAATAGTAGTTAACATACCTCGTTTTGTATTTTCCTCTTTGGACAAGATGGAATCTGTATCATAACTTAAATTATCTGAATAAGGAAACCATATCAATCCTATTTTGGTGCTTATCTAAATGTAATATATCGTGATTGTCTGTGTCTATTGAATCATGATTTCTTTGTGTACTTTGAAAGTTTGAAATCCAATCATTATTTAGTCAGTTTTGCCTTTAGAGAATTATCCTTTTCGCTTTGATAAAGGATAGTCTCTATCCGAAACATCAGCTTTTTATTTTCATTTTGATTTTATTTATTACTTATTAATTATTTTGTTAATTATTATTTATTAATTAATTAATTAATAACTATTATTTAAAGTTTGGAATCCATTTTCTTCGTTTGAAACCACTCAAGGAAAGAATGTGTGTTATTTCTTTATGTAATTGGATACATTCATTTTGAGAATTTGCTCCCGTCAGTAAATCATCTACATAGAAATCCTCTACAATAGCTTGATATGCTTTAGGAAAATTATCCTTATTGTCATAAGCACACTGATGTAAAGATCTAATGGCTAAGATTGGAGGTTTGTCCATAAGTGACAGTATTAAGTGTATAGTGTTTTAATTCCTTTTCTCTGGCATTATGCCATGAAATTCTTTAATAATCTCGTTGCAGTGGATTAATGAACACTTGACGATACGTTTTTTCAATATCTGCTGAAATAACAAATTGATGGATCCTGAATCTTATCAAAATATTGAATAGATCTTGTTGTATCATTGGTCCAACATATTGAATATCGTTTAATGACAAACCATTTGTTGTTTTATATGATCCATCGAATACAACTCTTAGCTTTGTGGTGATGCTGTGTTCTCTGAATATACCATGATGAGGTAAATAATACGAATTTGATGCGGTGTTGGGCAGACTTTCAAGTTCTGTCATATGACCCAAACAGAAAAAGCTATACGGGCATTTGAAACATCTGAACAACGAGAGTTTTGAATACAGCAAGAGCTTCTACGTCAAGAGCAAGAAAAACTTGAGCAAGAGTCCAAAGTATCTGGTGATGCTCTGCAGTGGTGAGGCAAGTCAAGAAGAGTTTAGATAAAATTTGATATTCATTCATGAAGTCGATATAAAGTGGTTTGAAATTAGGAGATTTTTCCAGTTGCCTCTCCAAATTGAAGAATCATTTTTGAGAGTAGTTAGTGATTCTTTAAATGGGGTATCTACAATGTATCTGCCATCAGGGTTCCTTTTGGTAGTCTTGACAAACAGCTCTTCGCAGAATTTATTATTGGAGTTTATTGGTATTTTGGTACTGATTTCTTCAGTTTCCCAAAATAATTTTAATTGTTCTTGTATGTCTAGTATTTGATTGAAATGGCAATTTGTTTTCGTCTGTTCATTTTCATACATGAATGGTCCAGCCACTATCCAACCAAAGGCTGTATTTCTTATATGTGGTTGACCTTTGCCTAATTTAATCTCCTCTGGCATTATTACATTCCAGAATAGATCTGCACCTATAAGAATATCGACATCCTTAGGTATATAGAATTGTTTGTCTGCTAATTGGATGTGTTTAGGAATTTTTGGAATGAATGAGCTGAGTGTTCGCAGGGGTGTTTGTTCTGTTATTTTATCAAGGACATAGCATATCAAGTTGGTTTTTAATGCAGCATGAAGCGATTGGATTTGAATATTAATTTTGCAGTTGATGCTAGTTGTACTTTGATTAATGCCTAAAGCAGAAATATTTACTCGAGTCTTTAAGAGCTCCAGTTTATTGCATAAATTGCATGTGATGAAGCTGCTTTGAGATGCACTGTCTAATAGCGCTCTTGCAATGACTATGCTTCCAGATTGATCTCTTCTCTTTACTTGAACCGTTGCTAAGAGAACAAGCTGATTAGTCGAATTACAATTTGCTACCATGGTGTCGATAGGCTCGTTTGGTAGAATTTCATTTGTGGGTGTCACGCTAGAGTCATTCGCATCAAAATGCAACAAGGTGTTATGTTTTTTACTGCACTTTTTACAAGCACCTAAATCATAGTCTTCACAATCTTTCTTAGACAATTTGTTCGTAGCTTTCTTTTTTGTAATTTCTTGCAATCTTTTGCAAGCACTTAATTGTAGGAATTGGTTACAAGAATAGATCGAGTGATTTTGTATTTGTACGTATTAGGTTTTTGATTTGAAACAAGAGTAGTTAATGGACGTTGTCGAACATTTGAATTGTTTCGTTTGTTAACTTGCTTTGATTGATTTTCTAAAGCTTCTAATAGTTGACATCTTAGTTTCAGAAATTCTTTGAAATCTGAAAGTTTTGGGAGCTCGTTATTTAATGTTTTAACTTCCCATTCGCGTTTGGTGTTTGAATTTAGCTTTAGTGTCCATTTTGTGTATAAGTAAAGTATTCCAGTCATTGACCTTTTGACCTAAAGCTTGTAAGCATAACAACTGCTTTAAGAACATATCATACAGTTTTCTTAATTTGATTGCTGACTCAAGCTTAATAGCTGGTATTTCTATAGAGCATTGATATGATTGTTTAATAGGAATTTTTTTATTGTTATACCTTTCACATAAAAGAATCCATGAAATTTCATAATTAGTCTCACTAGTTTCTAAAGAACTGATTACTTTAGCTGCAGGACCAGAAAGACTCGATTTTAAGTAATGTAATTTTTGAATTGCAAAAAGTTTAAGATTTGAAGAAATAGGGAAATGAAGGTGTCTTTGAACTCAAGCCAGTTCCTGATTTCACCTGAGAATTTGGGCAACTGAATGGTCGGCAACTTTATGGACATGTCATCTGTTGATTAAGCTGCAGAAATTGGAGATTCAGTCACTGATTGAACAATTATAGTGTTAAATCATTAGATGGTCAGTGAGGATTTTAATTGTACGCCAACCTCAGCTGTTCATTAATTGTAGCATTGTTTGTATCTTTGAATTTTTTAATGATTAAGTTTCCCATAGCGGTTGCGGAAAAATAATCCCTATGAAAATTGTCTCGCTCAGAAAATTGTGCCTCAACGTCAGCATCATCGGACGCAGCTTGAATAGCATCTTGCATGTCATTAAATTCTTGAAAAACTTCTCGCATGCGAGATAAATGTTTTTCTAATTCAGTTACATCCTGAATATCGATTGGTGGTTTTGAATTTATGTCAAGAACATGGGTTTTGAATGTGGTCAAAGCATGTTTTTTGCCGCACGCTTTCTTATTAGAGCCTTGATTTCGCTCATGATTACGAAAGAGTTACTCGAGATGAAAATAATAATGAAAAGGACTAGAATTAGTAGGGAAGGAGGATTCAAAGTAAATTGGAATGGATAAAGGAATAGTCGGAATTCACTTACATGGCAATGATTCATAGCTGAAGAATGCAGTTGTCTGGACACTGGACATTGTAGCGTAGAAAACTGAACCAATAATGCTAGCATGGAAGTTTCATTCGAATCGAATAATGATGTTGATTATCCGGTTGTCTTGTTGACTATCTGGCTCGAAGGACCATAAAAAATAGTTTATTTAGTAAAAGAACCAAAATTTAGATTTACGTGAGAAGACAACAATGGCTAGCTGCCTTCCTCACAGCTAGTTGCTAACAATGCAAGAGCACAAGAAAATTGAAGCATGCTCATTCTCTCTTGAAATATAATAGAAAATTGTAAAAAATAGCTGAAATTTCACAAGACAGATAAAAATAGATAAAATAAAAATAAATATAACACATAAAATTATATACCGTAAATATTCTACTATAATGCGAAAAATTTTGATCCTAAATTTGTGGGATCGCATTATACAAGAGAGAAAAATTAGCGCTACAACAGCTGGGGAGGGGGGCTGATGAACTTCAAACGAAAATAGTGTATAACATTGAATATATTGGTATATTAAAGTGCGTTATACAGTATATTAATTCACTTTTTATCTCAATTTCCTGTCCACTTTTATGTCACCCAACCCCCCCCCCCCGCCGGGGGGATAAAACTGACTTCGATCTGATGCATTTGAAACGAAAACTAGCATAAAATATTTAATATACTGGTACATTACAAGTACATCATACAGTTTAAACAATATACATTGCATTAATTTGCTCTTTTTCTCAATTTCCCATCCACTTTTCCGTCACCAAAAGTTAACTTGGAGGGGGGGGGGTGATTTCAAACTAACATCCATCTGACAAATTTCAAAAGAAACTAGCATTTAATATTCAATATATTGGCATATTATAGTATATTATGCAGTATATACAATATACGATACATTAAGGGTGTGTCTAAAAGGTCCGACCGGTCTGTGATCTCGTTTTATTTATTATAATTTCTCTTGCTGCCGTTTATTGATAATTCACTAGTTTCTTATAATAGTCGCGCCAACTGTCCCGCGAGGGCGCTGCAGGTTTTCGCCATTACTGCAATGTGAAATGTGCGTTTGCTTGGCTTGTGTGTAGGAGAAAAAATTGTTGTTACACGTTCTGTTAACGTTTGTTTCTAAACTAGACATTTAATGCTATTAAATATGGCTTCGAGGTCTAGTGGAACATGTTGTGCAGTGGTGGGATGCAAAAACAACTGCAGAAAGTTGAAGATGTGGAAGGAAGAAGACTGTGACATTCACGAAGGTAAATTGCACGACAATTGCCCATGTTTGCAGCCATTTGCTCTTCATCGTTTCCCCAAAAGCAATGAAGAGAAAAGATGTTGGATTGCCGCGTTACAGAGAAAAAACTATACACCAGGAAAAAATGCAGTGTAGTTGTTTTTTTTGTTTTTTTTAATTTGATTGAATCTGGGGCTAAAGATTATATCTTACCCTGGGAATCGATTGAAATTATTCACCGAATGGAACCAAACCAATACTATGGATTATTCGAAATAAATAAGTAGATCAACTATTTTTTAAAATTTTAAACTTTAGGTGTGTGGTGTACATTTTGTTGGGGAAGTTAGAACTGAAGAACACTGCATTCAACCTTGGCCATAATGAAAAAGTGGTAATTTGCAGAAATCATTATAATTAAGAATTTCAGTGTTACAAAATGATTCTGTTATGTGCGACTTTTGTTACGTTTAAGTGCCACTATCTTTCTCTATTTCTATTTTTGTAGAAAGGCAGTAGAAGAAAACTCTGTCGAACTGTTGCCGAGGCATCATGTAAGAGGCGAAAAAAACAAAGCGAGCATGAAATGTTGGCAGCACCGCCTCCTGAAACTAATGAAAATTATGAAGAGGATGATAGTATCATTGTTGATCCAGAGGTAAATGATACAGTGGAAGAAAGAAGTCATCAGGACATGAGCACGCAAACAAGTCTAACAGTAACAGATGCTTGCACCCAATATGAAGATCCAATACAAGAGCATAAGTATTGCACACAGAATCGCGAGGTACGATTGTCATCAGTTCATCTGCAAACATCTGTGACAACTTCTTTCGTACGAATCACCGATATGACGGTTCGTTCGTGGAAGATCGTCAGTTAGAATTAATTGAGGACAAACTACCTCCTTGCCTGTAGATTCGATCATCGACTTAATTAGCTTACATCTAATTACCTATCTATAATGTGATAGTTTCGTGGTGGCCTTAATAATTATAAGCTATACCCAACAACTAACCCAGTAATTGTCGAAAAATTTAGGTCTCCTCCCCGTGACCGTATAGTAAATGATAGTAGAATTCTATTCTCCCCTTTTTCTTCTTTCTTCAAGCAATACCTCCCTTCCTTATAGCTGAAAATTTGTTTGACCACAATGAGTGACTAAACTTTACTTTAAAGGCGCAAACTATTTATTGGCAGATCAAATAAAACATAAAACAACATTCGTTAATTACTGCAAAAATATAGGTTGGATAAAATAAACTTAAGCTCAATGATATCTAAGAGTTAACTAAAGCAAAAAAAAAAAAAATCAAATCAATTTCAATTCGCACTTACAATAATTAAATAATACTTGGCAATTTACTGTTTAAATTAAAAGATTTCCCTTCCTACTCCCCCAACAATTTACACTAATCATAGAGTTCTCTAGAATTAAAGTTCCTTGCATAGCAGATCATACTCTGTACTTATTTCAGTAATTACGTTTGGTAATGAAAGTTCAATACTGTTCTCCCTCAAAAGTTATTGCACACGTGTTGGGCCCAATTAAAACTACACAGTACCTTGTCTTCACACAATATTGCCCCCGGCTTGCGTGGATTTCGTTGCAGCCGCCTCCTCAGTTGTTATTCCGCTGACCTCCCGTCGTGGTCGTTCCCACGAAGGCTCCGCCGTGGTTGCTTCGCTGATCGTTCGCCTGTCGTTGCTTCATTGCTCCTTAGCAGCCACCGCACCGGGTTCACTGAAACCGTCCCGCATATTGGCCACTATTACCGGCTCAGGACTCGAGAATCGCCTTGCTTAGACCCCGCAAGAAACTCCTTCTCGCCCCGTCCTGTCCCACCAAGTAACAGTGCTTACGCTACGTACAGATTCAGCTTACCGGTGTTGGCCCTGCTCTTTCCCGACGATCCGTTCGCTAGTCCCTCGCATCGGTCGCCGCTCTCGGTCTGGTCCCGGGATGATGGCTGTACAGGCACCTCGTCTACGACGCTGGTACTGGTTACTGCGCTGCCATCAGCTCGTTCCGACTGAAAAGATCTCGCCGCTGTCGTAGTGATTCCCGCTCGCAGAAGAGCACCTTTTCTTTACCCTTACTCAGCAAAACCTCGTCCAACGCTCTCTTTTACATTACTCTGCGTCTCTTTTCTCTCTGTCTGTGTGTCTTCTCTCTCTGTCTGTGTCTCTTCTCTCTCTGTCTTTCTTTCTTTTTTAAAAAAAAAAGTTTTTTCTTCCTAGAATTTTCTTTTTTCTACGCAAAGGATCTCTAACCTTGAACTCTATTTCTCCGAATTTCTTCTACCCCCTCTTTGTTCTCTTTTCCCTTCCCTTCCTATCGCGGTTTCCCCCCCCCCCCCCCATAATTTTTTTTATTTCCTGGTGGTTCTTAACCCTTCTCTCAAGTTTACAGTAAATTGCCAATGTATGTAAACCTGAACACTTGAGAAATATTTTAAATAAATGAAAATAACTACTTTAATTGCTAAATCTCTCATCAAGTTCAACTTATTATTATTTAGCTCTCTCATTGTGTTCATTCACCTTGTCAGCTCGATTGTTCAGTGCCTTTCTTTAATTATTATCGATTTCCCCTTAATTTCTACCCCTTTTAGTTTATTTCTAATTTAATTTGTGTATAATCGTACGTCTACACGGATATAAATGTGTTTATATCCGTAGGGACATATTCATATGTCACACATCCAAGTCACATTTCATGTTTTGGAATCCCAGTGACATGGCTGACAATGATTACAAATGTTATACTGGACTATCGATTTCAATTTTCAAGGTCATAGTAACAGCCCTCTCTAAGTGCACTGTAATTAAGCATTACAAGCTGTCCGTGTTTGAGCAAATTTTCATTATATTTGCTAGATTACGCTTGGGCTTGTTATATGGCCATTTGAGCAGGCGCTCAGGAGTCAGTACTTCCTATATTTGCAAGCTCATGAAGTTTTGGATTCCTATTATGGCTGCTGAATTAAAATTGTTTGTTCAATGGTTGCCAAGGGAAACTATTCGAGCTACTATGCCATCACAGTTCAAACAATTATATCCCTCAACGATGTGTATACTTGACTGCATGGAAATATTCACTGAAAAGCCAAAGCTCTTGTACAGTTGTGCTATTACATACAGCCAATACAAGTCACACAATACTTTTAAACTGTTGGTTGCTATTGCCCCAAATGGTTTAATGATGTTTCTCTCGAATTGTTACGGAGGACGTGCCAGCGATAAGTTTATAACATCTAAATGTGGCATCCTTGATTATTTTTTGCCCGGTGATCAAATTATGGTAGATCGTGGGTTTACCATACAAGATTTATTACCTCCTGGGGTTGAAATGAATATTCCAAGTTTCACACGTGGCCAATCTCAGTTACCAGCTGAAGATGTTACCAAGAGTAGGCGTATTTCATCTCTGAGGGTACATGTAGAAAGAGCTATAAGGAAGCTGAGAACTTACAGAATACTTAAAGGTAAAATATCACTGAAAACATACAAATGCATTGATGACATTATCATTATATGTGCAGCATTGTGCAATGCTCAAAATTCCATAATTAAAACTCTAAAATAATGATTCGAAACTTCAAATACATTAGTTAAATAAAACATATCACTGCTTTATTAAAAATATACAGTATGCGGCAAAATAAGCAGTACTGAAATTATGAAACGTTTATGAAACATGCGCATTTCAGTACTGTTTATTTTGCCGCATACTGTATATCAACACATAACTCGGTAGTTGAATACGTCTTTTGATATTGATCTGATAAGTTCAATTTTTTTGTTTTAAAAAGATCAGTCGTATATGGTAGTAAAAACCTAAAGTAAAACATCCTGAGATGGGTTACAGTTCTTTTCACATAAGTTTCATTGAATGGAATTGTTAGTGTTATAATCTTCTTTGTGTGGGAACTGTAAATTGCCAATATTGCCGTGGTTCTTTTGGTACAGTGCAATGTCAGCTGAATTTGCATGAAGTAACCTCTGCTTCCTGTCTCATGCAGATACAGCTCACTAGATTCATCATAACGAACATCGTATTTTTTGGACTGAAATAATTCTTCTAAATTTTCATGAAGTGGGCATTTTATTTCTATTATGGTAGACTCATCTAAAATGCCATCTGGAGTTGCTGCCAGCCAAGCATCTTCTGGGCATATAAAAGTTCCAGTACATGTTACAGTTCTTTGTAATGTCTCCTCCAAAGCTAACCTGGCTTTGCTTTCATTGGCAATTCCATGTCTGGTTGCAAAATTGCCAGTAAATGAATTGTTGACATGTGCATATAGGAAACGCTTAGGGTCAGTAGTGCTTTTCTTGGGGCACTTATTTGCAGTTGATGCAGTGAGGTGTATTTTTCTTGTGTCCATCAAAATGCCAGTGCTAAGTGGGTTTGAATCATGGTTTCATGTTGCCTCCTCAATCTCTTCGGTCACATGCACACTAGAGGAAATGTATTTTGTGTAGAATTTTCCGCATTCATCACAACCAACTGAAGGTTCAGGGTTATCGCTATGGTTATGTGGGGGTGTTTCTGGTAGGAAATGAACATCAGTTCGCTGTGGTGAATTTTCTACTGTTGTTTCTGTTGTGACTGTATTCTGAAGGCAACTTGGGTAGAGCAGTACATCCTTGAAAATGCTATTTTCAATTGACGACTTGTACTGAGCATGTGAATAACATTGGCAAAACTTTTTGGAAGGAGGAGAGTTTGTGCATCTCTCTCCCTGCCTCATTTTCATGTGTTTCACTGTTTGGGGCATCACATCTTTCTTGGTCCCACGATTCCAAACTTGTGCAACGTCGGTGCAGGCTTCGCCTGTCAGGTGTTCATTATTTGCGTATGATATTTTAAAAAGTAATACACCTGTGTGACTACACACTTTCCCAAGACCTGCCATGCAACTGCATCCAGCGGTTTCAACATTTCCACCCTTTCGACAGCAGACCCAAACATCATGATATTGGGAAACTGTCTGTGAAAGTCTAACCTGATATTTTAGGAGCACATAATCATGAACAATTGTTGACAAAACAACTCCAATCCACCCACTAAGCAGGAAGTTCACAGCATCCATACTCAGCTTGGCTGCTGCTGGTTTATTATCACATGCCAGTCGATTGAGCAAATATTCCTCAATGTCTTCATGAGTGGTTTTAGGCCAAGTTTTCACATCTTCCACCCATCCAACATTGATGCTATTTGGATGTGGAATTTTATCACCTATTTCAGAAATCATATTTTTGCTTTTATTAAAGTTATACTAAAAAACATGTTACATCTTCCACTTTTGTTTTATTTGTACTCTTTACATACTACAACCATCTATGGTTAATGAACTTTTCCACAAATGAATGGATAATTACTATTCTAAATCAAAGACTAGTCTATTAATTTTTAAAAATTTAAGGGATGAGTTAATAAATTAAAAATGCATGTTCTAGTAATAGTGGTCTAATAATGTACTAATTTAGTAGTTAAGAAAGACACAACTTACCTCCAAGTTCAATGAAAGCCAGTGGTAAATCACTTCAATCAACGTAAAGGTGCAAAAACGAAGAAATAACCTGTGCTTTAGTTGACTTGCACACAAACGCACATTGCAGCAATGGCGGATGGGCAGGGCCAGCCAACATGGCTGCGCCCATAAGATTTATGGGAAAAAAGTGAATAATTGAACAATATAGGCATGGCATTAAATAAATTTGTAACAAAGTTAAAAAGTGAAAAAAATTTTCGCCCAGTAAAATTTTTAATGGCCACTGTGTTCTATCTTCTGAAATTGTCAAAGAACGTTTTATAAAGTTCAATTGTATATTCATTACAGTACTTAATGCATGAATACATAATATGTACTTTAATAATTTCTAAAAATGAACATAAAACTACATATAATCTCCTGTAACTGTATCGTTTTTGTCTTCTTCAAATTTAAATAACATGTTATTATCTTTAATAAACCACCATCTGTACTGTATTAAGGAATTTTTTGAAGAATCAGGCAAAATGAATCCGATTTTGAATTTTTTAATTGTATAGATCCAAGTTATTTATTTTTCAAATTGTAAAAAAATAGAGATTTTTTTCTGTACATTCTTGCATATTTTATTTCTGGTAAATTAGCGATGAATCAAAAAATGGTGTGCGCATTATACAAGAGGGTAAAATTTTTACTAGATTTTTGGGCTCTGAAAATGGGATCGCATTATAGTAAAATACTTACAGTAGATAAGATATGGACAGTGAAATGGTAATAAAATAAATAAATTTATAAATAAAATTAAAAACAGTACACTAAGCAATGCTAATCGATGAAATCTCTAGGTCCAAGATGGCAGCAATCAACTAACGTGATTAGATCTAACTGCAGTTATGCTATTTCTCATTTCAACCGACTGTCTAGTTGATCTGAGCCAATAACCACTTGGCAAAGATACACAAACAAATAGTTTGCAGTCAGGTAGCTTCAAAACCTGAAACAAAAGATATTGTACATTCATGAAAAGTGAAAGAGATGCTTTTGTTTTCATTTTTAATAACATGATGCTATTGTATATACTGTTACTTCTTTGTGTTATATGCATTATTTATTAAAATACAAATTAGTAAATAGGTTAAATTTTTATAATATAGTGGAGGACCTCAAATCCAGAAACCACAAATCCAGATGTCAATAATTATTTTAACTGTATAACTGTGTAAACTTTTATTTTAAAAGAAATTTTTAATAACTGTCGTTAGAAACTATTTAATTAAATATATACACATGAGTTAAATATAAGGGTCGTACAAATGAAAACGAAAATATTATATTTTATCCAAAGTGTATACAAGGAATTTAAAAATACTCTCCAAATGCGTTAAGGCATTTATCCCAATGTGTAACAAGGCGTGTAATTCCTTTATGGAAGAATTCTTTCGGTTGCGTGTGGAAGCATCCCAAAACCTCTTCCTTCACTTCATTGTCCGACTGAAACCTGCGGCCTTTCAGATGTTTCTTGAGATCCCCAAACACGTGAAAGTCACATGGGGTTAAGTCAGGGCTGTAAGGTGGATGCCGCATTGCTTCCCAGTTGAACTTTTTGATGAGGTCCACCGTTGCTTTCGAGGTGTGAGGATGCGTGTTGTCGTGGTGAAGAAGCACTCCTTCAGTAAGAAGTCCAGGACGCTTGCATTTGATAGCTGCGCGCAGTGACTTCAATGTTTCCCCATATTGTGCTGCGTTAACTGTGGTCCTTTTTCACGAAAATCCAGTAAAATCGGGCCTTCGCAATCAAAAACACGGTCAACATCACCTTCCCCATGTTGTTTGCGATTGCTTTTGATTTTTTCCGGGGTGATGACCCATAATGCTTCCATTGATGACTTTGACGTTTGCTTTCGGGTTGGAAATGAAAACACCAAGTTTCATCCCCTGTAACGATTCTGTCGACTAAATTCTCTCCTTTCTATTCATAGCCAGTCGAATGTTGCAGGGACATGGCTATTCGAACACCAAGTTGTTCTGATGTTAAATGATGCGGGACCCATTGTGCACAGATTTTTCTGTAGTGGAGTGAACAGTTCCACGACTAAGGCCAGTTTTAGCAACCATGACATCTATTGTCACTCTTCTGTTTTCTTTTAAGACGGCGTCAATTTTGGATTTGGAATCATCCGTTATGGTGCGGTTTGCTTGTCCAGGTCATTGATCATCTTGCAATGATGACCGTCCCTCCGAAAATATCTTGCTCCATGCCCAAACATGAGTGAAGGTTAGGCAGTAATTTCCGTAGACGTTCTGCATACGACGATGAATATCAGAAACTGAAACTCCTTCACATGTCAAAAAACGAATTACTGGTCTCGGTTCCTGTTTCGTTGACTCCATTTTGTTGTTTGGACGAAGCGATCACTCGCAGAGCTTCGAAGCGCGAGCTATCGTTCTTTCTCATGTGATGCAACACATGCAACCTATTGTTCAATTTGCACATGGGGTTTCGCAATTGCTGAAAACAAAACTTACAATCCTACGCGTTGTCTTTTTTCCCCCCACACAAATTTTCGTTTTCATTTGTACGACCCTTATAGTTAACATTATATAACTTCAACCTTATTATTTATACAGGGTCTTTCTAAATTATCTCCCGTATTATACATGTTTATTACTCAAAAACTATTACAGATTTTGACGTGATTTTTTTTATTCACAAAGAAAAACTCAAAAAGTTTCTTAGCATGCCTTAATAAATTTCATCCCCCCCCCCCACCCCTCCCCCATTTGTGGCATGAAGGACATCAAAGCGAAACTCTGTTTCTTCCCATTTTCAGGCTAGCATTTTGGTGCAGTTTAATGCATGATCGAGTAATTGGACTTTTCTTTTCCCTGAAGACACCATTACCGCTGCAACCTACCCAGATATGCTGGAGAACTACCGTACCTGATTCCACAGTTGGAAGAACTGCAGCCCAACATAGTCTACCAACTGGGGCCTGGAAGTTATGCAGTACCTTGATAAGAACTTTCCAGGACGATGGATTGGAAGGGATGGGCCAATCCCTTGGCCCCCTCGCTCACCCGATGCGAACCCTCTGGATACTTTCTTCTGGGGATATGTGAAACACTGATGTTGATGACATTGAAACTCTCAAGAACAGAATAATTGAAACAATCACTCAAATCGCCCCCGAAATTTATTAAGGCATGCTAAGAAACTTTTTTAGTTTTTTCTTTGTGAATAAAAAAAAATCACGTTAAAATCTGTAATAGTTTTTGAGAAATAAACATGTATAATACGGGAGATAATTTTAAAACACCCTGTATATAGAAAATTGTAATTGAAAACAAAATTTTAAGGAAAATCAATAATTACAAAATTTATTGATTGCCAATCATATTTCCAGACGCGAATAATTTAAAAAATTGCATTTCAGCCATATTTTAGAGGAAGCATAACTCAAGTGATAAGGCCAACTGAGCCAACAATTTTGGACTCTGTAGAAGACGACAAAATCTGGCGAACTTTCCTAATCTAAGCTTTACCCACAGGGCATCTTATCGGACTCGATCCAGATAGAGTTAGATGCATATAAATGCGAGGCACTTTTAGATTAAATCAAGTCGATCTGGATTGAAACGTGCATGAAAGCGCAGTGAGAGTACAGATAAGAGCAGTTGCTATAGTCGGAAAAACATTGTTAAAGTCCATCCTGTTTCTTTCATCCATGCATCCATTCCGGGGATGAAAATTATTACTACTTAAATAAACAACACATTCACTATACAACAATACGCATTTCAACAATCAATCAGTCAACCAACAATTAAACATCATGCATCTATATATTTTTTTATATTTAAATAACTCATTGCTACAAACATTCTGCTTCTAATTTATTTCAAAAATCAACCTGATGACGAGCTGAAGTCTCAAAAGCGTTAGTTAATTTGTTAATTTTGAACAACAATCCATCAAAATCCCAACTTTGGTAAGTGTGTACTTTATTTACACTGCCGGCAAAAAAAAAAAAAAAAAAATGCAACACCTAGAAGGAATGGATTGATTTATTTGAAAGTTTGCACACATGTAGCATTGGTGGCATACAAGAAATGCTTCAAATTGCAATACAGTACGTCCAGAAGAACGTTGTATAGGATGGCTCCCATGCCCCAATAGACCACATTAGTAGGTCGTATAACCGCTGCGAGCTTGAATGCAGGCCTCATCCCTTGCATGCATATGGTCATTGGGATAAGTTGTTCCAGGCCTCCTGAACATGCTTGTGTGACGTCCACCCACCCCTCATTCGGAAAACCACCACTCACCACTTGCACAGTATGTGTCGGGGAGAGGATGTGTCAAGGGTTTGGGACCCAAAACGCAGGATGACTGGGACACAAAGCTTGGGGTTAAATGTCATTTATTCGCACACTAATCGAAACAGGTACCAGCATACAATATTAACAAATACCTGAACCACAATTCAGAACTCTATAATTAATTGAGGGGCCCCTCACAGTCATAGATTCAATCTAATCCTACTTAATTTTTATTGGGGGGGGGGGGCGACATTAGAAGGTACCTCGTGAAGGTTCCCGATATGCACGTTCATAGAGGAAAGCTTCCTGGACAGGACTGAGAGTTTCCTTTAAACTCGGTGCGAGACAACAGTTGAAGTTGCACGATCATACTGCGTTCAAAGAGCGCACCTGGAGTCCTCCAAAATAAGTATTCCCAGATGGCAGATGGCGGCCCAGAGCAGGACACTGTTCTCTACAAGCTCGATTCTCACAGAAAGAAAGCGAAATTGTCACTCACCATATCTTCGGAAACCCTTCACCTGAATTTCCACTCTTGACAGCAGAGTACATTCTCACGGCACCATTTCCATCATCAACAGATCACAGTTTCGTCTACGCCAGGATCTAAACAAGCGAAGGCCGCCGCTCCAAACTCGCAAACATCACTGCCTCTACCAATGACTATGTTATTATTCCTTATTATCAAATTCCACAATAAATTGACATATAACTTCAAAAATTAAATCTATAGCAGCATTCTTGCCGAAATTCCCTCCTTTTTCTCATGTTCGAAAAAACACGGACGATGATCAACGGGACGACCTTGCAAGACGGGAATTTCTGCTGGAATGCCGAAACAGAACACGTAACAAAAGAAAAATTTTTAAATTGAACCACGTCATTTTTCATGAATCCTTATAAACAATGCTCCATTGGAAGCTGGTCTGATCTTCCAAGAAAAACTTAACGAAACAATTCCAGCCTCCAACAGAGCACTCAACAAACACACTACCGACAATGAACGCTGACACAACACAACCAACAAACAACACTACATTAATTATACAATAGCCGCTTTTACACATAGCAAATATCATTTTAATGCTCTAATTAGATTTAACAGACAACACAGCACCTCAAGCATAACTCCTCATACAAAACACTAATCACGTGATCACAAACCCCTTGCACAAATGCTGATTAGCGATAATTGAAAGCACGTTTTTATCATGATACATTTTCGCTGGACACATGCGACACCCAAAACTAACATGGAATGTCACATTGGCACAATTGTGAATTTGTTGCAGCTGGTGTGCAGCGACGATGAACGTTATGTCCCAACATGTCCCACACTTGCACAATTAACGACAACATCTGGAGATCGTGCTGCCCAGGGAAGTAGTGCCACATGATGTAAGGCCTGCAAGCTAAAACAGGCAGTGTGTGGACGGGCATTATACTGCTGGAAAAACGTGTTACCTTCCTGTTGCAAGAAGGGCAGAAGAACGGGTTCCATTATCTGTTCAATATTCCATCCACAAACACTAAGGTTGATCGCAAGTTGTAACTGATAGCACCCCCACATCATTACGCCAGGGGTTGGATCTGTATGCCATAGACGAATACTGTGGATGATGGCACTGGTGTACAGGCAGAATCTGCTCTCATCAGAAAAGACCACAGACCTCCATTCGGCTCGCCAGTCGGCTCTTTCGTGGCACCACTGTAACCGCGCAGCACGACATTCTTGCAGAAGTGGGAGTCTGGCTAGAGATCCATGCCCACAGTCCTGCAGGTAGCAAACGGTTACCAATGGTCCGTTTTGACAAAACTGGTGCCACTCTGGCACTTACCTCTGCTGTGAATGCCGTGTGGTTGCTCAAAGCTTCTCGTACGATTTGATGATCTTGGCGTGGGTCAGTAGTGCGTGGGTGTCCAGAAACAGGTCTACGTGAGTGCGTTCCTTCCGTAAATCACTGCTGACAACATCGAGCCACCAGAGAAACATTACGACCGATCTTTGCCGTGATATGTCGATCAGACCATCCAGCCTCTCGAAGTCCCACAATCCGACCATGAGTTGTTGCACAGGAGCACGGCAGTGTGTGCGAGGCATTGCAGTTGTTGTCACAATACCTACAGTCAACTATACCAGTACAATGCAGATGCGAAACTGATGATTTCATGCAAATCTAGTCTGAACCATTCTTCTCCAGGAGGAGCATGGGAGCCAACCTGTACAATGTTCTGCTGGGTGTATTGTCTTGCAATTTGAATCATTTCTTCTGTGCCACCAATGCTTCGTGTGTGCAAAATTCAAATCTACCCATTCCTTCTAGGAGTTGCATTTTTTTTGTTTGCAAACAGTGTATTTAAGTATTGATTTATTTATTAATCAACAATTGCAGTCTTACTCCGTTATTACTAATTCTTGCTTAATATGAATTGTTTCTCTGGTCCTGCCCGCTGAGTGCTATTCTTTCGTTTCCGGATATAATACGAATAAAATTTTGGGTCCCCTGAAATTCGTAATAACAGGGCTCAAGTGTATTTACAAAGAGTCTATCAGCATTGCATTAATAAAAAACATTAAATTACTCTTAATAATCAAGTACTTTACAATTACATTGATGCAGTGATAAGACAAACAGTGATTTAAAAAAAAATCACTTTTACTTCTCCATTTAGTATTTAAAATATCTTTTTTTTTTTTTTTTTTTTCAGCCCTCCCAAGTTCAAAACGTAAAGATGATATTGAGAAATTGGCAAAAATGTTACAAGATTGTTGTAAAGCAAGAAGTCATCGTGCCACATTGCAAACAACTTGGGAACCTGATCCAGTAAATGTTTGTTTTAATTTCAAGTTTTTAACTTTTTAGAATTTAAATTGAATTACAATTTAAAGGAATTACACACAGAAAGCATTTATCATATATTAGAACTTGCATATGGAAAAATACAGTACAGCCATAATTAAACCTTGGACTAATAAGTAATGGACGTTTGCACTCGACGATTCTCAGTCTCCCTACTTCGATCCAGATGACATTAAAGACCTGTGGCGCCATCTACATCGCGCAGATAGATTCGGAAAACACCACTGAAAAACATTAATTTACCAATTTAAGTTATTTTTTATTGCTTTTTAAAAAATAAAAAACAGTTTTGAAAATAGCATGCATAAGGCACTATGTTCAGCTTCCATTTGCATTGTTGTTTATGTTAATTATGATGACAAACTTAAGAAAGCGTATACTTGCGATTCATGAGTTCATAGATGTTGTATTTGGTGAAAGAAACGACGGCAGTACACAAATTGTACGAGAGCAATGTTACGATGTTTATTCATTGAGTGCTACAATAAGAAGAAAAGAACAAGTAACACCACCTAGTGGCAAAAACTGAAAAAGGCAAAGTACGTACCCCCCCCCCCTGCCTTGAAAGGCTTGACTTTCAAAACGTGGCAAAAAGCAATAAAACAAATACTCAAAAAACATTAACAATTAATGGACAAATTTTAATCTCATCATCAGGGAGCGAGTGGTTTTGAGAAAGTCTAACAAGAGTCAGGAAGGCACGCTCAATTTTCTAACAAGACACCATACATTCAGGCATCCTTGGGATATAGACAATTGTTCTTGAAACGCAATATAAAGGCAATGATGCGATTAAGATATGAAAATCTGAGAATCTTGAAAATGGGAATGAAGAACAAGCAGCAGTGGCAGATATTACATCTAACCTTTTTACTTCCAGAAGATCAAGTGGTACGGAAGGCGTTTGGAGAGTTGGCCAGGAAGATTCTTCTAGAGAGAGCCACGGTGGTCCATGAAACCAGAAGGCGGAATCCTTCAGCGCAGTAGGAGAGGATGTCGGCAGGATTATTTCCACCGGAGACGTGGTTCCACACAGCATTGTTGGGGAGTGTCTGAATCTCAGATATATGATTAGCGACAAACGTGTGTAGACGACTTGGATGGAGTAAGTACAATAGTGGAGTCAGTCCAGAAGAAGCACTGATCAAACGTAATTTGGAGCACAGAAGTAACCTGCTGGGCTAAGCGGGCGAGAGTAAGAGCACCACAAACTTCTAGTTAGGGAATGGATATAGACTTGAGAGGAGCCACTTTGGCTTTTGAACACAATAAATTTGAGAAAATAGCACCGTTTTGATCAACATAGATGCAGGCGCCATAGGCTTTGACGGACACGTCGGAGAAGGCATGAAGCTGTATATTTTTCGGATCATTGCATATGATACGTCTGGGAAAGGCAACTTCGTTTATGGCAGGAAGATCATCTTTCAAGTTCAACCATTGAGTGGACAAAGAGCGAGAAATATTATCGTCCCATGAAAGTTTCTCTAACCAAAGCGCTTGCAACATCATCTTGGCCATAATAGTGCAAAGGCTTAGCAAGCCAAGAAGGTCGAAAATCTGAGATATGTCGCTTAGTTATCCTTTTTGGAGAGGTAAGAGAAATAGAGAATGTCAACTTATCATCAAGTGGCGACCAATGCAATCCAATAATCTTTGTGCTATCATGCGAGCCAATATCAACTAGGTTGGTTGGTTATTAGCATTTTTGGCATCGACTACTCAGGTCATTTTGTGCCATTTACACGAGTTATATCTGTAAGCAGCCCGGGACAAACACAAACATCCATGCCCTTGGTGGGATTCGAACCCACGACCAGGTGGACTCGAGAACTAGAAAGCATACGCCCTAGCCCTTTCGGCCACCTGACCAGCCAATATCAACTAGGATAGGATGAATGTCGGACTCCATGAAGCCTGAAAGAATTAGAGGCTCGTTCGAGATCCATTTTCATAAGTTGAAGCAACCAGTCTGTAGAGTAGCAAAAGGTTTTTGCACAGTACCTTTGCTGTGGAGATGTCGTTCGCTCCACTCAACAAATCATCAACGTAGAAGTCTTCTTTTATGATTCGAGAGACCTCAGGAAGGGATTGTGCTCATTCAATACCCAATTCGTACAAACATTGCTAAGAAGCTAGCAGAAGCAGTACCATAAGTAACAGTGTTCAGATTATAGGTTTTGATGACATCATTTGGATCAGGTCTCCATAAGATCCGCTGCAAGGGTCTTTGAGACTCATCAATCAAAACTTGGCGATACATCTTTTCTATATCAGCAGAGAAGGCATAGACTTGTTTGCGAAATCGGATTAGAACACTGAACAGATCCTGTTGAATTATAGGGCCGATCAATTGTAAGGAGTTAAACGATTCACCAGAGGTAGTGGGAGCAGATCCATTGAAAACAACGCAAAGCTTTGTGGTCAGACTATCTTCCTTGAGAATGCCATGATGAGGTAAAAAGCAGGAAACCTCAGAAGGTGCAGGATCGCAAACGGACATGTGGCCCAAGTCTTCATATTCTTGCATGACCTGTGCATAACGCTGATGCAAGACATTATTGGAAGCAAATTTACTTTCGAGATTTAGAAGGGAATTTTCAGCTATTTCGTATGAGTCACCTAATACTTCTTTTTGGAGCCTTATTAAGAGGAATACTGACAATAAATCGACCACTAGAATCACGCTTGATGTGGCTCTTGAAGTGAGATTCACACTCCTCTTCTTCCAAGGTGCGGAACTTAGGGGTATAGGGAGTGCAAGTGTGACGTCAGTCCTTGGAATTCTTCAGTCACGTGACTCGATTTGGTTCCAAACAAGTCTTCTCGCTTCGGGATTTAACATGGTTCCAACGTAGGGATGGAATAAAATCGCTTTGTGTAAGCCCAGTGTTTATAACACATTTAAGATGTGAAATTGTTTAGTTCCTCACTGTCCTAGAAGGAGCCAAAACAGCGATTTAGACATTTTATCGTTTTCCCAAAGAAAGAAAGATCCGCGAACGATGGCATTCTTTTGCTAAGTGATTAAAAGTGATTAAAAAGCGTTCTAATATTAATGTATAAATTATATAATGGGATTAAATGTCTTAATAATAGTATCAATTACACAAATTAACATAATAATTTAAGAGATGTCATTTTTACTGGCCGCCCGTTTCAACGTTACTAGTACGTATATTGCGTGGTTCCAATGTTTGGAACCAGCGATCCCATTTCCTAGGCTCTCGGCCCGTTCATCGCGCAAATGACGTCAGCTGTGACGTAGTCACTTGCACTCCCTATAGAGTTCTTCCATTTTCCAGAAATTTTCCAATTGCTCTTGAATGCGAAGAGAGCTGCGACTAAAATTACAACGAATGTCTTGGGGAATAGTGCAAGGAAACGAGCCAGCTACAATCCATCCAAAATGAGAAGCTTGCAAAATAGGCATTCTGGGTCCAAGTGGAATGCGCCGAGTGAGAACAATTTGCCAGAATGAATTTACTCCAAGGAGAATGTCTATTTCTCCAGGGACATTGAAGTGAGGATCAGCCATCTTCAGGCCATGAGGAATGTTTATGCTGGCAAGATCAATTGGTGTATTGGGCAGATGGCCAGTAATCTGAGGAACGACCAAACATTGAGATTTCAGGCGATAATTGGAGACTCGAGAGTGCAAAAGAATTTCACAACGACAATGGACACTGGTAGTAGAATTGGTGATGCCCTGAACTTGGATGTTGACTGGAGTTTGAGACACCTGGAGCTTCTTACACAGGGAAGAAGTTACAAACGATGAAGTGCTACCATAATCAAGTAGGACTCTTGCTTGATGAGTTTGACCTTGATGATCAACAACATTCACAGCAGCAGTGGAGAGAATAGCACATTGTTCGGAAGAGAACAACGCTGAAAGGGTGACTGTATCATTTTCAGCAACTGAATTCTCGGGGGTGGTTATGGGATCAAGATGTAGAAGAGTATGATGTCTGGCTTTGCACTTATTGCAGCTGTGCTTAGAGCTACAGTTCATGGCGAAGTGACCTTTAGAAAGGCAATTTATGCAGCATTTTAAATTCTTTTCTTTGGCAAAACGTTCTTTGACAGGCATAGATTTGAAAATGGAACAAGAGTATAAGTTATGATCTTTATTGCAGACCGGACAAGAGGACGACGTCGAGACGAACCTTCTTGATGTGGCGGATCGTTCATTTGTGGGTTTAGCATGTCTTTGTTCTAGAGTTTCCAATAAAGAGGCCTTGTTTTCTAGAAATTTAATGAGATCAACGAACGAAATTGGATCAGAAGTAGCAGTCTTGTTTTCAAATTCTTTTACAGTGGAGTTATCTAATTTGGAGTTTATAAGATATACAAGGAATGCATCTCTCTGATGCTCTTTATTGATCAAAGAATCCAGAGATCGAAGATTTTTCTTGATTGAGTCAATCAAGGTGCGTAGTTTAGCAGAGGATTCTTTAGGAATGGACTCTAGATCGAAGATGTCCTACATAAGGTTATGAATTAGTACTTTTGGATTGTCATAGTGATCATGAAGACTGTCCCAAGCAATATTGTAGTTGTCACCAGTGAAGGTGAGATTCTTAACAACCTCTGCCGCTTTGCCAGTCAGCGAGGCTCGCAAATAATGAAATTTTTGTATATTGCTGAGTTCGCTATTTTCATGAATGAGACTCCTACATAAGTCTTTAAAGTTCAGCCAGTCTTCAAACTTTCCACTAAATTCTGGTAGTTTAATGGTAGGTAACTTAATTAAATTAGATGACGAATTAGAGTGGCGTGAACTGCGATGCGAACTTGCAGAACTGGAGGGAGATGTAGGGCGAGGTATACTTCTATCTAACAAATGCTCAGCAATAATAATTATGTTAAAGTACTTAGCTTCAAATTCTGTGGATTCAGAGTCGTTGTCGTTTGTTTCATCTGCGTCGATCTCTAGTTGAATCTCATCAAACGAAGCGAGTACTGGTTCCACGTTGAGCAGCCGTTTACGTAAGTAAGCAGCATCGAAGTCATTCAATGGTGTAGAAGGATTTGCAGATGAGAGTTCTTGTACATAGGATTCGAAACGAGTCAGCTTTGCTTTGATGGAGGTGCATTTTCTTTGGGATCCATTGTATTTGATGAAGCCAGCAAGTTGAATCAGGAGATGCGTAGAGACAAGATGGCGGAATGGCGGGAAGAGCACTAATGATGGAGGGAATGACGAATCAGTGTTGAGCAAACGACAGCATGGAACGGCAAGAAACAGTCACAAAACACGAAAAACAATCAATACACTGAAGTGGAGGACAGAAACATCACGATGTCTTCTCAGTAAAAACACACATTCAATACTTCGAAGGACCAGGAGCAATCATCAACTGAGCTCACGAAAGCAAAGCACTCGAGAGAAATAACTTCGATAGTTGCAAATATTATCCGGCTCGAAGGACCAAACTGTTTGTGTTAATTATGATGACAAACTTAAGAAAGTGTATACTTGCGATTCATGAGCTCACAGATGTATTTGGCGAAAGAAATGACTGCAGTATACAAATTGTACGAGAGCAAAAACTTACGATGTTTATTCATTGAGTGCTACAACAACAACAAAAACATCACGCCCCTATCCTACAAAAAAGGGTGGGCTGCACACAAAAAGAAAAAAAAACAAAACAAAAGTGGATTGACCAAATCATACATCGCTAATCAATCGGCGCCACACATTCCGGTCTCTACACACCATCCCAGCTTCTTCCACGGTCATTCTCTTCTTCATGCACGCACGTCTCTTGTTCAGGCTCTCAAACCCATACAGCTTCAGATATTCATCCACCTGCTCTCTCCACTCTTTCCTCGGTCTCCCTCTTCCTCGCCCGCCATCAACATTACCAACATACAGTCGTTTCGTCAGTCGTTCCTCATTCATGCGTTCCACATGTCCAAACCACCTCAACATTGACTTTGCCACTACATCAGCCACACTACGTTGCATTCCACAATCGTCTCTCACTTTATGATTTTCAGAACACAAAAGAAATTGAGTGCTACAATAAGAAGAAAAGAACAAGTAACAATTGGCAAAAACTGAAAATGGCAAAGTACGTAAAAATCCTTAACAATTGTTAATCAATTCTTTCTGGATAAGGAAAATTGCAAAAAAAAAATAATTACTTATTCGTCTGTGACAGGTTGTTATGTGTCTGTTATTTTGATTCAAATTTATGCATTTCAAGGAAATGTTGATAATTTTTTCATATTGCTAATTGCATGTTTGTTTTCAAGTAAAATATAATTTTTAATTTGTTTTAATGAAGCATTTTATTTCAATTTATTTTTTGAATATACATAAACTCATTTTAATTTTATTGTTAACAAAAAGTTAGAATACATGTTTTTATTAACATAGAAAATATTGAATTTTCTGTTATTTGTTTTATTTCTACCAAACTAATAGCAACTGTGTTCTGTTCTGAATTCTTTAACAATAAAAAAAAAACAAAATAAAAACTACTGAAAAAAATTCAAATGTACACGTTTCTTATTTCAGTTAATAATAATTTTGAATATTGCCAACAACCATTACAGTAATTGGATATATTGTGAAGGCTGTGAGGAGTGGTATCACAGTCTTTGTGTTATGTATGAAAATGAAGAAAATTTCATGTGCCAAAGATGTGGGTCCAGGACAATAATCCTGGCGGACAAGAACTTTGTGGACAAAAACCCCACCGGACAGTATGGATAAAATAATAATAATAATAAATAAAAAACAATAAAAATTCTGGACATTTACAAACAAAAGGATTTTGGAATAGAATTGTGTCCAATTAATTTATCGATTTATAAAAAATTAATTATATTTTAATTGTTGTGAAAAATATAATTAGATTCTGTGTTATTTTACTCACCTGAGATAGATAGGGATGCTTAATTTTTTTTATCATATAGAAAACTTTAAATAGTATTTTGTTTCTATTTTTTACTTACTTTTTTATTGGCAAACTCCAATGGGGCGGGAGTGGGGTTTCTGTCCACTGGGATTTTTGTCCGTATCCCCAAAGATGCACAGGTCAAGAAGCAGGACCATCAACAAGGACAGGAACAAAGGTTTACACTACGCATAAAGTAAAACTACTTTACTTTTACCGTGGTTTACACTGTTTAAAACTAAAGCTAATAAACTTTCTTGCATCTGCACTTCATGAGAATGTTTTTACTAATTTAAAAAAAATCAAATAAAATCTAGAAATAATGTAAATTACAAATTTATAAAAACTAAAATTATAAAAAATTTTATTGTATATTTCCTCTGTCACTGCAGTTTCTATTAATGCTTCTTTACATCTTATTTCCCAGTCCTGTTTAAAATTTTTCCACCTTGCAGAGAGTACTTCCAGCTATTTGGTTCAGGCCTTCTAATTTGTTTTCATTTAATGGCTTTAGCTGAAGGCAAACAACTGCTGTCTGTTCATTATTTAATATTTTTTCTGAAACGTTTGTCAGAAAAAGTTGGACCACTGTTTGGCATTTGGGTAACCGGTCTCTGCCAAATAATAATTTGGAGCATATGTGCATGAAATTTTGGTCCTGCGGATCTCGTGCAACCAAGCCAAGTAATTTAAGAACAAGCTGATAGGCCGGTCCATATTCTTTCATGAAAAGCTTGTTTGTGTTCTTCATTAAAATCTTCTAATAACTTTTTACACTGTGCTCCCCTTATAATTTTTATGTATATTTTTTTATAATTTTTTTGACTGCATTCTTGATCATTGCGGGGAACTTTTCTTCGCGAATATGAGCATTGAAATAATTAGTGTGTATTTTGATTGAAAAAAAAATTATTTAAATATCTTCGATTGAAAAAAGATTATTGGTGAATTCTTACAATTTTAAATTTTTTATTGGTATGTGGATTTGAAATTTTTAATATAATGTTAATTTTTTAAAAACATCAAAGGGTTTTTTTTTTTTAAATTAGGGAAAACATTACTGTGAAATACACGTGCATAAAAGTTTAATAGCTTTAGTTTTAAACTGTATAAACATTTGCCTTAGTCTTTGTCCTTGTTGATGGTCCTGTTTCTTCACCTGTGTATCTTTAGCATATGAAATTTTCTCCATTTTCATACTTACCACGAAGGCTGTGATACCACTTTTCACAGTCTTCACAATATACCCTATTAATGGTTGCTGGCAATATTAAAAATTATTATTAATAAGAAATGCGTACATTTGAATTTTTTTCATTGGTTTTTACTTTTTTTTTTTTTTAATTGTTAAGAATTCAGAACAGAACACAGTTGCTACTAGCTTGGTAGAAATAAAAGAAATAACAAAATAATTCCATTAATTTCTGTGTTAATAAAAATGTATTTTAAGTTTTTGATGAAAAATAGTAAAGAAAATTCCACAGCCTGGGATCGAACCAGGAACCTTCTGCTCACCGTGCAGATGTGCCAACCAATTGCGCCACTGCGGACATGGAAGCATTACGCTATCTACGTGCCCTTTGGGCTGGTTGGAGCAGTACCCAGTTCGCAGGCTGGGACTATCTTTCCTACTGGCATTGTAATCGTTAAAGAATAATAATTGGATGTTCTATGAGGATTTTATACACGCCATACCTCAGATGTTTATACACGCCATACACGCAGTAGCGCAATTGGTTGGCGCATCTGCACGGTGAGCAGAAGGTTCCTGGTTCGATTCCAGGCTGTGGAATTTTCTTTCCTATTTTTCATCAAAAATTTAAACATCTGAGGTATGGACTCCTTGTATAAACTCCTCATAGAACATCCAATTATTATTCTTTAATTTTTTGTTAACAATAAAATTAAATTGGATTTATATATTTTGAAATAATTTGAAATAAAATGTTTCATTAAAACAAATTAAAAATTATGTTTATTGAAAACAAACATCCAATTATAAAATATAAAAATTAAAAATTATAAAAAAATTTATATAAAATAAAAAGATTTTAAACAATTCTTTAAATTACATAAATTTGAATGAACATAACATGTAACAAGCAGTATAATTTCAATTTCCTGTCACAGACGAATTATTCTATTCTCAATCGCCTGAAAATAAATATATTTTATTTATTTGCAAATTTCCTTGTCCAGAAAAAATTGATTAGCAATGCAAAATGGAAGTTGGACGTAGTTCCTCATGCATGTTATTTTTAAAACCGTGTTTTTTAATTTTAAAACTGCAATAAAAAATCATTTATAGTGGTAAATTTGCATTGCTTTCAGTGGTGTTTTCCGAGGCTGTCTGCGCGATGTAGATGGCGCCACAGGTCTTTGACGTTATCTGGATCACAGTAGGGAGACCATTCTAGCATTGAATTAGAAGCGAGTGCAACGTTCATAACTTATTAGTCCAAGATTAAACTTCCTCTATTCCCGGCTGTCTGTAGCTTATTTTAACAGATTTTTCCAAATTTGGTAACTGGATTAATTAGGATATGGGAAAGGAATACTCAAAGAGAAATTTAGTTCAAGAAATCTCAATGAAAGAATAGAGCACAGTTTATCCCTGATGCCTGATGGCTTGCATGAAATGAAGTCAATCATCTATGTTACTGAAACCATTACTATGTAAAGTAAAAGGGAATCACATTTCATTTATATTGAAAGTAGTTTTAATATGCATCTTCCCTTTATCTAATTGCAGATCACTTGAAAGTTTATTTTTCTTGATAATTCCTATACAATTACCCTTATCATAGATATAGGAGCTGCTAAAATTTTTATAATAGTTTGTTTTGTTATCATTATCCTCTACTTGGCATCTTTTTGAATTCAAAAGTTTTATGTTTTTCATTAGAAGCCTGGTGCTTAAGTTCCAATTAATATCCTTTACTGCGCTTAGTTATAAAAACAAAATGAAAACAGACCTTATAGTACAATATTGTAATAATAATAATTATAAACTGGAGATTGTCTCCAAACGCAGGTAAAAAGTTTTTCCTTCCGACGACAGGTAGAGGCGTCGGCCATGATAGTCGAGGTTCCTGGTTCGAATCCAGGTCACAGAATTTTTCCTTCCATTTTACAATATTGTATTTTAAACCAACTAGTTTTGGCATTTTAATCCTGCCTTCCTCAGGTTCAAGAGAAATGGGGTAGCAGTCCTTACATAATGAGACAGTAAATGATAAAAAAAAACAAGGTATTGCATTAAGTTAGTGTTTCTTGAAGTGGGCGATATCGCACCCTAGGGGCAGCAGGGTCATTAGAGGGGGTGTTAAGTAGCATTTAGGCAATGGGGGGGGGGGGGGCGTTAAGTAACAAGTGGGTCGCGAGACATGCGAATGATGTGCAGCTATGATTCAGTTGTGAGCTTACATAATAAGAGGGCTATTTCTTTTCAACCTCCGATGGGGCATAAAATAAAGGCAAGTGTGAATAGCAAAATTACTTTTCGACAGAGCCACTGTAAAGATTGAGACATTTGTCATACCGGTGGACGAGTTTTTCAGTACCCTCTTCATAGACATTTGCTACCAGCACGTTCAGATATGTCTCCATGGCGTTTGAAGCTCTTCTTTGGTGCAAAAGTGCTGTCCTCCCAGACTTTTCTTCAGCTATCAAAAAAGATGAAAGTCACTTGGCGCCAGGTCTAGGCTGTATGCCAGGTGATCAAATGCTTTTGGGTTACCACTGCTGTATGCGGTCGTGCATTGCCACAAATCAAAACAACTCCAGAAGACAGCATTGCTCTTCTTTCAAGAAGACACCATGGAGACCTATTTAAACCTATTTGCTGGCAGCAAGCTTCTATGAAGAGGGTATTGGTAAACTCGTCCAACGGTATGAAAAATGTCTCAATCTTTATGGTGACTACGTCAAAAATTAACTTTGATTGTACTTGATTACTGGTAATAAAATCAATTTTCAGATGTTAGTAAATTTCGCTTATACGGAGGGGGTGTTCACAGAAATAAGTTTGAGAAACACTGCATTAAGTGAAAATGTCACAATTGAGAGAGTTTTCTGATTGGTTGACGCAAATAGGGAGCATCAACCAATCAGAAAATTACAAAATAGATGGATTAAATCGGATTAAATTAAGTGGATATAGAGACATCTAACAGCGAATAAAACAGGAAAGGAGAATAAATAAAATAAAATAAAATACTCTGGTTATATTCTGATTGTTAGCTCAAGCCACTGATGGCCACCCTGTATATTGAGGTTTCAGAACTACAAAATTAACGTATATATTCAAGTATACTCCTATGTTTGCACTAAACCTTAATCACGGTTAAGTAATTACGGTTAACTCCATGTTCCAGAGGCCAGGTTAGTGACGTCATATCCCGATCAGCACCAACGAACAAGAAAAAAATAAAGTGAAAGCGCAATAGTGAGTGGCCTGATGAGGAAACCGAAGCTTTTATGCACTTTTGGGGAGAAAAATTTTCAGACTTGAGAAACTGCCACGTGTACGAGCACATACCGTAATTTCACGCAGATATCCGCAGATAGAGGGTGTCCAAAAAGTCTGGTAACATGGCAGGTATCGTAAAGCTACCAGTTAGGTGAGATCTGACGTGTGGTTTATAGGTAATGGGGGGGGGGATTCATGGCCGCACTCAAATTGGACCTTGACTGCCAAATTTAAGGTCATCCATTTGTTAACTCGAAAATTCTTAAAGATAGAGAAAAAATTCCAATTGCTACCCTGTAGAACAATACCACATTAGTCTAAAAACAACTTTTAATCACAACCTTCCCCTTGAAAGATTTTGAGAAAATGGGTGAGAAAGATTCACTCAAGAGTGTGCTTGCCCTTCTCCTTCTCAATGGTGTGCTTCACTGCAATTCAATTGTGTTAGAAACGTCAGCCAACCTGAGCAGGCCATTGTGTTCAACCTGACCTTGAACGACTCTTTCTCGCCCATTTTCTTAAAATCTTTCAAGGGGAAGAGTGTGATTTAAAATTGCTTTTAGACTAATGTGGTGTTGCTCTACAGGGTAGCAATTGGAAATTTTTCTCTAACTTTAATAGTTTTCGAGTTAGCAAATGAATGACCTTAAATTTGGGGGTCAAGGTCAAATTTGAAGTGTGGCAATGAATTCCTCACTCCCCTGTTACCTATAAAGCACACTCATCAGATCTCACCTATCTGGCAGCTTTGAGATATCTACCATGTTGCCAGACTTTTTGGACCCCTGTATAATATTAACTACATTGAAAAAAATAAAGGTCTGCTTAAATTTGAGAATTTTGTTTTTCCTATAAAAATGTCCAAAAAAAGGGGGGGGGCTTCTTACTTGGGGATATTTAGGGCACTTGGTATAACTTGATGTGTGCTGACCATCACATTGGACACATTTAGGGGGGAGTCTTTACCCTTAATATTGGTACAGTCCCTCGACTGGTGGTTGCCAGCGCACTTACTGCATCGAGGTGTTTCGGTACAACCTTGAGACACGTGACCAAAACGCAAACAGTTGTAACACTGCAAGGGCCTTTTGTTACCTTTAAATAGTTCCACAATTATTGCTAGAGGACCGATACGTTTTAATCCTAAGAAGGACTTGTTATGTTCATTATTCTGTAAGATAACCAAGACCATTGGCATTTCGACTGCACCATTAGCTTTTTTAAGTCTGATTGTTTTTTCTGGAAAATAGTTAGCCTTCCTGAGGTCGTCACCAAAGTCTTCCAGATCATACGTTATATCGACATTTTGGACAACGTATTTCAGCATTTTTTCAGACTTTAATTGGTGATGCTGGATTTTGAGAACATCGTTGTTTTTGACTCCAGACACCAGAATCTTATGAGTCTCTTCGTCATGGCACTTTATTTTAATGGTATCCTTTCTACCTGTGTGTGCGACAATTTTATCTAGGGGCACATGCTTGGTGATCTCTTCCAGAATCTCCTTGAAAGGTTTCCCGTGGTGGCGAATGATGATCGGAGGAACATATACGCTTCCTTCTCTATGATTAGTGTGGACAGATTTCTTGTTTTTATCACGGAAGGCAACAGCAGCTACATCGCTGATGGCCGCTTCACTGGAGATATTGTCCACACGCATGCCTTTAGACTTTTTATTTACAACAGGTATCCAGTCACTGACTTCCTTAGTTTGATCATCATTTAGTTTCCTCTTATTTTTAATTCTATTCGTTGAGATGGACTCTGCACGGTTAAGTAGGGGATCGTCATTGTCTTGCATGGGTTCAGCGTCGCCTACTAACGTTTGCGTGTATTAGGTGTTAGTATAACATACATTGAGAGAGCTCATCATTTCCCTTATTGTGTTTTCAAGACTAGCAAGGCCATTTGCAGCTTCATTACGGGCATTCAAAATCTCTGATTTTAACCCATCAATCTTAGTGTCCAGACTACTAACATTTTTGGCCAGCGTTTCTACCTTAGATTCTAGGTCTAAATATTTCTTGTTTAAGACCGTACTTAAAGCCTCAAGCTGTTCATTAATAACGATATCAAAGGCCAGGAATCTAGGATCCTTACAGGCATCTTTATAGGCTTACTCACATGGTAACACTTTACCGTCAGCGTATTTAATAGTAATGCTAGCGGATTTCGTCGACGCAACGCGTGACGTCGCCATGAGCAGGTGTGGTGCTGGGTTTTGCCGTCCTTAGAAGGACGCACCTACTCAGAACGACTCGGTATTAAAAGACTTAAAAAAGTCTTCTTGGAGATTCCACCGATGCACTGAAAGTCGTCCAGACTGCAATAGGTACGTCGTCATCCGTCGAGTGGTAGAATCGTCGTGCAGTAGCAGCAGCAGTCTATCTGCTATCTTCCAAGCAAACACCCCTTTATATATTAAACTATGAGGGCCAGAAGGGCTGTGATTGGTTGCCAATAGAAGCCAGGATATATGGGCCAATCAAAATAAGGCTAATCTAAAAGCCAGTCATGATAGGTAATGATATCTTCATGATTTATGATTTTTATAGAAACGGGATATTTTAATTACAAAAAAGTGTAAAAATACAACTTCATAAAGTAAATATAAATTAAAGGTATTTAGGGATCAAAGATATTGTAATATTTATTTTAACTGAACAACACATTTTATATTACATTCAGAAATAAAATTATTTTTTACATTAAAAATACTGTATTTTATAAATACAAAAGTTTTTCGTATCACATATACAATTATGTAGTAAAGAATTGTTCGCAAAAACAATATAAAGGAAAGCAATATAAATGTCTTCACGTGAATAATAGAATAGACTTAAAAGGTTTAATATTAAGCTTTAAACAAAGTTTCCTAACAGAGTAAATAAAAATGGTGTATGAGGATTTTCACATACCAAACCACAGATGTTTAAATTATTGATTGAAATAGGAAAGAGATCCAGGCTCCAGAATTTTCTTTCCTATTTGCATCAGTTTTTAAAGCAATGAACAACACATTGTGGCATTGAGGCTTAAAATTAAAAACTTAAAATTCCGATTCAGTATCGCATTTATCATTCCGATTCATTATTAAAAGGTGAAGAAGTTAGTCGGGACAATCTGCCACTACTTCAGATCGTGGCAGTTTTGAAGTTGCCATCTTTTTGAAAAGCTATTTTTTAACGATATGAAAAATGCATAACCTGGATATTTACAATAAAAAACTTAAAAATCTGGTTCATTATCGCATGTTTCTTCAAAAAGTTTCTTAATACAGCACAGATGGCGGTTTATTAAAAAAAATAATAAAAGGTTGTCATTTCATTTTGAAAAAGGCAAAAAATACAGTTACAGTAGTTTACATGAATTTATATTGTTCATTTTTCGAAATTATTACAGTACATATTGTGTATCAATGCATTAAGTACTGTAATAAATATTCATTTGAACTTTAAAAAACGTTTTTGGACAATTTCAGGAGAAATGGCTTCACCATCTTGTTTATGAGAATTCACTTTTACATTAGCTTTTGGAGATGTAAAACTGAGAAAACAGAGAATTAATGTACTATATATTGTATATACTACATAATGCACTGTAATATGCAAGTATCTTAAGTGTTATATGCTAATTTCATTTGAAATTCGTCAGATCGAAGTTCTTTTG
>JAHWFO010007477.1:586087-597553 GCA_023313115.1 Rhysida immarginata
CCCGGTTAGGTTATGGCAACAGAAAATTGGATGGGAGATGGATTTTATAGTAAATCAATTAAACAGCATATACAATGTACAGTACATTATATACTGTGATGTATGCATGCAGTTTCTCAAAAATGCATTTACATTAAAGGTGAATTTTCGAAATTATTATTATAATACATCAGATCCGGTCATTTGCCCTCAACAACATTTTCGACCAGGAAAGTTCTATCTCCTGAAATTGCCTAATAACGTTTAATAAACTTCAAATGAATATTTATTACAGTACTTTAATTCATGACTGCATAATATGTAATGTAATAATTTCGAAAAATGAACTTACAATAAAAATTCATGTAAAATACTGTAATTGTATTTTTGGCCTTTTCAAAATGAAGTGACCTTTTATTATTTTTTTAATAATGTAAAAATCCTCTGGATAATCTGGATCTTTAGAATTTAAAACTTAAAAATCCGATTCATTATCGCATGTTTCTTCAAAAAGTTTCTAAATACTGTACATATGGTGGTTTATAAAGAATAATAATAGTCATGATAAAATCATTTTTTTTAATGCAGTTTATTTTTAGAAATTATTACATTACATATTATGCAGTCATGAATTAAAGTACTGTAATAAATATTCATTTGAAGTTTAATAAACGTTCTTGGGCAATTTCAGGAGATAGAACTTTCCTGGTCGAAAATGTTGTTGAGGGCAAATGACCGGATCCCATGTACTATAATAATTTCGAAAATTCGCCTTTAATGTAAATGCATTTTTGAGAAACTACATGCATACATCACAGTTTATAATGTACTGTATAATGAACTGTACATTGTATATTCTGTTTAATTGATTTACTGTAAAATCCATCTCCCATCCAATTTTCTGTTGCCATAACCTAACTGGAGGGGGAGGGGGGGTCAAACGAACTTCGATCTGACGAATTTCAAACGAAATTAGCATATAACACTTGATATACTTGCATATTACAGTGCATTATGTAGTATATACAATATACAATACATTAATTCCCTGTTTTCTCATTTTTTCGTCTCCAAAAGCTAATGTAAAAGTAAATTCTCATAAACAAGATGGCGATGCCATAACTCCTGAAATTGTCCAAAAACGTTTTTTAAACTTCAAATGAATATTTATTACAGTACTTAATGCATTAATACACGATATGTACTGTAATAATTTCGAAAAATGAACTTACAATAAAATTTCATGTAAACCAACTGTAACTGTATTTTTGCCTTTTTCAAAATTGAATGACCTTTTATTATTTTTTAATAAACCGCCATCTGTGCTGTATTAAGAAACCTTTTGAAGAAACATGCAATAATGAATTAGATTTTTAAGTTGTTAATTGTAAATATCCAGATTATGCATTTTTCATGTTGTAAAAAAATAGCTTTTTAAAAAGATGGCAATTTCAAAACTGCCACGATCTGAAGTAGTGGTTTTGTCCCGACTAACTTCTTCACTTTTTGATAATGAATCGGAATGATAAATGCTATAATGAATCGGAATTTTAAGTTTTTAATTTTAAGCCTGAATGCAATACACAATGTGTTGTTCATTGCTTTAAGTAGGAACAATGCAAATTCTCTTAAAGTAGGAACTGATGCAAATAGGAAAGAAAATTCTAGAGCCTGGATCTCTTTCCTATTTCAATCAATGATTTAAACATCTGTGGTTTGGTATGTAAAAATCCTCATAGACCATTTTTATTTACTCTGTTATGAAACTTTGTTTAAAGCTTAATATTAAACCTTTTAAGTCTATTCTATTATTCACATGAAGACATTTATATTGCTTTCCTTTATATTGTTTTTGCAAACAATTCTTTACTACATAATTGTATATGTGATACGAAAAACTTTTGTATTTATAAAATACAGTATTTTTAATGTTAAAAATAATTTTATTTCTGAATGTAATATAAAATGTGTTGTTCAGTTAAAATAAATATTATAATATCTTTGATCCTTAAATACCTTTAATTTATACGGTATTTACTTTATGAAGTTGTATCTTTACATTTTTTTGTAATTAAAATATCCTGTAGAAAAATCATAAATCATGAAGGTATCTATACCTATCATGACTGCGTTTCTATTGGCTATATTTCCTGCCTTCTAATAACAACCAATTACAGCCCTTCTGGCGCTCATAGTTTACATATATAAAGAGATGCTAGTTTGCTTTCATTTATCAGTTGCTTATTTCAATCTGCTGGATCTATCTGCTAACTTTTGTGTTGAATTTCCTGCTCAATTTTTCTTTTCCTGCAAAATAAACTCTTCTTCCACTCCTCATTTTTTATGTCTTGGAGCATTTTATACTGCCAATACAATTTTTATGAATTTTAATTGAATTTAATGGTTGAAATAATTAATTATACTTCTTAATTTTCTGATTTAACCGTAATATAACCTCAAAGTTCTTTCAGCTTTTCACCCGTATACAATACAGGGGTGCAGGGTTTCCTAAAAATATTTTACATAAACGTTGAATTTCGCGGGGTATATTCACGAAAATACGGTAACTCGTTTTTAAATGCAGATCATATATTGCACATATTAAGCTGGTGAATAAATTAATTCAGAATTATTTTAATCATTTTATGGACATAAACTTGGCTGCTGCCGACAGTTTCCATGTGTATTTATTTTCTTACTCCTTTTTTTTTAATGTATTTTTATTATTATTTGCTTGGTTTTTTTCTTATTGTTACTTCATTATTTTTTATTTTTATTTTATTAAATTGATTATGGTTGATATTTATTAAAATATTTTTTTATTGTTATCTTTTACATTTTATTATTTTATTGTTATCTTCTTTAATTATTTTATTGTTATTATCGTTGTCATTTTGTTTTTATTTTATTTTCTTTTAATGTGTTTAAGTAACCCTGTTTTGGGCTATTTGCCTGTTGGGGAACAAGAACTGGTTCAGCCTTCGAGTTTATCTGGTGGTTTCCTCTGTTGTTGTTACATTATTATTTCACCGAATCAAACGCAAAGGGCTGGATTTTAAAAATAGGCCTACACTTTTAAAGCCCCCGTTTATAAGTTAGCTTTTATCGGTTAAAATGAAAATACAGTGGAACCTCGCTTAACGAGCATCATTCATTCCCGAATATTACTCGTAAAGCGAAACACTCGTTAAGAGAAACCATTTTTCCTATAGGGATCAATGTAAAATATAATAATGCGTTCCATTCTGAAAAAATACTCAAAATATATATTTATACAGGGTGATTTACATCGAATGTAAAATACTTAAAGGGGGTATTACAGAGGTTAAGATAAACACAAAACGTCCTATGAACATGGGTCCGAATTTGAACGATAACTGAGATATGAACGGAAATAAAAATGCAAACACCAAGTTCAACAAGTTAATAACTCAGGTTCCGTAAGGCTTAGATTAATGAAATTTGGAGAAATAACAGGGTACATAAGACTGTGTATACCGTTAAAATTTGATCTAATTCTAACAAGTAGTTTCCGAGTTACTCTTTCAACATCATAACACGTGCTCACTTGTGAGTACTAACTAGCACTTGTTACAATTTTGACTGTGTAACTCGGAAACTTCTCGTTGGAATTAGATCAAATTTTAACGGTATACACAGTCTTATGTACCCTGTTATTTCTCCAAATTTCATTAATCTAGGCCTTACGGAACCAGAGTTATTAATTTGTTGAACTTGGTGTTTGCATTTTTATTTCTGTTCATATCTCAGTTATCGTTCAAATTCGGACCCATGTTCATAGGACGTTTTGTGTTTATCTTAACCTCTATAATACCCCCTTTAAGTATTTTACATTCGATGTAAATCACCCTGTATAATTAGTTTATTAATTATAATAATATATAAAGGCGTTTTTTAAAGTATTAACGTGTTAAATAGAATATAAATGATTACGAAAAAGAACAAATATTCAATAAAATACATGTAAAAAGAAATAAATACGGTTCTACATTATAAAGAAAGTAGCTGAGGATGCGGGGGAGACGGAGGGAAGGAGGAGGAGAATCTTTCACTAAGAGAAACTCCTCTTCACTCGCTGCAGTCTCTACTGACTCACTAGCTTTAAATCTTTTAGAAGCATTGGCAGTACTAGGACTTTCTTAAGCATCCTCTTTTACTAAAAAAAGTGTCTAGAGACATTTGTTTTTGCCTACGTGTCAAAATTTGGCGAAAATGCGACACATCATTATCATTAAATAAATTTGTAGCGCATAGCCACTACTTTATTAGGGTGATACGTCTCAATGTACGAAGCAACATTTTCCCATGATTTCAGTATCTCCCTTATTGCCTCATGTTGTCTCCTCTTCACTCTTTATGCAAAACGTCGTTTGTTAGGAGAGTCATTATTTTACAATTTGTTTTGCTTGTAATGTGAATCACTCGTTATGGGAGGTGCTCTTTTTGCTAGGTTCCATTGTATTAACGCTGTTCTGTCCGAAAATTAAGTGGTGTGCATTCCTTCTATTTTCGCTTTAATGTTCATGTCGCAAATTACTAATACGATACATGTATTACTAATTTTCATCCTCCTGTTTATCTCCTGTGTAATTTTCATCAGGAGTTTGCTTTCACTCTCGCCGGGTTTAACCTAGCAAACAATGGCAAAGGAACCAACGACTCCCGGGTTGAAACCATCGGCATCATGCCATTCATGAACGTAGAACATTTTGTTATTTAAAATATTATTGTAAAACCTATTCAACAAATGCATTTTGTGCATTCTTTTAGTGTTTGCTTAAATATCCACATATATCTAGTGTAATTTACAATAGTTTTATTCTTCTATAACATTTATGCTAATCTGTAACTAGGCCTACAATTAGATCTGAACCGAATGCCAAAGCTTTCACTAGGTCTCTCATCGTAAACATGGAAATGCTGATGCACTTCTCTTCTACGAAACCAGAACTCTTATATAATATCCATCAATTTCACATGGTCGTGGAATATATTTAATTGACATGTTACATATATCATGGGAGTAGTGTTGCACGATAGTCAGATAATACTGTCGATAGTATCGATAGTTCTGTACTATGGTAATTTCATTAGTTGTTGATAGGTTTTTTTATGCCAGTACAGGCTAATATTATTTCATCTGTTTTATTTTTAAATTCACCGATCTAAAGTTCTTCATTATCTTATGCCTCCAACCGAAACACCATAAAAGAATCACATATCCCATGTAAATTCCTAATCACACAGCTCAAACTCATCTCCCAACACTTGGACAGCCTTCACAGCCTTCATCTCCCAACCTCTTGTTATTTTTCATTGACTGTGACCGAAACAAGTTGAAGAAGATAAAGGCTTATTATTCTGTCATAAGTTTCTTATCCCTATCATGACAATGCTAAATGCAGATCATCATTTTTTTGTAATTCTATTTTTTTGTGAACTTAAAAATTGCTGATTACTATGACCACCTAAATTCATCTTTTTAATTACAAATTTATTTTGTCATTGAAATAAATATCCATTCTAGCGAGACATCATAAAACAAAATGTCCAAATAAACTTTTTTTTAACCCATATTAAATTATTAAAAAAATGAAAACTGAACACAGTGGTGGCAAGACCCTGAAAAAAGCTTATGTTTCGTATAGAGGTTACCCTTTGTCAAAGCAAAGAGGATGATAGAAAATTATCCTGAAATTGATCAAGATTCAAGTAATTCATCCACCTTAGATCGAGATGATATTTGGAATGTATATTACTCATAAATTCGTCCGCACATGCTTGTAACAGTTTATCGGCTAAAGGATCCAGCAGAATTCTCAGGTGTGTGAAACACTATCCGGAGGACAATATATTGCAAAAGGAGAAAAATCCATAAGAATTTTGGTGTTCTATCAAGATAAACAACCCGCTGTGCATTCCCTCGCCGTGAAATGTTAACATTACCTGCCTCCTCGGTACCTTCCGAAAGATTATTTTCTAAGGTAGGTCATCTCATAACTGAAAAATGAAACAGATAAACCCCAAATATGTGTTAACACCTTTAATAATGAGTAGCTTATATAAAAAAGACTATAGTAATATCTAATAAAGAATTTATGTTCAATGAAAGTTGTTTCCTGCATAATTGTGCATCTTTCTCTTTTATTTCTATGTAAACAGTAGAAGCGATACTATCGATAGTGAGCCCCGATACTATTGTCAAAGTAAATTATCGGCGATAGTACTATCGAATACTATTTTGGGGACTATCGCCCATCACTAGCTGGGAGAGACATCGGCACGAACACAAAGAAATGTGTTCCCAACACATTTTGCAACATGTTTGAGTCATAGTGCAGTGCAGTGTAGCGTGCATATGCAAAGAGAACTGCTGCTTACATCCAAACACGTTGTCGATAGAATGCCTGCTGCCAAAACTGCCTCGCTGCTTTCCTACTTTCAGATTCGGCAGTAAGCGTTTGATAACTCAATTCTCAGACATAAAAGCGTGAACATGGAAATCCACCTTGATTGCTGACGAATTTGCTGCAGATTTAAAATTTGATTTAGTGTAGATCCCAATTGAATTTTCCTGCAATTTCTAATACTCTTGTGATAAAAATAATTCATGTTATAAACGAATTTATGAGATAAGTCTTAGAAACATCAAAAAGAAAATTAATTTTCACAATGGCTAGGAAAAGTTTGTTAATTCAAAGTAGTTTTGAAGTTCTTTTCGTATTAGCCTTTAGCCTTGAGAAATTCAAATAAAATTTAATGTATTCTATAAGGAACTGGACGTTGTATATACTGTGTAATTAATGTATATACACGGTAATTTCGTTTGAAGTTCATCAAGACAGAATGCAACTGCACCCCCCCCCCCCCCCCTCGGATAAGTTAAAAATTCAATACACATGTACAAACATTTCTCAAACAACATTGTTTATCTCTATTGATGGTTTGGCTAAATTTTTGTTATTTGTAATGATATTTATTGTTTCTTTAATTAATCTTTTTTTATAATTTTCTTCTTTTCCAATGATTTTTGTGTTATTCCAATCTGGTGTGTGGTTTTCTTTGATAATAACAAAAATTTAGCCAAACCATCAATAGAGATAAACAATAAATGGACACTACTTTTTACCAACAATCACCCTAATATACAATAGACAACATTCATAACCAACAATTACAATCAACTTAGCTTCATCACCTTTATATCAATTGTTAAATTCTTATTTCAACTGTTTTCAACATTCAAAATATTTAATCCAACTGATGATGAGAAAAATTCTCGAAAACGTTTTTGTATGAAATTTATCCCAAATATTTGGATCACCCCCTTCAAAATTTCATCTGTACTTCAAGGTTATCATTTTCCCCTATCAACATTATCTGCACAAGAACTTCATCTACATCCTCAATAGACTACATCCTTTGAGTTTTCTTTCATCTCACAAGTTTCTTCAAGATTGGTGACTTTATTTATTATTTATTTTTTTATTTTTTTGTTTTTATTAATTCACGATTTTCCCCATTATAAGGAGACTAAATTCATTTAAATTTTTATCAAGTTTTTTTTTAATGTAGCTCAACAATAATTTTCACATTGTAGATGATGATTAGATGAATATTTTAAGTTGTCATAGAAGTAATGTACTGGTATTTCTCTTTTCGTTTGTACAGAACCTCTTTTTTACGAACTCGCATTTTACGAAATTCCGGATTTTACGAAGTAATTCTGAAATCCCGACCCCCTCCTGTTAATTTCCATATAATAAACTTTAGTGTTTTTATGGCGAAATTCGGATTTTACTTAGTGTTTTTATGACGAAATTCGGATTTTACAAATTGTAATTGGTAGTAAAAAATTTTACTAAAGAAAGCGGCCTGGTTGCATTTTTTCGTCTGGCCTATGTTATCGCCGTCGTGATCAATGATTAACTGGACTAGTTTCCGCCGTCGCCAACAGAGGGTGCCATAAGTAATGCAAACTAGAGAGCCTAGAAAGAGGAAGTGCTTCCTCTTTCTAGGCTCTCTATGCAAACGAAAGTGAAACTGAACTTGCAGTCTCACCCGAAGATGATGATAACGAAGAGTTGGAATCCTGAAAAGTAAGCTGAATTTTCAATCTAAATTCTCCGAGTTTGTTATATTGATGCGGAAGTTTTAACTTCTCCGACGTTAAACGATAAAGAAATTCGCGATCTTATCAATGACGGCAGCGAAGAAGGACATGAAGATGACAATGACGAGAAATTGGAAAATACGACATTCAAAGCAACATCTTCACAAATTAAAAACTCCTTATAAACTCTAAAAAACTATCTGTATGCAACTTATAAATGTGCCAGATGATATTTTTGTCAGTTTCTTGAATTTTCAAACTACTTAAATAGTGATATAACTTCAAATATGCATCAGACAACAATTCTTAAATATTTTCAAAACTCGAATACTTAATCAGTGTATAAGCCTATTTGTAATTAAAATACTGCCTATTAAAAATTCAGTGCGTATTTACGTGGTTTTTGTTTGGTTTTTTTTTGGGGGGGGGGTTGTTTTTTACGAAGTTTGGATTTTACGAATAAATATTATTGGTTCCCTGAAATTCGTAAAAACGAGGTTCTACTGTATCATGTCCAGGGGAAAGTTTTTCATTTTTGCAAATACATGTATTACAATTGGCACTCAGATTAATGCGTAAATGAAATTTTTATTCATCGAAATAATCTCCATCATTATCAACAACCTTGTCCCAACGAGATACTAAATCATAAATTCCTTTTTTTATAAAAGTAACGAGTTTTACAGTTGAAAAACTCATTCAGTTTATATTTTAACTCTTCTTTGTCTTGAAGCAATTGTTTCTCAAATGGTTATTGAGAAATCGGGAAAGTGGCAATTTGTTGGAGAGATATCCAGAGAGTATGGTGGATGAGTTAACACTTCCCAGGCAAGTTTTGTCTGGATTTTGTCCTGGATTTTGGAGGTCATAATGGGCTGCACCAGTTGTTGTCCACCAAACACTCAAGAGAATCTTAAAGACGCTCATCACCAGTTCTAAATTTTTTGAACCAATTCTGTGTGGTCCAGTTGGTGACAGAATCATCACCGAATGCTGTACAAATGTTACAAACAGCTTCCGCTGCTTTATGGCCAAGTTTAAATTCATACAACAGGCAGGCTCGAATTATTCGTGATGTAGGTGGCATTTCAGACGTTTTTTCAAAATAAAATTGAATGTTTTCACTTAGACATGTAAGTGCAAAAGAATGACCACTCATTTCTCTTTAATGTATAAAAAATTTGCATTATTCAAATCATCCTACTAGAGGATTGTAACCATTCAAAAAGTAAGGGTGAAGAAACAAAAAAACTTTCCCCTGGACCTGAATACATATAATTTAATTGTAGGCCCTAGTTTATGTACTTTACTGTACCATTTGTATATTTATATTAGTTATGTTTATTGCATTGGATAGTATCACAATTATTAGTATTTATCAGATTGTTTAGTATTTACTACATGTATTATATAATAATGATAAAATATTGAATAATAAAGAAATTTGTAATATATTTTCAGCAATGGTTTAATAGCATTAAACTATATAGTCAGATCTCTTAGGTGATATTCATTTATATCACAATTAGTAACTAATTATTTATGTTTATATTCCCTGAAGAGGATAGGTTGGAATCTCCATCCTTCATGAAATTCCCCTTTATGACAGATGACTTTGATGATGGGGAGGACTCTCCCCACCTTTCATTTTCGCTCACATAAGACATGCCATCTGCTTCTGTTTCCTTTACGCATTTTTTTGCCTCAGTGCATCTGTTCGCTCGCGTCGCCCAAGTTCGCTCACATAAGACACACAGCTTGTTTCTGTGCAGAAAGCATTCTGTGTTTGGCTGTGTAAATACACAAATTGATAGAAAGTTCAGCAGTGTAATTCATAATTCTGAAACTTCTTTGCACCTGTTCGTACCTAGTGATATCCATAGAACCAGATAAATAGCATCCCACTTAGTCTCAGGGTAGGGGAGAATGAATTTTTTCGTATATTTTATTAATTTGGAGTTAGAATTGAAAACTGATACCTTTATCTTTTGTTTTATAACTAAGTTGTTTGTGGCCATAGAATTTATCTTTGAGGGGGAAAATGCTTATTTATTTCGTAAGTATTTAACATGGTGTAATGCTTTTTTTTTTTTTTTTTTTTTTTTTTTAATTCCAGGCATATGATGCATTCATTAATATTCCTCAACATTGTAGTCTCAATAATGTAACTGCAAATTGTGAAAATTCATCATCATCAATTAATTCCTTTTCAACTAGTGATACTGAAAGCAGCAGTGCTTTTTCTGTAAATACAAGGGGTAAGAATTTTTAATTTCAGTTTTATAATAAAGGATTGTTTATTTTTATGACATTCCGGTTGTTTTATTTTCTTAAAGATGAGGAAGATAAGATTGCTACAACCAGTGACATCTGTTTGAATAAAGAAACTAGACTTGCTCATTTGGAAAGTGAAGAGGAACCTGAAACAATTTCAGATTTTGAACAACTTGGTCTGTTGTCCAAAAATTTAAATAGTGATCTTCTTAAATTTGATGACCTAGAGAAGACATCATCCATGATAAGTGCCACAGTGTTTTCTTCCAAAATGAAGAATGCAAACGAAAGCAATTTAACTGAAGATTTGGTGGTTATAAATACTGCACATAGTGGTGGAAATTTTGAAATGGTGAATTTAGATGTAACAGAGAAAGACAGTGCTCAAAATTTAGTATGTGAATATACGTCTTCTGATGTACATTCTAAGGAAAATGACAATATTTCTGTTTTGCCATGCAGGACCGATCATTCTTACCATGCATATAGTCCCTCGTATACAAATGCAAAAGAGTCAAAAAAGTGGTACTTCAATCAAAATTCTATTGAGCACGCTGATGCCTTAACTGAAGCTTGTGTTGTTCATGATGGACCAGAAAGCAGTAATTCTGACAGTTTTAGTTATTGTTCAGTGACAAACATTAATAGCGTTGAGCATAATAGTGAACATTTTGCAGATACAGCATCACATATAAATGAAAGTATTTTAGTAAAAGATTGTCCAAGTGCCTTAGAAAATCATGATAACTTGCAAAGTGATAACACAGTTTTACATACAGACAATGTTGGTATTCATGTAACATCTGTTGAGAATGCTGGTATTGATGTGAATTCTTCACCAGAAATTCTTATCATATCTAAAGAATCATCTCCACTTACACTCCCCCAGCCACTGCCATTAAATATCAGTAATTCATTATTGGATGAATCCAACTCCAAAGAAAGCATTATTCAGGAATCTTACAATGAAATTATTTTGCCTGTGGAAGTAATCGATGAACAGTATGAACAGTTACCTAAGATCATTGCCTGCTCATCAATTACAGAAGCAGAATTTTTATCTAATGACTGTTTTTAAT
>JAHWFO010007477.1:597653-649246 GCA_023313115.1 Rhysida immarginata
CCCCCCCCCCCCCCCCCCCCCCCCCATACAGTATTATGTTTGAAGCAATCATAATACCACATTTATTTTTTCCACTTGACTTTTTTTTTATTATTATTATTTTTTAATTTTTATTTTGAGAAGTAATATCCACTTGTATATTTAATTAAAAAAAAATTCTTGAAAATCTAAGCAAAATCTGATGAATTGAAATTGTAAATATATTAAAGGAAATCTATCCTTTTAAATGTTCATTTTTATTTACTATTAAAACAAATGCATTGTTCACTTTAAAGAATCAGTGTTAAATAAAACGTCACAGTAAGGTTAAAGTAAGGTGTGGAATTGCCTGTATAGGAAGGAAAAACCTGTAACCGAGATTTAGAATGCTTCATACTTTTTGTGGTTAGGGTTCTTTTTTTTTTTCTTGTGTAAGGTAACTATACCTTAATCTATATTTGGATTATAATATCCCCTTACATAACCAGTATCTTCAGGCACTATATGAATAGCAGGACATTCCAAAATTTCTTGCAGCAATCCTGGCATTCCGCAAGCAATGCCTAAACATCACCCTTTCTGGTCGTTACGTCATTATCGAGGGATATCACATATCTTGAATTATATACTTATATAGTTTTACATTGATCTCATAATCACAGTCCACTGCGAAATGGTACAAGAGACGCAATGAGAAAGATTTGATGCATGTTCCAGCATGCACCTGATTAGCTAAGTTTTTTAGGCGAAAAAAAATGACTTTAGATTGTGACGCGCCCCGCCCATGCCATATAGGGCTCATCGACGCCCTACAGACAAAATGTCGGATTAGGGTTGTCAGGAGTTCGGGGTCTGGTAAAGGGACAGTCATGGACACAGGGAGACATCGTTACGTTTAAAACCACTTTAATTTCCAATTAACTTCTATTTACAAAATACAGAAACATGCAAAGAGAGGAGCTCCTATATTTCTAAAGGTTAAACAACAATGTACCCATTAGGAATCAATAGGCTCCAGTTCCATAATTGTAATCACTAAATACTACTTACAGCTAACACCCGAAATGCATTAACCAGGTCTGAGCTATTCATCACCTGCTATGGCAATACAGCGGTGCCACAACTCATACGTAATATTCATCAGCTAGTGGAAAGTTATCTCAGTTGTCTTTTGCGGAAACACAATTTACAAAAGAGGGCCACCAAACTAGCAGCCTACGGTGTCTACGTCTCGGACGCAGTGTGCCTTCTTTGAACAACCAGCGAGGGAAAATGCACAGTAACCCCTCCTTGGTTGGCACCTATGAGTAATCGCTGGCTTGTATTCCGTTGGTGTATCGACTTTTTGAGAGCACATATAGTGCAAGAACGCATTACAAAATCACGTGCTCCTTGGTCACTCAAGTTTCACAGCTCGACCAAGAACAACAGCCCAAGTGAGACTACTCCTAATGTCTCACTTGTGTTCCAACTATACACAGAACTTGACACAAACGTACCTAATGGAGGTGACACCGTCTATTCCACAGCTCAAAAACTTAACATTAAAACTAGCTACTCAAATCAAACTTTCATTACACAGATACGCGCAGCATAATGTCAATTCATCAAAGCAATAGTCACAACTTGAATCAGTTTTCGTGCAAAAACACATAGGGCTGGTTACTGTTGCATTCTTTTCAAGGAAAAACGCACATAACAATTCCTTCAATGCTCAAAACAGTACAGCAAACTTCAGTGGTCGATTCTATGGCAAGGCTTTCCAAAGACTGAAATTTCTTCCACTAATCGTGATCCCCAGTTCTCATCCACGCGGAAAACAATCAAAAAAGTCACTCACCAGTTTTCTTCCACATTCGAACAAGAGAAAGCTTATGAGGAGGCCACAGGCGAATCGAACCCCGCTCATGGCGACGCAACGTTTATAAAGAAAAAATTTTTAAAAACTGTCAACTGATTATCAACAAGAAAACTTGCAAACAAACGGCTGCAATAACATTAATAAACATGTTTTAAAACTGAATACTAAATGGGGGACTTGCATATTTCCCTGCGCGCCCTAGTGTGAAGAACGCAAAGCTAATTTTTCCAGTTGCATCTTGGGTCATTAGTTCCCGATTCCCATTAGCATTAGAGTTAGCATAGGAGTTACACTGAAATAAATCATGGTTGGCACTTACTGCTGCGTACCAGGTTGCTTTAACAATAGTTTGAAGAACAAAAACGTGTCTTTTAATCAATTTCCAAAAGATCCATTATTAAAAAGGAAATGGATACAGGCTATCAAAAGGCAGGGAACAAGTGGACGATATAGCTTGTTTAAGCCCGTGCCGTTTCACAAGGTTTGTGGAGCACACTTCAGTCCATCAGGAAGGAAAGGCTATTTAGATAGAATTCCAAGTCTATTTCCATCTAAACAACCAATCTAAATTCTTTAGTCCATACCATTTTCCGTGAAGAAATTGCTGCCTATAAAAATAACATTATATTATTATTCCACTACTGCTACAAACAATGTTTTTATAATTTTTTCGCAAGTTTCTAATTTTTTTGAGAATGAAAACACTGCTTTTTTACATACAGCATAGCAATGTTTCTCAAACTTTATCTCGCGGCACACTAAAAAGTTCTGAAAAATTTTTGCGGCACACAGGAAATAATCTAAATTCTATTAATTTTATTTCAATAGTTTATGGTGGAAATTTGATAATTTTAAATTTATTGAAGCAGTTTTTATTTTTTTTCCAAAAATCCCGCGGCACAGTAGCAAATCTCTCGCGGCGCACAGTTTGAGAAACACTGCAGTAGAGCGTCGATTATCCGAACTTAATAAAACCAATGTATTTCGGAAAATCGATTTTTTTTTTTTTAGAATGAAAACGCTGCGTTTTTACATATAGTAGAGCGTTGATTATCCGAATTTATTAAAACCAAAATAGTTTGAAAATCGCTTTGTTCGGGATAATCAAAAAGGCATACATTCCTGAAAACGTAAAAAAAAAAAGCGTAGATGCTAGTAGATACACTGTAGTCCTAAAACTTTTCAAAGACAGTTTAAAATACAAATCGAAATGTATATTCATATATGAATTAACTATCATTATGGATAGCGGATTTTTCCTTTCCTTACTGTAAACAGGAGTATTAAATAAAAAAGGAAAATAAATATAGAGACGTAGTCGATGGGTTCGGATTTTGTAGGCTGTTTTTTATTTTTTTTTTTTTTACGGGTTCGGATTATCGACGATCTACTGTTTACAAAATTATAAAATTATATTATTAATATAAACAAACCTACCTTATACAAAATCTTCAGAAGACTGCTTTAAATAAAAATATGCTGCCCAAACAGTAATAGTAGAATCACTGGATAGTACTGTAGTAAGCTCTAGTTCCTAAGTAAATTATCAGCAAGCACCTATAATCAGACTAGAACTACTTTCCCAGCATGCTTTGCGCGATGTTCTCTCACTAGAGGGCGATAACGAAACATGCAAGTCACGCATTAAGACTGCACATGCCGAGCTTGCTGACGTGAACAAAACGAGTTTGGCTTAGCAAACAAAAGGGTATCGCCCGCCATGTCTGTGACCAAGCTTGGAACACACCAAGTCAACAAAACTTATACATAACTCTTGTAACGTGCTAGTAAACAGAAGTCGTGTTTACCGTCACGTTGAGCTCCAGAGGGAATAAAAGAAAAACCCGACTTTCCCTTAAGAAAAACACAAAAGGCGTAATAATCAGCAAAACCCAAAAAGATAGTAATATTAACTAGGACTAGCCCGTCAGGTCAATAAAGATTAAAAGGAAAGTTAATAATATAGAAATAGCGTTACCTCCCCAGTTAACATAAAGGAATAAAATGTCAAAGATAAACGCGAACTATAAGTTACGTTAACCCCAGATCACAAGTGCTAATAATTCAATACCCTAAGACAACGTTTCAAAAAAGAAAAATTAGAGAAATCCATATAAATATTTTCTTTATTGCTGACAGAAAATAGGTAGATGATGCAGACAGCAGATAACAAGCAAACGTAGGAAACCGTCTAACGGTAATACTGGAATAGCAACAACGGTTGAAAGTACACCAAGTCCACTTCGGGTATAGTCAAAAATCCGAAAATGCAGAAGAAGTAACTGGACGATACCGTGGAAACCAAAAAGGAATTCTCGGGGAGGATCGAGGATCACACAATTAGAAGGGTGAGGTGCGATGCTTGTACTGCAAAAAATAAAGAGAAACTGACAGCAAAAAGTAAGCAAATATTGGAAATAAAAAAAAATATGGTTTTCATAAATTCTTAAGTGATACTAAGAAAACAAACAAACATTAAGTGATATCCAAATAAGTACCTCCACAAAAAAAAGAAGGAAGGTATAGATTAAAATTATAATTGTCAAACCATTAGACCTCTTCCACAGGGAATCCGAAGTACGGGCCACAAAATAACGCTAGAATAAATACGACGGGATAACACTAAGAGGAATAATACGGGAAAGGCAAGACAGACCAAAGGGTAGACACACGACATGAGAGGTGACGATCGGGCAAGACTGGGACAACATGGTCGAGGTCCTGAAAAACAAAACAATATTAACAAAGCATCATCAAGAAATAAAAGAAAAAAAAGTAAGATACACTCAATTAAACGAATTTAAAAATCATGAAGAAAGTAAACTATTAAAAGTTATTAATCAAATAAAGTCCAAACAAAGACAAGTCGGTTTTCTAAAACATCACGGAAAACGGAACATAGATGCCAGGAATTCGTCTGGATGGGTTAGTTTCCTGTTGAACACCAGCACATTGCATTGTGAAGGTTCCAGTACAGCTCCAAGTCGATCGATGAACTAAAAGATCACTCCGGAATCAGTCGTAAGACGGAAGCAGCCAAAGGACAAAGGGATCCACATCATATCTTTGACGGGACCTAACATTCATATGTCCAACAAACTAAAGACGCAAGGCGACTTGAAGAATGCCTGTTGATCAGCCGAACACTACATCGGCAAAAGAAAACAAAGCAGCAAACTAGAGACGATCGACTTCATGTCGGATAACCACACATAATCAAAAAAAACAAACTCGTAGGCTCCTCAGATGTGGCCTGACGAAATCTTAACCCAAGATTGCACAATAAAAGTTACTAACATCTAATGACTGTATATCCATCTCAATATCCCAGAGATGGGAGAGGAGCTGATGATGCCGATTCAGAGACCGAGCTGATACTGATAAAACATACTACTTTTAGTTAACAGCAAACCTACCAGAACAAAAAAATATTTAAATATCACGTCCCGCGTGAGAGAACTTCCGAGTTCTTGGAAAGGAAACGACACATTCGCTCCAAGAAAACGAGCTATTTAATACAACGATGACTAAACAATGGCAACAAAGAAAAACGTGAAACTTATAACAATAGCGATGACGACGAACCTCGGGGAAAGAAAAGACAATTAACGAAAAATCGTATTTCTTAAAAAAAAAATTAAAATTTCTCCTAGGAATTAAATTTTTAAAACATGAAAAAACTATACTGCAAGAAAAAAGGTTTCCCAAATTTAATAGTTCGTGAAAGAGCGTTCTTAAGAAAACAAGTACAAGGTACAGCAAAGAGAGAGATGTATTTTAAATAATCAGGCTTGAAAAAGCAAACGGGAGATATCATTTCTAAGAAACGCGTCATTATTAAAAGACGAAGAGAGAAGACATTGAGCTCACGCACGGAATAAATCTAATAAACGGAATTAGGTAAACTTACGCACTCCGAACGCTTAACTAAAAGCCCTGACGGAAAAATTAATATAGCCAAAAAAATCCTCAAGCGACCAAAGCAAATTTTCTATGGGAATAATAACCTAAGAAAAAAGGAGAAATGGCGCGAAGAAAAAAATTGACATTTTTTAATTTCCCAGGCGAAAATTATCATTAACCAGTAAAACTGACGCTAACCGAACGCGTCGAGTAATCCCTTTATAACAAAAGTGGAGGGGGACTACGGTAACCTCCGTTTAAAACATATAGTAAAGCGTTAGGTACAAAGTTAGCGGATTACCTACTCCGATAAACATGGGAGCAGCAATAGTCAAAGGGTAAGTAATGGATGACTGGAGCCAGGAATATCGATAAGTCGTGGAGGGACAGCAACACGACGTTGGAAGAGTCTGCGAACAGAGATAATGATAGCAGAAAAGACTATCGTAATACGTCGAAGGAAAAAAAAAATTTTAATACTGTAGAGGGTGTAAAGGTACGCAACACTCTATATATATATAAAAAACTCCAAAAAAACTTTAAGTAAAACAAATGCGTGTACCCAACAAACTGTTGCTGGGGAGCTTGGTGTCTTCTAGGAAAATATCTTCTAGAACAAAAGCAATGAAGATAGATGAGCACGCAAATCAAAAAATGTAATAAAATACAAACAACTTTATAAGAATTAGAATTATATAAAACAACTTAAAAAAGCAACAATCAAATTGATGAAAGAAATATTAACACTCCTGCTAGTGTCGGCAAAGACAAACGAGAGTGAAACAAAAACCAAATAAACAAATGAGCATCATCGACTCTTAATATGATGCTGTGTTTCTGCCAGGCATAAGCGACACCCTGCCCTATACTGACATGAAATGTCACATACGCCTGCCGAAAACCTCGAACAAACATGCTTAAGGGTTATGTTCGAAAATAAGAACCTTAAGTAAATAAACAACAATCAAAGAATAAATGACACAAGAACAAAATGACGAGCGCTATCACTCACTCTCCTTTTCCCCACCTACAGATCACAGAACCCCAGCCTCTCCCCTTTCATTAAGAACTGTAGTGGTCCGGTGGCCAGGGCATCAGGACTGCTATCTCTTCTGCCATACCTTTTGTGCCCCTTGCCACTCAAAACTATTTCTTCCTCTGATACCCAGGTTGTATTCATACTAACCATGGGTGCTGAGCTTTTCGGCACCTTCGACCGTTTCCCTCGCCCCTTCTTTGCTCCTCAGCAGGTCTTACCTGAGCCTTTTAACCTCTCAATAACCTGATTAAAAACCGTTAGACCCTTCCTCCATTCAACAGCATCTCCATTCACGGCATCTGCTACTGGCGGGATGGTTCTCTCCTACACTTTACCCGAGGGCGCCTCCATAACTCCACGCTCGGGTGGACTAATCCCGTTATTTCTATTAACTTGTTTTCCTGTTGACTCAATTGCCTCATCCTCCTCTATCACCCACACGAAATATCTTGACGAACTCTCCTGCCCACTGGTTATACTCTATGCCTCTTCCAATGCTGCCACTGCGGTCCTTTCCTGCACACACGTCCCTGCCTCCTTGTGCCTTAGGTAGGCTGCCCAGAGTCGATTCCTTAACCACACGTGACACCACTCCCACATCCCCATTGGCACCAGGCCTCTGAACTACATTCCCTAAGCCTCCAGATTCCCTGGCCTCATCTCTCACAGGCCCTGCCACACTCACCGTGGCTTCTACTCCATTGACAACCCCAAATCGAGTCTTCCCACACTCCTCCTGCTCGTTCAACATGCCCTTTGTCTTTGGCCTATGCCGTGACCTGGCTGTGTCACAGTTAACATCCGTCATGGTTCCAGATTCCACAAGCAAAGTGGAGCCAGGAATAGGACTGCAGTTACACTCAGCCTCTCCGGGCCTTCTCTCCAAAACTGGAATGTTAGACCCCGTAGCACATCCATGCCTAAGAAACCATCATATGGGCAGTGCGTAAATAAATGGATCATAAATTTACGTGGCCCCATATGACTGCCTTGGAGGCTGACTTCTAGCGGGACTCCTTGATCTATCGCCAGGCAACTGCCGTTAACACCCCGTATTGTCATATCGACTTGTTGCCATGGGGTGCTTGAGATTTGGCGACATACCTCCACTTCAATCATCGACACTTGAGAGCCAGTGTCAATGAGCATTAACACAGGCTGCCCTTGTATGTCCACTTTTGTCACTCAATGCTATGCATCACTAAGGGCTCCAGCATGGGCGTGCCTGTGTTTACATTTTTAGTGCGAGCACCCTACTGCTGGCAATTACAGGCATAATGTCCAGCTAGGCCACAGTGGAAGCATCCAGTGCCCACTGTATTGGTCCTCGGCACCACAGCCATTCTAGACTTCTCAAAATCTGCTTTCGGCTGGGTCACCGCTTGAGGTCAGCAACTGCCCCCCTCTAGACGCTTAAACATGGAGTTGCAGGTACAGCTCGACCCCTGGGGCTTCTTAGTATCTGTAACGGCACTGCCCCGATTACTCTTGTTGGGCAGCTTCCCACGCATTTGGCCAGAACTCCCACTGGCTTCGGCCTCCTCAGATTCTATCACATTCGAGATGCTCTTGCTTTTTTCTCCAGGTCCTCTGGTTGCAGAGTGCCCTCCATCGCCTTCCGGAAAGTGGGAGGTTTGGTTGGCAGCAGGATACGGCGATAAGCCAGCAGGCAACAATTGCAGAACCTTTGGAGCAGCATTTCATCCCGGCTGGCTTCCTACACCGGATCGGCTGCTACGCACCACTCCATTGTGATCTCGAGTCGGTCTGCATACGCAGACACTGACTCGTTGGGTCGCTGAACAGTGGTGTGGAGCTCCTTCAAAAAGTCATGGGTCAGCTTCACATGTCCAAATACCTCCTCCAGGCACGCCTGCAAACAACAACAATCGCTAATGCTAAAAAGCTCATGATCTGCAGCACATCTGGCGGCGTTACACATCTGCAGTTTCGACCTCACAACAAGGAGCTTGACTCTAAGCCTCCAATGCGCCACTTCCGCCATATACTCCACACTTGCCAGGAAGGCGATGATGTTCATTCTCCCATCCTCCCTGATGAATGTGGAGACCGCCCCGGCGTACATGGCCAATTCAGGCATCCCTACTGCTTGGCCCACAACCCAACAAAACCACCAAATCCAGTAAATGCTCCAATGCCTCAATAATTGACCACCCAAACCTTATTCTCGGTATCCTTTGCCAACACCTGACTACCTTAAAATCTCGGAAAAATGCCGAATTCCCAGGCCCCATGTTGGGTGCCAACTGTGATGTGCCCCGCCCATGCAATATAGGGGTCACTGATGCCCTACAGCAAAAAATGTCGGATATGGGTTGTCAGGAGTTCGGGGCCTAGTAAAGGGACAGTCATTAATGCAGGGAGACAACATTACGTTTAAAACCACTTTAATTTCCAATTAACTTTTATTTACAAAATACAGAAACGGCTGGTTGTGACACATGCAAAAAGAGGGGCCCCTCTACTATTTCTAAAGGTACCCATTAGGAATCAATAGGCTCCAGTTCCGTAATCGTAATCACTAAATATCACTTACAGCTAATAGTCAAAATGCATTAACCAGGTCTGAGCTATTCATCACCTGCTATGGCAATACAGCGGTGCCACAACTCATACGTAATATGCTTCAGCTAGTGGAAAGTTAGCTCAGTTGGCTGTTGCGGAAACGCCATTTACAAAGAGGGCCACCGAACTAACAGCCTACAGTGTCTACGTCTCAGACGCAGCATGCCTTCTTTAAACAAGCAGCGAGGGAAAAGGTACCGTAACCTCTCCTTGGTTGGCACCTCTGAGTAATCGCTGGCTCATATTCTGTTGGTGTATTGACTGCTTGAGCCCACATACGGTGCAAAAACGTTTACAAAATCACTTGCTCCTTGGCGACTCAAGTTTCACAGCTCGACACAAGAAAATGGCCCAAGTGAGACTATTATTTGTACACGTCACAGAGCTTGACACAACCGTTCCTAATAGGGGTGACATTGTCTATTCCACAGCTCAAACACTTAACATTAAAACTAGTTGCTCAAATCAAACTTTAATTACAGATATGCGCAGCATAATGTCAATGCGTCAAAGCAATAGTCACAACTTGAATCAGTTTTCGTGCAAAAACACATAAGGCTGGTTACTGTTGCATTCTTTTCAAGGAAAAATGCACATAACAATTCCTTCACTGCTCCAAAACAGTACAGAAAAATTCAATGCTCGATTCTACGGCGAAGCTTTCCAAAGACTCAATTTCTTCCACTATTCACGATCCCCAGTTCTCGTATGTGCGGAAAAATGAGTAAAAAAGTCACTCATCAGTTTCCTTCCACACTCAACCAAGAGAGAGAGAGGTTTGGCTGTCCTGCACGGCAAGCTTGAGCTTCACTGATGCAAGGAGGCTGCAGGCGAAATCGAACCCTGCTGCAGCATGGCCGATGCAACGTTCATAAAGAAAAACTTTGGTAAAAACTGTCAACTGATTACCAAAATGAAAACTTGCAAACCAACAGCTGCAATAACTAAACATGTTTTAAAACTGAATACTAAATTAAAACTGCATACGCCGAGCTTGCTGGCGTGAACAAAATGAGTTTGTCTTAGCAAACAAAAGGGCATCGCCCGCCATGTCCGTGACCAAGCTTGGAACACACCAAGTCAACAAAACTTGTGCATTACTCTATATGAAAAAATGTCCAGAAACCTTTAAGAAAAACAAACGCGTGAACCCAACAAACCGTTGTTGGGGAGCTTTGCGTCTACTAGGAAAAGATCTCTGAGAACAATGCCAGCACTCCCAACAATCACTCGCTGCCTCCCAACAAAAGTAACGATGACAGATGAGCATGCAAATTAAAAAATGTAATAAAAATACAAACAACTTTATAAGAAACATGGTCAGGAAACATAACTAGAATTACATAAAACAACTTAAAAAAGCAACAATCAAATTGATAACAGAAATATTAACACTTCCGCTAGTGTCAGCAAAGGCAAACGAGAGTGAAACGAAAACCAAAGAAACAAATGAGCATTGACTCCTAATACGATGCTGTGTTTCTGCCGGGCATATGTGATACCCCCGCTCTTTACTGACATGGAATGTCACGAGAAGGAAAACCAAGAAAACACATGCTCACAAGAAAAGGAGATTTAATTGAAGTGAATCAGGGAGTTCCAATACATCAGTAAGGACAGAAATAGTGACTTTCATGCCGTTGGTATTGTTTACTGCAAAAGGTTTGCAATGGAGTATCAAGATGCACAATTAATCCATTTGACTGTGTCTGTGTAAAAACCCAAGATGCACAATTAAGTCACAATTTTTTGATAGACAAATGCCATTTGTAAAGAAGGTCTATCAAATCATTTTATAATAAGTAAAGCGATCTTGGGTTTGCAAAATGGTAGCATTGCGTTTAATGGAACTAAGCGTTTCGAAATACACTTCTTCATCTGGGTTTAGTAACAACTACAACCAAGTCAGCCTTCACCTCCGAATATATCGTGAGTGCTCACCAATCGGAAGAAAAGACTCCCAAGCTGATTGGTGAGCTTACTAGAGATGTGACAAATGATACAGAGGATAAAATTATACAAATTATAGAATTATATGAACAAACTTCCAATAAGCTGATTAGTTATATAAGTGTATAACAGAGCTCTTATATAAGCGGAGTTACGTGTTGTCCTGATTCGTCCGTCCTTGGTAGAGTCTTCGGATATTTTGTCCTCTCTTCGGATAATTCACTGTGTTCAAGATTGGGTCTTTCTCAAAATTGGTCTGGTTGTTTAGTATTTTCTTACGGTTGGTTTTTATGTGTTTTCTTATCTCTAGAGCTACAAAAATCAGGAGAGCACGGGAGAGCATGGATCAACGGGGACGGGAGATCAGGCTTCACCGTCCACTTAATCAAGATTAAACACCAGTTGGGCAACATGGATGACATCATGTCTGAATTGAGGTTTGAAAGGGAACACAAAAATGTTCTTACTTTTGAAGCTCTGGAGATAAGGAAACACAAAAACCTATATTCAGGCACTCACCATATGTTCGCAGATGAAGGTTGACTTGATTGTAGTCGTTCCTAAACCCCGATGAAGAAGTGCAATGATCTTCCCAGAAAATTTTATCAGGTGGGTGGATGGATAAAATAGCCAGGTGGACAAAAGTTAAAAACAAATAAAATATAATTCAGTGGTGTGCGGTTTATTCACATATTTAGCCGGGTGGCACGCTCGTTGAAAAGGGCCTGGGGAGAACCCTGAAGTGTATTTTGAAACGCGTAGGTTCCATTGGATGCAACACTACCATTTTGCTATTCCAAGACCTTTTTCTTTATTATTTCATTTCAACAAAATTGACCAGAATGCAACTTTTAAATCATGTTATATTGCTTGAAGAGCAACGGGTAGGACAATACTATTCCACAGAATTTGTGGTTTAGTAAATTACTAATAATTAGTAATTCTGTTTGATTTGCTAAATTACAAAGAAGGAAGGAAAAATAGCCTCTTGTCCACACGGAAAGAATTTTAATGCACCATATACGCATTTCAGTCACCTTCTGGCCATCATTTAGTGGAATGCAAGGAATACAGATACAACAGGTTCAATTTATACACAGTATGGGGCAATAAGGACAAATAACCGAAAGGCCAATGGTAAAAAACTAAAGTAAAATTACAAAGCCAATGGTAAAAAAAAAACAAAAAAAAACTAAGGCAACAAAATAACAAAAGACTATAGTAAAATCTAAGACAACAAAATTACAGAATCCAAAGGTAAAAAAATAAAAAAAATAAAGGAAGCCAAAGTACATTAAACATAATCATGTAATACCAGATTTTTTAATAAGTTGAAACAATTTTGAATCCCCGAGAGGATCATAGTCGCTGTTGAGAAGTAATCCCAGGTCTTTCTTCTTTATTTCCAGAGTTTCGTATGCATCTAGTAGGTAGTTTTTATTGAGTTGACGTGTAGTTTATGGTCTTCGTTGTGTGTTCACTCTCCAAGAGGTACTTGGTTACTGTCGGCTTTTCCAAGTGCCCATAATTTGTGTACGCCATATGTTCTTTCCACTGAGTTTCAACATTAAGTTTAAATCCGGGCCGTCCAAATCGTGCACGTTGCCCGCGTGCAACATAAAATGCTTGCGGGCAAAGCTCACAGGCAAAGCCGAGGAGATAGTCCAAACTCAGGAGGGGAGTGGGTATATTTTTTCCTATGCAGTGTTGCCAGACTTTATTGGGCTATTGCGTTAAATGAGGCATTATTTCTTTTGTTAATGATATTTGCTTGATTTTTGTTTCGCATAACTTGGCGCATGTTCCGAAAAAGCATAAAATAACTGTACCAGTATTTAATCCGGAGTAGGAGCATATCGGATTCGAAATGCTTAATATGCAATCGTGTCCTATCGGGGAAAAAAATACAATTCTACCTGACATCGAGAAAATTATCACTTAAAACGAAGAAAATAAAATGGTAAACCGCCTCGTTTTTTTTTTTTTTTTTTTTTAGGAATGTCAAATTCATAATTAACAACTCGACTTTAAGGAACTGATCAACGTAAAGTGCAATAGGGGGTAAGGAAGATTACCCGCGTGTACGGGTGCTGCCCGCGGACAGAAATCTTGGACAGCACTGGTTTAGATTATCTTCGGTAGACTTTATTCAGTGTGACCAGAAAAAAAATCAAAACTGTTCCAGACACTTCTTAAAATTATGCTAGATTAAGCTAAATTGGCATAGTAAGGATGCCAAAATTATGCTAAAGTTATAAATTTATTATTTTTTTCTTTATTATTTTTCTTACATAAAAACAAAATTTGCAGCAGAAAATTCAAAACAAGAATGCAGTTTTTAATTTCGTTTTAAGAATAATTTTTTATTTAAAGTTGCCTTCTTATTATCCCTCTTATTCCTTTTATTATCCCTTTTTACGTTCAGAATCAGAACTTCTGATAGAATTTTGGCAAAGCATTAAATTTCTGAAAATTACTTACTCCTTTGCTACCTATGCTTCAGAAGAAAGAAAAAGATACTAATCGAATTAAATTTAATAAGTTTCATTAATCTCCTCTTAATTGCTAATGTAAATAAAGTATTTATAAATAAAATAAATTAATAAAAATCACCAATTATATGTTCTGATGAAGTTTATATGGGAACTGGTTTAGAACTGGGTTTGAAGAACTGGATTGAAGAGATTTGATTGTTAAACTTGAAGGACTGAATGAAACTGCTTGAAAAGCTGGCTTGAAGATATACACTATATGATCACAAATATCCGGACACAAGCACGTTTGCGCTCTAGCCACGATTTCATGGAAATCAATAGGGCGTTGCACATCCCTTTGCCCGAATCGCAGCTTCCACCCTTCGGGGAAGACTTTCCACCAAATGTTGGTAGGTACTTTCCAGAATGTTCCTCCATTCCTCCCGAAGAGCAAGAATCAGTTCAGGTACAGAAGTTGGCCGATGTGATCTGGCCCGCAAGCGTCTTTCCAATTCATCCCACCGACTCTCTATAGGATTGAGGTCGGGACTTTGTGCCGCCCAACCCATTTTTTCGACCCCTGAGTCCGCAAACCACTGCTGTAGATGCCTCGCTTTGTGGCATGGAGCATTGTCGTGTTGGTAGAGAAGTGGCCCGTTTCCGAAAAATTGCCACAATGTTGGAAGTGCACAGTTGTCCAAAACATTCAGATAACGGTCGGAGTGCATGATTCCTTGCACAGGAACGAGCTGGCCCAGTCCGTACCATGAAAATGAGCTCCACACCATGACTCCTCCTCCTCCGAACCTGACTGTGGGCTCTGTGCACTCAGGTAAGAAGCGTTCTCCAGGTATGCGCCAAACCCAAACTCGTCCATCGGATTGCCAGAGTGTGTAGCGAGATTCGTCTGTCCACATTACACGTTTCCATTGGTCCATTGTCCAGTTTCTGTGGGCTTTGCACCACTCCAGACGTCGCTTGGCGTTGACCCTGCTGATGTGGGGCTTGTGGGCAGCAACACGGCCATGGAATCCCATCGTGTGCAGTTCCCGACGAATTGTCATGGTACTGGCATCATTTGCAGAGGCGTTTCGAAACTCTGTGGCAATTTTTTCCGCCGAGGACTTCCGGTTGCTGCGGGTGACACGACGGTCTCTGTCCGTTAGTTTCTTGGGTCTACCGGTTCGTTGTTGAACTGTTGTTGATCCCCGGGTCTTCCATTTCATAATGGCATCGCCTACTGTTGACTTGGGTATCTGAAGAAGGCTGGAAATGTCATGCACGGACTTGCCGCATAGGTTTCATCCAACGATGGTTCCACGTTGGAACTCACTGAGCTCTGCCGAACGACCCATTCTTGCCAATGTCCAAGGAGAGTTGTGTCTGAAGGTGTGGGAAGCTATTTAAATGATGTGCAAGTCATTATCATGTGACATTGGGCCAATCGATGATCTGTGAGGGGTGTCCGGATATTTTTGATCGTATAGTGTAGTTGATGGTTGAAGTTAAAGTACTGGATGAACCTGGTTTTGGTGGATGATATTCTTGGTGTTGTGAAAGATTATAGATCAATTGTTATAGATTGATGCTTTGATTTTTATTAATTTATTAATTAATTTTATTTATCATTACATGTACTTTATTTACAACATTCACAATTATAAAGGAGATTTAATAAATTTTATTATTAAACTTAATTATTGATTATTATAGCACTCCTTCTCTTATATAATTACTAATCGAAATTCACACATTTGTTCTGACTGAAAATGTTCCTGGGCTGATGAGGAGATTCATAGTATATGTATATTAATTTCGGATATTGTAACAGAAATTGTAGACGAAGTTTAACCAGACAATAAGGGAGAAGAGAATTTCACAGAAAATATTTTAATTAAAAAAAACTTTTGTGGAACTGTGTCTTCTCCCTCGTCAGGTGATTCATAATTTTATGAAGTGCTGTTGTTGTTCTGTTCGAGAAGGAATTCACATAAGTGTCACTAGCGAAGTCTGGTAAATTTTCCCCTAAAAATGATAAAATTATGCTAATGAACGGTATGCTAACCACGATGCTAAAGGCTTACAATTTATGCCATTTTAGCATAATTATGCTAGATCTATCTGGCCATACTGACTTTATTACAAATTGTACAAGGGATTGCAAAAATCCAAGATTGTGCCCATGGGAACTTATCTTTCGGATTTTCTAGCAGATAATTGGGGTTTCTGTAGGCTAAAAATTTACCATACTCCTTAAAAATACCTATTAAACCTTTAATTAGTTTATAGTTTTAGGAAATTGTCAGATAGTTTTAATCTTCTTTAATCCTTTGGAGACTAATGGATTCCACAATTAATTGTTTGAATTTTCATCCTTTTAAAAGATCATCTATCATTTCTTTCTGATATCCATTTAATATGGCAACGTCCTTAATGTAATTGATTTCCCTATGAAAGTCTTCCTTATTCATAGGAATTTGCAGCACCCTATCAATCAAGAAATTGAAGGTCCAGATCTTTTAGCTCCAATGGTTGGAGCTGTGGTGGATGAACAATTCCATATGGGTTGGTTTCCTGTAAACATCAAATTCCAATGTCTGTTTGGGAATGAATAATCTTGAGGTCCAAAAATAGTAAAAACACCATTTGTTTCTACCTCACATGAGAATTTTATGGAAGGATAGAAACTGTTGATGTGGGTTAAGAATTCGTTGATATCCCATCGTTCTTTGTCAAAATATCGTCAAGATATAACCAAACATTGGGAAAGTAGAAGTTGGACGTCTTAAGTAAATTTTCCAGCTTGCACATGAAGATTTCAGCGAGAATAGGACTTAGGCAACTGCCCATCGAGATGCCTGAAGTTCAATAGTACTTCCCCTCAAATTGAAAAAAAGTGTTATTTATGCAGAGTTTGGTGAGAATGAGAATTTCGTTAGCTAAGGAATCAATAATATCATTTTCCTTGAGGACCTGTTCCAGAAAGACGAGTTTACAGATTTTTTTAGTATCTGAAATTGGTACGCTGGGGAATAACGAGATGACGTCGAATGGTACGAGGATGTGGTTATCTGAAATGGAAACGTCCTTGAGCTTCTTAATAAGGTCGATGCTATTTTTAATGGACAAATCTATGGAGTCTAATTTAAGTTTACCAATTAAACCAGAAATGAATTTGGAGATATGAGAAGTCAGGGTATTGATATTTGACACAATGGGGCACATCTGTTTGCCAGGTTTATGGATTTTGGGGAGGGTGTATAATTTGGGAATACTGGAATTGGAGACTGCTAGTAGAAGAATCATCTAGATTGGAACAAGAACTCAATGTGGATTTCATATCCTGAATAAGGTTGGGAAGAGAATTTTTGGTTAATCTATTAGGGCCATTCAAAAGAAAACGGGATTTTTAAGGGGTTGGTACATACCTGAACAAATTTAGAAATAAATACCGCAGGCGTTATGGCAAGCATCTCATCTATCCACGAGTTGATGGATTTCCTTCTCATAAAATTCCCTTGGCTGCTGAAATAGAAATGCCCTGACCTCCTGTTGGACCTCAGCGTCTGATGTGAAACGGAATTATCGTCCTTTCAAATGTCGTTTCAACGGTCCGAAAACGTTAAAATCGCACAGTGCCATGTCAGAACTATAGGGAGGATGCTCTAAGACATTCCATTTCACAGTCAGTTGGTTCGTTGTCCTGTTGGCCGTATGAGGCGTGGCGTTGTCGTGAAGCACGATTACTCCAGCGGTCAGCATTCCCAGCTGTTTCTACTTGATGGCCACTCACAAGCGTTGCAGAGTTTCGCAGTATCAATCCGCATTAACAGTATTGCCCTTGCATGTGAACTCGATGAGAAGAGGTCCTTTCAACACCTTGCACTGTTCCTTCTTCCTCGCGTTTTGACTGACAAATGCCATTACTCTATCTCATGTCATGCTTTGCGAACTGCATACAACCAAGTTTCTATGAACACTAATGACCCGCGTGGTTACCTAACATTAGTGGTGGGCGGTTTTTCATTTTATCGGTTTTGGTTCGATTTCGATATTTTACAATATAAAAACCGCGTTGTTCGGGTCTTTTCGCCCCCCCCCCTTTATATGCTACGAAAGCCGTTGTCTTTTTCATGTTTAAAAATTACTGAAACAGAGTATTTTCCAAGCACAATAAATAATTTTTATTATAAAAAACGTTTCTAAAAATAATAAAAATCATGGACAATTAAATAGGGTAACTTCAACCATGTGACTTTATGATGGTATGGGCATTTTGAAAATCGACTGAGGACAACCAACGAAGCTGTCTGCTTTCATCGCATGTCGTTTTCTGATTGCTCAAAAATTTTTGTTTTAGTCCTCATCCTACACTTTACTAAGCTTTTACTTAGCTTGCCGACCTTCCATGGGTGTTTCCTGATCCCCGACGCTGATTGGCTGATTGTCTATTTATTCGTCGGCCTCGTCGAGAAATCGAGCATGTATTTTTTTGTGCCGTTTTTTTTTTCTCATTTACTACTTACTACATGTTATTTTGTGTGGGCGATTTGTTTCAATTTCGTTGTGACGAATTAATTTGTCGCCGATGAGGATTTGAAGCAATCCTCATTTTATGCTGTTAATTAAGCAAATTTTTAAATTGAAATTGAAGGGGAAGAGATTTTAATCACCATTTTATGAAACTGAAATTATTTTCCGTTATATTTAACTTGGGGTTAATTGAGAAATCAGTTTTGTTCTCTTTATTTTAAGTAAAATCCGCTGTGTGTTTAATTAACCATTTCTTTTGAATGCTCTTTCCCGTGAGAAAAGGAAACTGGGGGAAATGAGTGACTCACTCGGTATCATGGCAACCGATAGCGTCATTTCTTCTTCTTCTTCTTCTTCTACTCAGCCCGCAACTCCTTGGTGATAGGAGACTAGCTGATGAATTTAATGGAGGAACTTATTTTAAATCAGTTTAGCAAGAGACTAGGGGTCAGATAAGGGACCTTGAATTCTGTCATATAAGCTGGAATTTTTTTAAAAAACTGCATAATAACCTGACAATGAGACGTTTGCATCGTGGAGGTAAAGGGAAAGCGATAAGAACATTTCCCAGTGAAACTTCTATGTTGTTATTAAAGAGGCCACGTATAAGTGGCTCCCTCTGGCATAGAAAAAGGGGGCAATGTAAGAGAACATGTTCCACCGACTCTGTGGCTCCACATACACACAAATCCGAAAAGGAAATCTTTAATTTATAAAGAAAGTTTTTCAGGGGGACATGTCCACTTCTTAATCTGAAGAGAATAGATTTTTGAGTGAAAGTAAGTCATTTAGGCGAGAGCGCTTTATTAGTTTTGATGTTGGGAATAATGTCCTCATAATATTTTCCTTTAATCTCGAGGTGCCACTGCTGATTCCATGAGACTCTGACTTTTTTCTGCACGCATATACTGAAAGTTGATAAATCCACATGTGTTGAATTAAGTATCTGTTTCCCAATTCTTGCCCAGTTTGCCAACTTGTCAGTGAGCTCGTTCCCTTGGATGCCTTTGTGGCCGGGGATCCACAGAAACTGTATGCAGAAACCGTTACTAAGAAGCGTGTGTAATATACCCATCACATATCCGAGGAGCCTGCCATAGTACCACCAGCATTTCCTCAATGCTGCTTGGATAGAAAGGACGATGCTTTTAGAGTCAGTGAGAATTAAGAAGGAACCCAAACGAAGACAAGCAATGTGCATTAGCGCGATGTAAATCATTATTAGCTTAAGTTGGAAGGAGCTGACAGCAGGCTCAATTTTCTGCGAGATGACGTATCTGCCTCTCAAGTATACACCAATACCTCCGGTAAGGTTTTGTGGGGATAAGGAAGCGTCCGTGTAAACACATCGATGATTAGGGTACTCAACTTTTACAAAAATCCGCAAATAGCAGGGGTAGTTGTTTAGGAGACAATATTTTTGCCAACCAGTTAACCATGAAAGCAATTAATTCAGATGAGTCTTGCTCCCAGACATTTGTCAGTAGTGTTGTCACACAAATTTTGCCTCCACTGCCAAATTTATTTAGAATTCGGATTATTAATTGCCGGAGTCTGATTTTAAAACCAATGGCAATTTTCTTCCAAAGTTAATGAGCTCTTACCATTGTTGGATGCTTGACAATAGGAGCAGATTGGCTTAATGGCTTTACCCTCCCATCTAAGTGGAGGGGGGGGGCGATATTTGCCACTATGTATAATAGCGGGCATGGCGAAGAGAGAGTTGCGTGCAGGGTATGCCTAATAATTTTCCTTTCTGCTTTCAGCAGAGGGTCTAGAACTCTGAGGCAAGAAGCAGGATAATTGCAGAGGGATCCATCGACGTCACTAGAGAGTTGATAAATGTGGAGACTTCACTCCATGGGGCGCCCCATTTTGCTTTCATGATTACTTCGCCCGAGCTAAGTTACTCTGAAGTTTGTTTTTAATTTCAGACAAATGGGCTCTCCAGCTTACCTTGTCGTCGATGGAAATTCCAGGAAATTTGTGTGTGCGTCTGCATGGGAGTTTGCTTCCCTGCAGGTAAATAGGTAGTGAAGGGGGGGGTCCTTGTCTTGGGATGCACATGGAGAATTTTATGTGATTTTTGAGTCCCAGTCCTGAAGCTTGTCACAGAGTTGCTTTGATATCCGGGATAGACTTACTACTGTACCATATTGCCAGATCATCAGCAAATATGCTTTTCCCTATTTCTCAGGGTGTGTCAACAAAAACGTCTCTAATAAACACGTTGAATAGCGTGGGGCTGAGAATTGATCCCTAGGGGGGACCCTGGTGCTGTAAGGTCCAAACAACTCATGGGCATTTCACTCCAACGTTCCAGAAAATCATCTTATTTGGAATGTTTATGTCTATCATTTTGTCTAGTAGCATACGATGCAGGACTGAGTCAAAAGCCTTAGTTATATCCAGGAAGATAATTCCGGTGTTTTCACCATTCTCTTTTGCCAAAAAGATGTCATCCGTAAGGTTTATGACTGGGAACAAATGATTTCTACCCTTGCGAAAGCTGTAGGAGTAGTCTGGTAAGAGCTTGTTTGTTTCCAGAAACTGCTGTAATCTATTATTAAGTAGCAGAAGAATGGAGCTACTTATTGTTTTCACAATGTCCGTCTGTCTGTCCGTCCCCTTCATAATTTCCGCATTTTTTGAGGTAAAAGGTTGAAATTCGCAATGTAGCTTGCTATGGGCATGGGCACCTTCACTATTTAGTTTGGATTTGATTGGTCCACTGGGGTCGGGGTTTCGGGAGTGGAAATTAGAGGGGACCAAAAGGTCTGCGCGTATTTATGCATATAAAGGTGTCAAATTCGGTATGTAGATTCTTCTAAGCAAGATCAACATTACTGTAAAGTTTGGGCCAAATTGTCCCAATAGGGTCGGAGTCGTGGGAGTAGCAGTCACATGGTGGAGAATGTGTGGATTTCATGTTTCGTGCACACTTTTGGTGAAATCTTCATGATTTTCACCGAAAGTACCAAAATGTGTGGATGTCATGTTACGTGCACACTTTTGGTAAAATTTCGTTCCTTTGTTTATTCAATCGCTTTTCTTACTCTGTCGTCGTTGTTTCATGGCTACTGTCGTGTGTTTGTTTCGGGGTTTTAGTTGTAGTCATACAACATCGTTGGCAGACGACAGGCTAGTGCGGGACGTATGACTGTTTGGGGGATGTTTTCGTTGTATGGTCTGAGTCCCCTGATACCGCTGGAGGGTACACTGAATGCTGTTCGTTACCTGATGATCGTCGCAGACCAGGTACACCCCTTCGTGCCGACAGTGTTTCCAAACTATGGCAACATATGGCATGTCATATATCATTCGTTAGAAAATGATGAGATACGAAAGAGAGATAGAGCTCTTTTTCATCTTCTAAATACTAATTCGAGAAAATCAACTTTTTGATTAAAAAAATGGGGAGGGGTTAAAAAGTGCAGATAAAAGGGTAAAAATAGATGACCTCAGCGCTTCCTATACTTTCCTATACCTTCCTCGGGAGGATTAATTTCTTGTTGATCATGTGCTCAGCAATCTTGATTAAACAGGATCCAATACGTCCATCCAGGGCCTGTATGGCCAGAGGTCGACGAGTTAGGTCCTTGGATGGATCTGGATTCACGACTGCTGTATGATGGTCGCAGCAGCCGGGGGGGTGAAGACTGGCTATCACAGATGGTCACCCATCCAGTAACTAGCCGTGCCTGATGTAGCTTAACTTCACAGAAGTTGTATTCAGTGAAGTTAAGCTACATCAGGCACGGCTAGTTACTGGATGGGTGACCATCCGTCATAGCCAATCTTCACCCCCCGGCTGCTGCGACCATCATCCAGCATTCGTGAATCCAGAACCATCCAAAGATCCAACTTGTCGGCCTCTGGCCCTGGATGGACGTATTGGATCCCAATTAATTAATAAATAAATAAAAAATAAATAAATAAAAAAATAAAATAACTCCAATTAATATAAATAAAAATTATTAAACAGGATGTTAACGCATTCAGCCGATAACTAGAAGGGGAGGAGAAGACTTTCCCGGCTTCAAGATAGGATAGATAATGGTGTCTTTCCAGGTCGATGGAATTATTCCGGTAGCCCAGGAAGTGTTGATTGATCTCAGAAGGTGTGCTAAATGACTAGGGCTGAGCTTGAGAAAAGTAAGTTTAATTGAATTGTCTGGACCAGGTGCTGTACACTTGGTTCTGAGTGCCGAGTAAAGGGCCGTGAGTGTAAAAGGTTTCTCCCAGGGTGAGAGAGAATTCTCAGGGCAGTAGCTGGCTGTCTTATGCTTTGGCCAGTGATGGTCATGCGTTGGTTTGTGGTCCAGCTACCAGCGATAGAATAGCCTTTGCCGACTCATCTGGTGCAAAGATAATTCCATCACAGTCTTTGAATTGTGGAATCGGTGTCCGCGATTGCTTCTGTAGTACTTTTAAGGACTTTCCAAATGTTTCCCGGTCGGTCTTTCACTATTGAGTTTCCTCCAGTATGCCCTTCTATGACCCTTTAGAAAACGCTTGCTTTTTGCATTAATACTCTTCAGTTCCCACCAACATCTATCGCACCTTCATGTCAAGTATTCCCTATTTGGTTTGTTTGTAGCTTGAATGGCCCTCTTGCATTCTTCATCCCACCAACAGGGCCTGGGGACAGAAGGCCCTCTTAAAGAGGTTTTTTTGAAAAGATTGCAACCAATCTATCAGCTCTAGGCTGCTAGAGGAATGATAGTCCTGTAACAAAGAGCTTGAGTCTGGGGGTAGATTGAGCATGTGGCAAAATTGGCTGTAAAGGTTTGTAGGTATTAAGCCCTTTTATGGTGAGGCAAATAGGGAGATGATCGCTTCCAAGCGAGCCCGGTACAATATCGAGGTACAGACGAAAAGTGCAGTTCGAAGAAGAAGGGGCTAAGTCCAAGTTTGCAGAGGGCCATTCCGGTCTAGCTGGGAAATATGCGTGCATCGGAGTGTAGAGGATTTCGAAGTTGTGTTGGCTGCTGAGATCTTCCAAATAGGGCCCGTTTGAATTATATCCTTTGCAGCCCCAGGCAGAGCTCTTCGCATTCAAGTCGCCTATGACAATGTAGGGTCTGGACAGGGAGCTTAAAATGTTATTCCAGTCTGGTCTCTTCAAATATCCCTGGACATAGATGTTATATAGATGTAACATGTTTCATTTAAATGGATGACTATGTCGATCATAGCTACTTTGCCATAGTTTATATTTTGGTTAATAAAGTGCGGAATTTTATGGTCCATTGAAGTAAGAATACCCTCCCCCCAATGCTTTACTCTGCTATTCAAATATGTGATGGAGTTAGGAAATTTTATAGAATGATTCGGTTTTAAAAAAATTTCACACAAAAATAAAATTTTAGGTTTTCTTTGTAGTAGGACTGCATCTTCCCAGTTTGACATGAGTCCCCTGACATTCCAGTGGACAATGACAACACAGTTCATTTTCCTTTGGGACCTGGACATCGCTGTACTGAAGAGGGCTGGAAATTTCTCGCCAGGAGAGTATGGAAATTTTGATTGTAGTATCTTGAATGCAGCTTCAATTTCTTTTGAATCACCTTGGTTGGTGGCTTCCATGAAAGAAGAGATAAAGATCTTTAGGCAGTTCTTTGCTAGCTGGTCAACCGTATGGTTTCCTAAATTGGTCATATTGGACATATTTATAGGGTCCTGCATCACGCATTTATTCAACTGGTTTAATGGAAGATCTCGGCTTAACTGATCCGAAGGTAGGTTGTCAGAGGGGTCTACGTTCTCCAGAGGTTGTTGTTCCAATGTGAAAGGCGAAAGTTGAGAACATTGGATTTGGGAGAGGGGTAAGGTACTATTTGACAGCGACACTTGGATTGGTGAGTGGCAGGCAAAGATGGGTGATAGTTCTTCACGTCCACACGTAGAACATGTAGCTCCAGCCAGGGTTTAACGGTCGTCATCATTTGTCAGATTTGGTGTTTGTGCACCCCCAGGGGAACAATTCACTTGCTGCCTTCGAGACTGTGACATAGGATCTCTTAGTGGAAGCTTTTGTAAGCTATAACGAGGTGTTTGAGCCACTGTTAATGGATGTGATACGGTAGCAACAGAGGCGTAGGATCTATGCCCTGGTATCTCATTTCCGAGCTCCATATCAACGTGTTTTTTGGCCTCGTAATACGAAATGCACAAATTTGCCGTTTTGATTCTGATACGGTCTTCGTATTTAAACTTTTGGCAGCCTTTATAATAAGATGAATGATTCATGTCACAGTTAGAGCAAACAAAAACACCTGAAGTACACTTGTCTCTACTATGGTCTGGGGATAGGCATTTCGAAAGGGGTGTTAGGATCCGGGCATCTGAACTTGGTATGTTCGAATTTATGGCATATCAGACATTGCATAGGCCTTGGTGGGGAACGTGTCACCGAAAAAGATTCATGTTCAAATTTGACTTTATCCGGAGGGGTCGAGGAGTTGAAGAAGATGAGCAATTTATCATAGCGGCCTCCCGGGTAGGGCGAGGCAGATTTTTTGCTGTCCGTTATATTATTTCCGCAGTTTGACAGGCTTTGAAGCTCCTCCAGTCTGGTGGTGTTTCTAATGCCGTAGATAAAGCCTACCGATGTTGTTAAAAATTTCGGGATTTCGTAGCGTAAACAAAACCGGCCAATATCAGTAATCTTAAGAAAGGTGGTGGCTTGTTGGTTTGATTGAAATTTTACGAGAAATTTTCCTGAATTTAGTTTGGTGACTATTGGAGAAAAGTCAGTGAGAGACCAGTTTGTCTTTCTTAAGACGCCGGAGAAAAATTTTCTTTGATGGGGACAGAGGATATTTCATTTGGGGATGTCTTATTTGAACTTTTATTGCCATGGTTTTCGAGAGTTGAAATTGAAATCAATAACCATGGCCGGGCAGCTATGGACAATTGCTCCTCTGTCACATTTGAAGCCAATGATGAGTCTGCTTGCGGCTGACATGGTGGTTTCGAAAAATTTGTTTCATTCATTTGCAGACTTAGTTGTCCTAGCAGTCGGCGGAGGCATGTCTTTCAGCCATTTCTGGGGTTATTTTTTTATGTCGAATCCTTATCTAAATTTTTATCTTGGTTCCTCTTCTTATTACCTTTTTTGATGCTCTCTCTCTTGTTTTTAACCGTGCAAGACTTGGAAATAGAGTTGTCTGACAGTTCTTCTATTGAGATGATATTGAACCTGCTTGGATGATTTTCTGAATCTCGTTGCCATTTCCCTGGTGGGGGAATGTCTTCCATACTTTTGATAATGTCGCTTCCTTCATCCTCCGAAAAAGAGCGAGCTTCCGAGCCCGACGGGGGAGGATCCCCCGTTGCGGCCCTTGAAGCTACCGAGGCTTAGCAACTATTCCCCAGCACTGCTACGACGTCAGTAAGGCACCCCTTGGGGCAGAAAGGGGGGAGGTGCATGCAGCGTTTTCCATATATTTAATAATATTTAATAGGGTTTGATTGAGTTTTGCCATCGATTTATTAAGTTTTAATAGGTATGGGTTGATTTTTTAATGAATTACTTGCCATGTAAACCCCAAAATAGACAGGTGTTACTTTACAGGTGGTAAATGATTTGGTCATCACATTCGTTTTTACCTAATTACTTATTGTCTATTGTGTTTAGAATAGCCAGATTTTTTTATTTTATTCATTAACTATACACCCTAATTAACATTATGGATTCAATGTGCTCAGGTTGGTGTTTTTATTGATTTTACACCTTCTATTTACCTTCCTTTTCAATACACATGTTCATGCCCTTTGCTTTTATTTAATAACCAGACATGGAGCAAGTCTATTTTCAACCTGAAAACCCAGCAGGGTTTGGCAGTGTTCGTGGTTTAGCTAAACAACCAAACCAGTCAGAAAAAGATACATGTACTTGGTTAAGCGGTGTTCCACCTTACATGCTACATAAACCTATTAGACATCATTACTTTCGTATCACATGCGTGTTTTTGCACCGTTCAATCAATTTCAAGTGGATTTAGTCGACCTAAGCAGTTTGTCAAAGCAGAATGATGGGTATAAATTTCTTCTCACGTGCATCGATGTGTTCTTGCGTTTTGCTGGGTTGTGCCTTTAAAATGTTGGTGGGTTTAAAATGTGCCTTTAAAATGTTTTGCTGGGTTGTGGGTGACAGTCTCGAGCTTCAAAAAGCTTTTCAAAAAATCTTTACAGAAGGGCAAGTGATAAAGTTAACAGTGATAAAGGTAAAGAATTTTTAATCCTCTGTATTTGTTTAAAGTATTACCATGTCGGCTATGATACACGAGCACAGCTCAGAATGTGTGAATAGTGACTTAGATATTTTCTCAATTCCCCATAAGAGTGGCCAATGAGAGAAGAGACGTGGTGGGTTACCAACCGACCGCCATCATAAACCAAGACGGTCCGATTGAATTCTTCGTTCCTGGATTGACTGACTTTTATAACAATTTAGATCAAACTATAATCAATTTAGCAGTCATTATCACTAAAAGAGATTCACCTATTCCACCTGGTGATAATACGGGTCCCGTGAATCTTATCCTGCAGTCGTTATTCTCCCAAGCCGATTGTTATTTAGGTGATACACTCGTTAGTCATAGCAATAACTTGTATCCATATAGAGCTTATTTAGAAACTCTTCTGAATTATGATCGGGTTGCTAAATCAACTCAGTTAACGCCATTTGGATTTTATAAAGACACATCTGGGAAAATGGATAATAGAGATGATACAAATATGGGTTTTATATCACGCAAAAGTCTTGCTTGTAATGAAGTCTATTACTTAGAAGGACCTATACATCTGAATCTATATTTCGTCAGAGTCATTTGCTGTTAAATTCGCTGGATTTTTGCCTAAGATTATACAGAAGCAGACCTGCCTTCACTCTAATGTCAGATGCAGCCAACCCTGATTACAGAATTTCAATTCGAAAGCTACACTTAATGTAGAACGCACTAAAGTCAACACAACTACGTTATTAGCACATGCAAAGACACTGCAAACCACCAATGCATATTATTAGATTAGCAGAGTGGAAATGTGTTCATCAAATATCGCAGCAGGTACGAGAAATCATGTCATACAAAATTTAATTACAGGCTAACTTCCTACCCGATTACTTTTCGCATTCGTAACGAGTGAATCACAAAATGGAGCTTATAAGTCGAATCCATTTAACTTTCAACATTTAAACCTGTCATATTTCTCACTATCAATTGATACACAAGTTTTTCCAACACAATCTCTGACACCTGCATTCGCAGAGGGGTCGTACATATGTGAGTTTGTTCATTCATTGAAGGCACTCGGTCTGTGGAAGGAAGACAGAGACGTTGATGTGACTCAGGGTGAATACGGTTCTGGTGTTAATTTTGTAAGCTATGATTTAAGCAGAAATCGTAATTATTTTAATGTTATACGTAACGGTACACTTGGTGGTGAAGTACATTTTTCACAACCTCTGACCGAATCTGTGAACATCATTACCTATTGTCAATATCAGAACTTACTTGAAATCAGTAAAGACCGTTCCATGACCTTTGATTATACAAATTAAAGCTCTATGTATACAGCACAAATTTGGCGTGCATTAGAGAGAGACCCGTGTACAAAACCTATAGCCAGAGGCATGTTTCCAGCGGATGTAGTCACTATCTCAATATAGTCTACCCGTCTTTTGTTATAGCTAATATGGACGTCTCGACTAAACCTGGAACTCATTGGATTGCTTTTTTTTTTATCCCTAAACCATTGTTAGCTTATTACTTTGATTCGTTTGGTCAAAAACCACATGCCCAATTCCACGATTTCATGTATAGGCAAGCTGAAAATTTGGTCTACTATTTGAAATTAATACAGCATCCAACTGTAAGAGGTCATTCGATGCATGACATCATTAACTGTACTTATTCAGACGATTTATCGTAAAATGTGAATTAATTTACGATGAATTAGCAATTAACAATAATAATAATAATAATAATAATATATGTCAAAATATTAAATGGAGTCAAAGTTGTTGTCCTTTAAAAAAATTCCCTGACCATGCTTAATTTTTTTGTATTCCTTTATTACATATATTTATTCTGTATTACACGCATAAATTTTTTAAATATACAGTATTTCATTTGTCTCTATTATTTACTGGTTTTATTTTAATTAAATGAAATACTTTTAAATAAAATTTCAAAGAGTTAAATAAATAACTAAATTATATGTATACATTATAAAATAATTCAAATATTAATTAATAAGTAATAAACTAAATAAAATTATTAATTAAAATTTTTGCAGTGAATTAAATAATTACATAGACACAAGATTACTTTCATTTAAATTACATTTTTTTATTCAGAATTTTACATTTTAAAATTTTAATGAAATCATTATAATTTTTTGTATTATTTAAAAAAAATATTACAATTATTATTTGTATGGTATCCAGTGAATTCCTGGTGCGTCATTGCATCTTCGTTTAATTATAGCACTGTTATTCCTCCTCCTTCCCCTCCCCTCTTGCTCACGAGAATGGTATAGTGGATTTGCAATTAATTCTCTTGGAAGGTCCATCTCCTGAAGCGCTTTTATAAAACGTCTTTGTCCAATGGGAGGGTCCTTCTGATTGGCGGACGGGGAAACTGCGTCATTGATGAAGTTTGAAACGTGTGATCCCAGTAGCTGCTTTCCGTTAATGGATACGATTCCGTTTGAATTCCAGCTTACGATTTCAGAGTATATTTGTAAATAATTAAATAAGCATTTTTGTCGCAACGTTTGGGCAAGCAGGATGGATAAGGGCTTATTATCATCATCGTCAAATCCCGATGGTGATTGTTGAAACCTAGGCGTGTAAAACAGTTATGGAGAAATTCGGTTTGGTGGAGAATCAAGTGAAGACGATAATGGTGACTGTGTTTGTTCAGGGTGAGTCTTTTGTTGCATTTGAATCTGTTCTTTCCGGTCGACATCTTTACGTTTCTCTTCGTACAGATATTTCTGTAAGGTGTCGAGATAATATTCTAGTTTTTGATGCGCGTTCATATTATGAGAATTTAAAATTTCTTTCATTTTTTTTATCCAAACGCTTTTCTCGCTCTAACTTCTTTGTTTCATTGCAATCGCCTTGCGGTTTTTTGTTAGTGTTAGGTGTACTCGTTGTAATAGCTGTTTTTAGGTTGGTGGTGGTTATTAATGATTTAGTAATGTTATTTGTTATTTTTGGTATGATTTTTATGTTTGGTATTTGTTCTAATATTTTTTTGTTTGTGGAAAATTTTATTATTGTATTGTATTGAATACCTAAAAACAACAATCAATCAAAATAATAACACAAATATCAATTTCAAAGAAATATTCAAAACAATAAAGAAAAATGGAACACTAGAAATATAATTTATCAAATACCATGTAAAAATTGTGAACATATCTACACAGGTGATACTAAACGACAATTAGAAATAAGATTAAAAGAACATGAAAGAGCACTTCGCCACAGAGACAAAAACAACCATTTAGTAAATCATTGTATCAAAGGAAACCACACACCAGATTGGAATAACATAAAAATCATTGGAAAAGAAGAAAATTATAAAAAAAAAATTAATTAAAGAAACAATAAACATCATTACAAACAACAAAAATTTAGCCAAACCATCAATAGAAATAAACAATAAATGGACACTACTTTTAACCAATCACCCTAATATACAATAGCCAACAATCATAACCAACAATTACAATCAACTTAGCTTCATCACCTTTCTATCAATTGTTACATTCTTATTTAAACTGTTTACAACTGTCAAATATTTTACCAACTGATGATGAGAAAAAAAAAAAAAAATTCTTGAAAACGTTATTATTTGAAATTTACCCCAAAAATTTGGATCAACACTTCAAAATTTCATCAGTTCTTCAAGATCACCGTCTTCTCCTATCAACATCATCTACACAAGAACTTCATCTACATCCTCAATAGACTGGTTTCATCTCCAAAGTTTTTTCAAGATTGGTGACTTTAATTTTAATTTTGTTTTATTATTACACAATTTTTCCCCATTATAAGGAGACAAAATTCATTTCAAATTTAAACTAATTATTTAAACTCCTTAAATCAATAATCCTTAGACTTTTATTAAATGACAGGAATATTACTTTTGAATTGAATTTATCTTTAAATTTTTTTACCTAATATGGCTTATTAATATATAATAAGTTATAAAAATTATAAAGAATGCAAATGATGAGTGAATAAATGAATATAATATGTACTATGAAAGTTAAATCTATATATATATATATATATAAGAAGAAACTGACTGAGTGATCAACACACAGCTCAAACCAAAAGGCCTAGAAACTTGAAATTTGTACAGAGGTTCTTTACATATTGTAAGTGAGCACTAAGAAGGGGTTTTTCGAAATTCAACCCCTAAGGGGGGGGAAAGGGGGGGTTGAAAATTTAACACATTAACTGGTGTTGCTCTGTATCTTAACACATTAACTGGTGTTGCACTGTATACTTAACACATTAACATGCCCGAGGACGCGAGTTCGATCCTGGCCGAGGACGATGAGGATTTTTTCAAGAGGAAAATCCTGAGATCACGCAGTTTTTTTCGGAAGGGAAGTAGAACCGTTGGTCCTGTGTAGTCGTTTGCCAGCTGCACGTTAAAGAACCCTTGCGAGGCAAAATTTGCAGCCCCTATAATGTCGTCCTGAAATGGCCATAGCAGTTGAAAAGGACGTTAATACCAAATAAACCAAACCTAACACATTAACTGGTGTGGCACTACATAATTAACCATATTAACCTCTTTTAGAGAGGGGGGTAACGAACTATTAACAATGAGCATAAATATGATTATGCAATGAAGGACATAGATAAGGCAATGTTTATCGAAGAGGGTAAGGAATCACATGGGTCTCCGTTGAGCTCCCTAAAAACGTCCAGATGACTGGCGAAAATTTGTGTTTGGCAAAAAAACAGAAAGAACGAGTATTGATCAGTTAAATTTGCAACAGAAAGATAAAAAACTATCTGGGCATTGGAAACATCTGAACACAGAGCAGGAGGGTATAAGAGCTTCTACGTCAAGGGCAAGGGAAATTTTAAAGGATAGGTTTAAAGTATCCAGTGCTGCTTCCCGGGGGTGAAGATGGATAACATTTTAATCTGAACCAGAACAACAAGAGGGTAAGTAAAGTCCCGGGCAAAGTGTGCAATATAAGTAGGTTCATTAAGAATGATGGTTCCATCCCACCTCTGAGAATTATAAAACAAAATGGAATTTGTAACAATACGTAGAATTCCTGTTGTTCGGGCTTTTCTTAGAAGTTAACATTTTCTTAGAAATATTTAGTAATGATCCGTAAGTGAATAAAATGGAATAAATACAAACATTGGGTATTAGAATATAATATTTATTTAAAAAAATAAATAATTTCATAAACTACAATATTTTTGAATCCGAAAAATTAAATACAGTAGCTAAGTGAATAAAATGGAATAAATACAGATACTGGGTAATAGAATAAAATGAATATAATATTTATTATGAAAGTTAAATAATAAAATAAAATATAAATATTTGAATGATAATAATTTATTATAACATGGGGGTATGGAATAGTTGTAAATAAAATATTTACAACTATTATTACAATAAGCTATTTGGTATTTTTTTTTTTAAATCAATGTAGCCATAAGGGTAACTAATACTAATCTCTTATAAACCTTTTCTCATTGGTGGTATGGTAAGACTTTAGCATAGGTTTATTAAAAATTGTGGCATTATTTTTATTGTGCACTAGGTTAAATGAAACGGGGTCTTGGAGGGAGGAGGTCTTACGCATGCCTCGCACGAGCTCTTTGATTGCAGCTGGTGTTAGAATCTCGTTTGCACTATGGGTGAGCGTCATGCCCTTTACTTTAAGTTCGGTCGTGTCGTTCGAGTAATGTAAACAATAATTCATGGCATCAGCTACAACCAATTTTTTAATATATAAATCAGGGCCAAATTTTGAAAACACTTCATCTGTAAGCTCGCCTAAATTATTTTCTCGGGGTAATAATTCATGGCCGATTTCCTCGAGAAATATGCTATCTGTATCAGAATATTTCAGATTTTTGGCAATTATACTCATGACGCGATACAACTTCATCCTTCCATGGCACGTCACGAATAATACAATAACAGCATTCCCTTTCACGTGCATTGTAGGATGGGTTGTTTTATACGTCATGATTAAAATTTCCTCTGAGACGATGTCTAATTCTGTGACTTTGAGAGAAGGCGTATTGAATAGCCGATAAAGCTCTGCGTAGCTATCAACAAACACTGTTGGCTGTTTTTTGTCTTCATTAAGTCCAAGAAAACTCAATGCATTATTAAGTTCTAATTTGCACATGCTACAACGGCCAGGAGTTTTTGAAATTTATCGGGATCCAACAGGACCCACTCTCGCTCACAGACATGTCGATGAATGCCTGGCGCTCGCTTGGAGTATTGGCAGTCACAGGCCCATCAGAGGCTTGAATTTTACCTCCAATAAAGGCGTTAGCATGCTCACTAAAGAAGTGTGTTTCCCTAGTAAGCTTGACATAGACGAAGCATTCTTTATAATGCCATACTTCGAAAATTTCAACAATTGTCTGGCCTTCCTCGAGCACCCTGTAATATTCAGGCGTGCACCAGGTACCTGTCAACGCCCTCTCTTCCTAGTTGTGTTTACACAACTCAGCTCATTGAGTATCAGCACAAGTCCTGCATAGAGGGAAGAAAAGACGCCCTGCACACCTGGAGGATAGAACTGGAATAAGAGGAAAAAGGTTTTATCAAACCAAGCTTTTATAATGTTTTATTTAGTGGCAACAATACAGCTTAATTTTGCAACAATAAACAATAGATACATTTACCTCTCGCCATAACGAAATGTCCAATTGTTACAACAATCAATTCGTAGTAATGAGTTAGTACCATTAGAACACGAACCAATGAACCGATTTGAAAATTTTTTTCTTTATTATAAATTGTCATCGATTCTGCATAAGTGTGTCAAATTGCAGCTCCCTAGCTTGTCGGAAAATTGGTTTAATATTGATTACAAGATTTGACCTAAACAAACTAACACAGCAAAGTTATAAAAAGCTTATAATAAAAAGATCTCGAGGAGGCAACACGGTTCCTTTAATCAGTCCGAAATAGGCATCAGGAGCCTGGTTAAAATTGACTGTGATGACTTCCGGATGTGCTTTTGGATAGACTCCATTTTTATTCACGAAAGGATATAATGAAATGAAATCTAAATAGTAGAGACGCATTTTCTCTGTGGATTCTGTAATACTGCCCGAAAAATTCTCGGTGCGTCCTCAGTAGAAAGCATCACGAAGCATGATAAATGGTCTCTGTTCTGCATTAAAATGCTTGCAGAATACAGCCATATCTTTATTGTGTTTCAATTCAGTTTTGTTCTGGCATTCCCATATAACACGAAAAGTGTAGTTGGGAAGCTTGTGTTTTAGAAAGCAAAGTCTTTCTAGTGTGTGTTGAAAGTTTTCCGAGTTAGTCAGGTTGGGATTAATGCTATGAGCACTTGATACTGTGCATTTGGGACACGAGTGATAATAACAGCCTAAAAATTCAAATACGCTGTTTCGACTGTCATCAACACCGTCTAAAAAAATAAGGACTGACGTGTCTTTCCCATCCGTTTAACGCAGAAAGTATACGCAAACTTGGAAGTTTTGATTGTTCTCAAGCTAACCATTTCAGAGCTTTTAAACTCTGTCTCGATCTGTTAGCGTAACCATAACATGGAATAATTATTATAGAGTGCAGATCCAGATAACACTCAGTACACGGTTGCAGAATCCTGCTATACTGTTGTAATTCTGGAATGGATTAAGATGTGTAAATTCCATCATGATTTCCGCGAATGAGACCTGTAGCATTGTTCCCCCTTAAAGTAACGCTTGCACAGCAGACAGCGAACATACTTGTCCTTTATCTGCCGGGTATGTTGTGATCCCCAGTGCAAGTATCGCCCCCTGCAAATATGGTGTTTCTTGTTCTTTTGAATTGTGGAAAAGTGTCCCGCAACGCTGGCAAATACCCCATTTTTTGTAGAATCCAAACAGGCTTGTAAAGACATCATACTGGTTATTAGTTAAAAGTAAATGAAGAGTATGTCACGGTTTGGGTTCTACAAAATGCTGGTGGTAAAATATTTCATTAATCGATGACCCTATATGGACTATAATTTCAAATTTATTTGCATATTTTTTATCATCAAGCAGTAATGCCTGAAATTCATCCAGGCAATCAACACCTCCAGGGTTCGAGGGGGTCTACACCCGCAGCTTCGCATAACATAAGGGCAATTTTTTTCTGTGTTGAAGTGTGGCCATCGCAAATTGATTTTATATCCCTTATCAAATGCCTCTATGAGATCAGGGTTATTGTTGTGTTCTTCAATGACAGCTGCCTTTTCTGCGTGTGCCATTGCAACCGCTAATGCACGAGGTAGACAAAGCTCACCAGTATTTTGATGACACACGACCGAGCTTGATCGAGCCAGGTAGTCACCGAGTATTACTGACTTGCACGCAACGTTACTACTCCCAGTTACGGGAATTGGTCTTTGTAGTAACACCACATGGATCTGTAATTCATCCATCAACAAACCGCTCCGTGATTGTTCAATAGCTTGCACAGTATCAAGGACCATCTGACCTGAAACCGAATCAATAAGGCTGAACCTAAGATTGATAGCATTGTTCAGGGATGGTGCTTTGATTACAATGCGTGCGTGGTCGTAAAATGACCTGTGTTCCTGTAAAATACGCTGAAATAAATGGTCAAAAATAGACCGTAGCGTATCAGGAACGCTTGCAAGAGGAACAGAATTTAAGTTACTGGAAAACGTCATCACGTATGTTGTGGCTTCTGCTTTATATTTTCGTGAATGTTGTGTGCCTAATTCTCGTAATGTAAAATAGGAATCGAAGTCTGTTAACAATTGATCATTTAGAGAACCACTTGGTGAAGAGGGAGAAGAAGTAGTAGATAATGAGGGTTTGTAGAAGTAGAATGAGTAGGTGAAGAAGGTGAAGGGGGTTAGATTGCGTCGTTGCAAGGGTTTTACATCATTTGAGCTCGTCAACTGCCTCGAAGGGCTGTGACCTGCAGAGAGAGGTTGCCTTGTCATACACAAATTCAGAGGTTCAGTTTGCATTAAAGGGGTTGATGGACATTAATTATTACGAACATAGAGATTGTGGGGTTGGGTGGAAATGGAAGAGGAAGAAGAAGGAGAGGAAGACTCAGAAAGAAACTAGTCATAGAGACATAGATTGAGAGGAGTAGATTGTTAGAGTTTGAAGAAGCTATTTTAAGTTAGAAAATGAAAGAGAAAAACAGCCGAAGTTCAAAAATGTAAACGGATGAAAACAGAAAAAATTTAAAGAGGACAGAAAAGTGTAGGAAAGATTTTAACGATTAAAAAAACCTCTGTCCGTGATAAAGAAAGTGCCCTTTTCTTCTGCAAAGTGCAAATTTTATATAGAAAAAAAGGAGTCACCCTTTTACGGAACTGAACAATGTCAATTATTGAGTAAACTACTACAAGTTCGTGTACATGATGCAGAAAAGTTGGTAATACCAATGGCTGAGGAAGACTCTCACAATCCGATTTTTAGAAATGAAAAAGATTATGGTTCTTGTTCGGGTGTGCGAGCAATAGCCATGCGATTGGAAAGAGATTATTTTCATGCAGTAGATAATTAAGCATTATAATATGTGTAAAACGTTGTTTTAAAATAAAGAATAGTAAGTTAGCATAGCTTAAGAGAGGGGTAGGGATAGACGTGACATCAGCTGAGTGATGAGTGTGATCATGAGAGTTGAACTCTGCAGGGGGAACCAGCTTGACAGCCATTTAGAGTCTATTAGTGTGAGTTTGAGTGCGAGACAGTGAGTAGCATCAAGCAAAAGCCTTCAGCGAGTATGCCTTCAACATGTAACGAGAAAAGTAGGTAATTGAATAACTTTAGAAAGTTATAGAGAATTCAACCACATAGAGCAAATGGAGTTTTATTATTTTAAATAAATAGGAGTTGCAATGGATCTGAACGCAATTTATCTGAACAGTGGAGGAATCCTTGTAAAGTCAATTTCAACAGCATGCATATATAATCTACGTTTAATGGAGGAAAAAGAGATATACGATTTAGATATCAGATTGAAACGGCTTGGAGAGTACAACAAATTTTTATTACCAGCAAATGAAATTAACATAACTCCTGTATACTGGCTAACAATAAAAGAAATAGGCTACACGATCCCCGGATTAAAATCAATCTTTTCTGGAAACTTATCCTACTCACTGCTGGCAGTGTTGATTGAACAATGGAAGAAGGAATTTAGAACAATTTATGGCTATGGAACAGAACAATGCGAGATTATAAGTCAACTATTTCAAGTAACTATTCAGGATGCAGAGACATTGATTTTCCCAATACCTGAAGAACCCAATATTTAACCTTCCAGCAGGAGCCCGTATGTGAGAGATACACAACAGATGAATTTCATTTAATATCTTTAGGCCAGATGGTGCTATGATTGTCTGTCCTTGGCTATTCTCCCTGCTCCCTTTGACTTATGTTCAGTCCCTGTCTGAATTTCGAAGCGTTATTAGGGCTTTGTAGAGCTGCTATTTGTATTTTACAGATACACACAGATATGTTCAGGATAGTTTTGGTTGTATACAATTTTCTTTGTGCTAATAAAAAATCTTTATTGTTTTAGGCTTTATCATTTATTACTTCCGTATCTTTACACTTTTAATTCATCTTTACACAAATGTAAATAGTTCATTAGAAATATTGGCAATTTCATTTATTTTATTTTCACGTCATTTCGGTAATACTTTGGTCATTTTATACTGAGAGTTGATTCAGATAAAATGAGACGACTTTGCAGTTCTGTTACGATGGTGTAATACCATAGCGCCACCATCGGTTATGTTCGATGTGAGAGCCACGTTGTTGGACTATCGCCCGGCACCGTAATTTCCACTGAAGTAGGCTAAGTTTGAGGGACTCCAGTTTGTTTCACACCTGCTGACACACTTTTCATGCGTCAGGAGATTTTACAGGCACATGAGAGAAGGGAATAACTCGTATGCCCGTTGTGAGGACCCAGGACCTTATTAAGAATTAAAATTTACAAAATATCGAGAAATTCAGTTAAAGCCAATTTTAAGGTCCCTGAGCACACCTTCCTTCCGTGTTTCTCGGATAGGGTACGAGTGGGTGGTTCGGCTCAATGTAAGTTGGCATTGAGACTTTTAATTAAATAGTTTGTTTGTTTTTCTTAATAAGACGGACTCCAGTTTATAGTAACAAAACATTTATTAACAATGTAAACAAGATAATAAGCAAATGTACAAAATGGTGTAAATTGTATAAAAGTTAATAAAGAGTTTAATTGCAAAGTAATAAAAAGAATTCATTTTTAAATTAGACGAGATCTCAGGTAAGAATGTAAACAATTTCATTTAATATTAATTCAATATATCAATTATCCTTTAATTACAATTATCTAGATCTCTGAAGGAGATTTAAGGTTTCATGATATAACGTAAATATGTAAACTTTGAATTAATTCCATCTCATCAACATTTCACTTGACATTTAAGTAAGTATTATAATCTGTGTTCTTTCAATTCAATTAGAAGTATTTTATAAAGTTCAATAATGAGTTCATTTTTTTTATAAATTACTTTACGAGTTTTAAAAGAGAACTCGTTAATTATTTGATTGCTAAACATATTAATGTAAATTTTATGATAAGGATTTATGAATTTCTATAGAGACTTGAATTAATAATCATTAATTATGTTCTTCAAAGACTGCAATATTAAAACACCCAATTAATAGCGGTGACCAAGGCAAGGCTTAAGAGGAGCAAGTGAATGCATAATACCCGTTGTTCATGGTTATAAATACTGTATCAATAGATAAATGCTGTGAAAAGGACTTTCACACTAGCTAAGTCGACTGTTTCTCTGATGTGTCGTCCATCAGGAGTAGAATAGGAATGATCAGTCAAAGTCTCGTCTCCTCCCTCGCTCATCGGCACACCTGACGCCGGAGAAGGAAAATCGAACTTCGCAAACAAGACGTAGAATCGTTTTTTGGAAGATGACGCAAAATGATCGAGTCACATGGCCCTGTACGGTGATTAATATTTAGCGAATCAGCCAAAATGATCTCCAATGCATGGAATCTGAGTAATTAGGGCTCACTCTTCAGGGAGAGGAATATGAATAAGTCAATTCGACCTGACAAAGCCTCCGTGGCAATCATTTCATGTCAATAAATATGATCGGTCGGAAATTTAAAGTCAAATTCCGATGGAGAAATCATAGTTGCTGATCTTCTATTAAAAGTTGCGAAATTCTAAGAAATTTTCATAGAAGAGATATTAAATCTTATATTATTAAAAGTTCATTGAAGAAGCTGATTCAATATGTGAAATAAAAGTTCGTTGGTTTATGCCGTCGGAGAAAATAATTGTTAATGATAATCTTCTTGAATAATAATAAGAGCAATGTTCTTATAAAAACAATAAGAACAACATTCTTATAAAAATAGGGCAACCACACCGTCTCCTGTTCCATCTTCCTGTAGTAAGCCACAGATGACTTGGCAGTGTTCAGTTGTATTCAGTCACTCAGTTGTGGGACCGCGCACTTTATGACGTTGCTCCAGCCGAAGATTGTCATGAATTATTCTGGAGACTGTTGCCTGAGAAATACCTTTCCTTTGGTCTAGAATTTTCTGTGTGGGGGGATTTTCTTTAAGCACTTCAAACCGGATTTCTTGCACCACCTGAGTTGGGCGTGTTGGCTGGGGCTTGTTTCTGGTCTGCTTCTCTGCTCGTCCACGTTCATTAGATGGTTGCAATTTGTTCTTTTTGATTATTCGACCCACAGTAGCTTTGGATACCACAATATCATTTCGTTTGCATAATTCCACAATGCACAAAAGACTGAAGTTAGCGTCGGAAAGGCCAAGCATATACTCTTCCCAAAAAGCTGTGATTTTGGAAGCCATGTTTCAGCACGAAATGTCCCAAATAACAGCAACAAGTGTATACTAAGCTAATCCCCTTGAATAGTGGATGAGTCATGCAAATCACATTCCGTCAAGGTCATATGCGGCATTTTAAGTCGTCTCATTTTATCTGAATCAACCCTCCATATTGTTATTGTGTTTTTTGTTTAAATTGTTTCCATTTCGTTTAAAAAATTTTTTTAAAATAAATTGTACCCTTTAACCTATAACTGATTACAACATTATTTTAAAAGGTACACTCTTGAAAATTTACATTTTGCAATAGCATATCTAGGAAATACATGCGACCTATCACGTTCGTTTAGAGGGTGTGCCCACTGAAGGTTAATAAAAAAAATGAAAATTATATACTCTCTCAGCTGTGGGAGGAATAGGCCGACCATTGGAATTAGAGTATTTTCCTGAATGTGTAATCGAGGGAATTTTTTATAATAAAAATAAAAATGAATTAAAACTTGTACTGTGGGTCCATGCGCATTTTTTAACACCTACTGACATTTGAATTAATTAGATTAATGTGAATTAATTGTGGATTAGCTTAATATTGAATAATTTGGAATCGATAATAAATTATTTTAAATAATTTTGGAAACGATAATAATTTATTTTCAATAAATCTGTAATCGGCATTACTTTACTTTGAACAAAACTGGAATTGGTAAGAATTGAAAATGAAAAAAATTGTGAGTAATTTAATTAATGAACTTGGGCAATGAACCCTTTGAACACCTGGCTAATTTGGGGGATTTACCTGGAAGGTTATACCTGGTTATTTATTAAAAATCAATAAAATCAATCCATACCTATTAAAATTAATAAATCGATGGAAAACACCTGTAAATCTTTTGGATACTGGTTATTTTGGGGATTACCTGAAGAACACCTGTGGTTACCTGGAAGAATACCTGGCAATTTTGGGGCTTACATGGCAGGAAATTCATAAAAAAATCAACCCATACCTATTAAAAATTAATAGATCAATGGCAAAAATCAATCAAACCCTATTAAATATAAATTTATGGAAAATAAATGGAAAAGGCTGCATATGCCTCCCCCCTTTCCGCCCTGAGGGGTGCCTTACTGCTTATGACGTATGTCTAAAATCCGAAGAAGTAAAAAATTACCACCAAAAATTCAAAGTTTCAAAAATTCGACTGTGTGAACTAATTTAATAAGCCTGGAGTTTATAAGAACTAGGAATTCGCAAAGGAGAGAAGGGTTGTAATGAGTGAGCTTGAATTGGAGGAAAGCTGAAGCAAGGCTCTAACCAGAGCCACCCTCTTGACGTTTGTACCACTCCCTCCTATTCATAATTTCTAAACCCTTTATGTTCAAGAACACCGCTATTATCAAGCGTTGTTTATAAAAGTTCATGCTGGACGGGGCAAAGTTGGACAACATGTGGAAAATTTTGAAAATACTGAACCAATGAAATTAGACAGATTAAATTGAACAAGAAGAAAACTTGATTCGGATTTATAAAGTATACAATGTTTGGCAACGAAACAAGAGTGGTGGTTGTAGAATTTTGTTGATTAAAGAATAATCGGACAACACAGAGAGAACTGGGCGAGCCAACCGTCAATGGCCACGAGAGCGCTCGGCGGCGTCAACGAGGCGAGCAGCTGGTGGCGTCAACCCAGGACCGAGAGGGGATGAACATAGAGATATGCAACTGGAGGAACTTGTTCTGTGGGTCATTAGTTGAAGTAGTGGTAAAAATGCATACTTTTACCATTCGCTGAACTGTGAACACGGACAACCAGTTGGGGAATTACTGAAACCCATAGAATCAAGCGCGGAGTCATGTGGAAGTTGAGAAACCATCAGCAAGCTAGGCTGTTGGTGGCAAGCCGGAGCGTGGACCTGAGCAACGGCGACCACAGGAACAACGGAGACCCACTACACACGTGGAGCAGATACGAGTGTATAACACCAGGAGAAAATTACGGACAGTAAGTGACATCATCAATACAAGTATCCCATCGAGCTGCCATCATGTGTTTTGTGAAAATGCGATATTTTGTACGAGCAACAGTTCATTACAGTCAAACGAGATCTCTGAAAGGCAAGTGCTAAAAGAAAGCTGACTAAATTTTTTCTATTTGGGCCCTCGCGATAGTAAAACGTATCAGAGACATTAGAATTGTGATTATTTGTAATGTTTAGGACTGACCTGATTCAAAATTAAATTGAAAGAAAGAGCATTCAAAATTTAATTATTATAATTGTATTTTAGCATCACTCTAACTTACTAACACTTAATTTTATCATTATCCATTACAACTTTTATCTTAAATAAAAATTTCTGTAATCACATAGCAGTGTGTTGGTTTTTATTAGGTTAGGAATAAAATTAAATTGTCTCTGGTTGTAATTTAGTTGAGATTTAAATACTATACGATCACTGTAGGGGAGGGAAGGTAGACCCTGTAGAGGTAGCAAACAAGGTTTGTTACATCGTAATCACTTATTTAAAAGTGGGTAAAAGTTCAAATTAGCGTCCCATATTAATCACGAAAGACTTCAGGCAGCTTTGTCGCCAATTTCTGTGACAAATAAAATAAGTACTGACCATTAACCTCCTGCAGTGCCTACTATTATTTCCTGTATTCGGCCGGGAGAAACCAACTACCCCTTGTAACCAAAAAGATTGGCGTATGTATATTTAGGTACACTTGGAGGGGGACGTCGTAGAGAGTGACTGATGAGGTCCGCAGGGTCGAGAGTTATGTGAGGTGCGAAGAGTAGTAGCGCCAAGAGTAGTAAAATTTTCATAATTTTGCACTTAAAATATTCCTTAGATAATATCTATAATATGATAAACCACTCACTTATTAAGTAGATATGTTAAAATAATAAATTCAGAGCATAAATGCGATGGGGCTGCCCAATGTCTTCCGTGATTTTAGGGGACACTACTTTGAACTTTATCTAAAAGGGATATAAACACAGAATGGTTTTTTTCATTGTTCGGTTTATTTCGTTTTTTTTTAAAGAGAAACAAAAACTGCAGTTTAAAACCGAAACTGACCCATCGCTTCCTAACATGTGTATGCCTGAGATGATCAGGCCGTTTCACATCTGCTGGAGAAGCAGAAGCATTGATGGCATCTGTAATACGTGTAGTGACCCTTTCAACATTTATATCTATCTCCTTCGTACTATGCACGCCATTGAGTAGACTACTGTCATTCTTGAGAAAATCTCTGAAAAGTGTCCAATCTTGTTTAAGCCCCATTTATTCCCTGAAGTCAATATTTACATTTTCAAAATTCAGTGCAACCGGTTTATAATCTGAAGATAAATCATCAACAGTAAAATTATCAAATGGCTTATAGAAGCCTTTCAGCAACACAATATCAAGGACATCACTTGTAGGTGAGTGGTCGCAGTCACAGTAATACGTGTTGTTTACAGGACCTATCGTAAAGATATCAGTTTTGCTCTGTATATATCCATATAATATGACACCGTTCTGATTATGACATTTGGAGTTCCACTGTGAGTGCTTAGCATTCAAGTCCTCCACCATTACCATTGGGATATTCCCAGAGAATAGCTCGTCGAGATTTGTAAAGACCCAAGAACTTTACATTGCCAACAGTAGTATCTGTGATTATAGCAAAAGCAACCTCTATTCCTGTATACATCCGAATGAGGTCTTCCCGATGCTGAATACCTTTTTTAACGATAATTGCTGCACCTCCAGATGAGACCTTCACATTGGGAGTAACAATTCTATCTTTGCAGTAGACACAGTAGCCCGGGATTCTGAAGTCTTCGCACGACTTTAGATGTGTCTCACAGACAAATGTCACGTATATATCTCATTTAATTAAATTGTTATAAAAGTCAATATGCCTTCATGAAACTCCCCTGGTGTTCCTTATGACGCAACGAAGCTTACCTCTGTTAATAATAGTATAGCGTCGGTCAGCCATAATCTCAGTGTTTGCTCGTAAGAATTCCACTCATTTGTGGATATTTTTTGCCTGATTCATTATACAAATGGCATATACTGCCTAGTTGTTTGCACATGTGTTGAATGTCATTTATGTTAAATCTTTTATCCGTTTTCGAGACTATTGAGGCATAGGATGTCTCCGGAGTAACTTTAGCTGGGACTCGTTTGACTTGCGGATATTTTGGGCATTTTGTATAACTGGATGTGTGCTGCCCATCGCATCTTATACACTTTGGAGGATCTTCTCCTTTATTATTTGGGCAGTCTTGTGACTGGTGGTCTTTAGCACACTAGTTACAATGATGGGCTTCAGTACACCCTAGAGATATATGACCAAATCGTAAGCAATTAAAGCATTGTAATGGTCTCATATTTCCACGGAACATTTCGATGGATACAGCTAAGGGTCCTATGCGAGTAACATTTCTTAGAGTCTTGTTGTGCTCTGTGTTCGCTAACAGAACCAGAATCATGGGCATATCTATGGATCCTTTAGATTTTTTAAGTCTAATCACTTTCTCAGGAAAATAATTGACCTCTTTTAAGTCTTCCTTAAAATCAAGGTCATAGGTCTTGTCTACATTTCGTATAACGTATTTGAGGACTTTTTCCAATTTAAATTGATGATGCTGAATCTTTAGCATGTTATCAGCCTTTATGCCAGACATCAGATTACTATGTGTTTCCTCATCATGACACCTTACTTTGATCGTCTCTGCTCTGCCTGTGTGTACAGTAATTTGGTTAATCGCCACATGCTTTTGAATCTTGCCCAAGAATTGCTTGATCGGCTGACCGTGAGTAAGTATTATGATTGGCAGAATATAGGAGCTGCTCTTGTTATTTGGCTTTTTAACATTTTTTCGCTGTTCGGACTTGCTTTCTCGGAAAGCAACAGCGATTGTATCATTTATATCAACAACATCCTTAATGTTGTCAATTTTCAACGCTTTTTTAGCCTTTTTGGAGTTTGCAGTTATCCATTCATCCGTATCATTGTATAGCCATTTGCGATTCGTACTAATCAGAATTTTGCCATCGTTATCATTACTCCCTAAGCCGGAGGGGATAGTTTCCATAGGCTGAGGATTTACACTCTCTATTTCACAAGAGTCTCTTAGATACTCAGAACTTTCATCTATAGGCTGATTACCTTTCATTGACAGAGCAGAAAATTGATCTTTGAGGAACTGCTCCAGCTTATTAAAGTTCTTGTTGGCCTCATTACATGCTAGAGAAATTTCCATATTCATATTCGCAATTTTATCATCGATTCAGTTACGTTCCCTTTTAGTGACGCGACTTTTCCTTGTAAATTATCATATTTAGTGCACATTTCTTGGCGCAAACTTATCCTTAATTATAGCATCAAAAGCTTCTAGTCTGTCATCTTTACAGGCATCTTTATATATATCGCCATACGTATATTTACCATCACTTGTTTTTTTTGGCTTGCAATGCCACTTAACGCTTTGCCTGCAATGCCACTTAATGCTTTGCCATTATGATAAATTTTAAAATAATAAGTAAAAATAGTCAGACTGCTAGCTCTGAAAAAGACTTTTCCGGAATACGATCCATCGAAAAAAAAACAGCCTTAAAGAATAGAATATAAAAAACCGCTGACGTTAAGAGAATGCGCCATCAATCAACGTTCCATCTTCAATCTATACCATCTAATAGTTCTCCAAAATATTCGTGTTTCAAAATGTTCTGAGTGTCTCGTGGAACTCGCAAACTGTGCAATCTCGATGATGTATATGAACTATTATTTCTTATAAATCTAAGAGCTCAATTTTAAGAGTCAGTTTAACTGAAAACTGAACTGTTCGAATTGCTTATAACACCACCCTGGTTGGGTCGTTACAGAATGTTTTTTTTGGTTGGTCCCTCCTAAATCCTGTGAGGGGTTTCATTTATTCGCAAACAAAATGAACTTACAAAACATTTAACTCAGAAACCTCACAGGCACCAACACCAAACATGAAAAAAAAAGAAATTATTATTAAAGTTTATTACAAGTTAAAATTCAATTAATAACGTTTATCAGCTTTTAATTTCTAACAACACTTTATGATGAAGGTAAAAAAAAGTTAAAGTTTATAAAGTTCTCTTCTCTTTCTTTAAATTAATTGGTCACTAATGTCTTATTCAGGTGTTTGTCATTATCTTTAAGGGTTGGGTCAAAGTAATTCGAAAAAGCTATAATTGTCTCTGATTGATGTTTGTTTAGGGGAGACCTTGTCTCGCAAAATTAAGTGAGATAAGGGTTTTTTTTCTTTTCCTTTTTTCCTGTCACTAATTTGAGTTTTCATATGCATTCATACCCTTAATTATAGCATTTAAATATTATGTTTAAAACTTTTTTGTCCTATTTAGGGTTACAGTTCTCAACAAAGGAGTTTTCCCATGGTAAGTATTATTCTTAATTTAATTCAAAATGTGTAAGGCTTCTTATAATTTTCTTTTTCTGATTTCTAGATCCTGGGTCACTTTTTGTATTATGGGCAAGGGGCCGGGAGTCAAATTTGAAGACTGACGACAGCGTTCAACAATTCTACTTCGCTGGAGTTGTTGAGGACAAAACTGAGTTGGGGGGGGGGGGGTAATGTTAGTAGGGGTAATGTTAGTAGGGGTAGGGGTAATGTTAGTAACGGACACCTACCCTTGTCTCAAAGAAGCAAGTTGTTCGAAGACAGTATTCCATCTGGTAATTTGAAATAAAGTTCTTGGTTGTGGTTTTTAATCTGCCTCAGCAAGGGGGCCCTGTTTTTTTACTTGATTTGTTTTTACTTGATTTGTCGTCATCATCATTGGTATGACGACTGTCCATGGCTTCAGCGTTTGAAAGATACATCATGGCGGTTGAAAAATAAAAGTCTGTCAGCGTTCTAAATGTTAACTTATCTCTTGGTTTTGACTTGTTATTTCTATGTTTTCCACACTTTTCGGTTATTTCGTTCATCGAGGACAGCGAAGTAGCACAAGTGCTCTTGCCTGAGCTGCTTGCTGTTTTCCTGTTCCAAAATCGTCTGCCGATTTTTCTCGTCGCTCGGCCAAAACACAAGTCAAGTTCATGAGCTTTTGTTAGTCAAGAGAACACTTTTTTATGCACGTCTCTTATTGTTGATTGTACTACAAGGACAATTTGTCAATTAATAACGAGTCAGTACATTAATTATAAAGTCATAGAAGAAAAACAATATCGTGAGGGAAATGGCCAAGAATTTTTCAATAATTGAACTAGACACTAACTCAGAGGGGGAGCCGCTATAATCCCCTCCTCGAAGAAAAATTCTTGGTCAAAACAATCATAATCGTGATTTGTATCATTTAAATGAAGGGCCGGAATTTCATCTTATGGATGTACTCCAAAATATCTTCTTCGGTTTGTATGCTGTAATATCCAGAATTTCTCTTCACCTCGCAGGTGTCCTCTCACAGGCTTCGTTAGATGGGCTGCTGCTTTGCGGTTCATCAAAGGGCGGTTCATTCGCTTCTTCATTTCCCAATCTGGCTTCGTTTAGACTTCCACATACGGAGCAGAACAGTTTCTTGCCCTTACATCAGCTGCAAACCTGGCGGTGAGGACTTTCCTTTAGTCACTCAAATTTCGCACACATAGGTCCTGGCTATTTTCACGTCTACCTTTTAGGCCATCCAGTCCAAGACTTGGATCTTTCGGTTTTGTCTGCGACGATCCGATGCACCACGTCGTTTCGGCCATGATGACTAAAGCCATAATAAATATCATTTGTCTCATCAGAGCCATTTTATTATATTTTGTGAGGTTTTAAACCAAAAAAAACATTCTGTAACGTTTGAACCATGGTGGTGTTACAAGCAATTCGTACATGGCTTGTTAAACTGACTCCTAAAATTGTCGTGGTCGTGCTCTTAAATTCGTGAGAAATAATATTCGCTACACTAGCATCGGTTGGTCCCTCCTAAATCCTGCGAGAGGTTTCATTTATTCGTTAAAAAAGATGAACTTACAAAACATTAAACACTGAAACCTCACAGGCACTAAGGTCAAACAAATAGAAAAAAAATATATTATCGAAGATTAACATAAGTAAGAGTTCACTTAAAATGGTTTTTTTTGGCTTATTTCATTCCTATCAACACTATTCGACGAAGGTAAGGAACAAATTCTATTAAATTATATTTTATTCCTTGTTTTAATCGGACCATGAAAATAGCCAGGATCTACGCCTGTGAAATTTGAGTGATTCGAGGAAAGTCCTCACCCATCGCCGCAAGGTTTACAGCTGATGTAAGGGCAAGAAAGTACTCCACGCCGTATGTGGTAGTCTAAACAAAGCCAGATTGGGAAACGAAGAAGCGAATGAGCCGCCCTTTGATGAACCGCAAAGCAGCAGCCCATCCAAGGAAGCCGTGAGAGGATGCCTGCGAGGTGGAGAGAAATTCTGGATATTACGGCATACAAACTGAAGAAGATATTTTGGAGTACATCTATAAGATGAAATCCCAGCCGTTCACTTAAATGATAAGAATGACGAATATGTTTGTATTGACCAAGATTTTTTTTTCGAGGAGGGGTTTATAGCACCCCCCCCCCCCCTCTAAGTTAGTGTCTAGTTCATTTATCGGAAAAATTCTTGGCTATTTCCCTCATTATATTTTTTTTTCTTTTATGACTTTATAATTAATGTATTGACTCAATATTCATTGACAAAAATCATCCTTGTAGAACAATCAACAATAAGAGACGTGCGTAACAATGTTTTCTCTTGACTAACAAAGGCTCGCGAACTTGACTTGTGTTGTGGCCGAGCGACGAGAAAAATCAGAAACAGCAAACAGCTCAGGCAAGAGCGCTTGTGCTACTTCGCTGTCCTTGACGAACAAAATAATCGAAAAGTGTGGAAAACGTAGAAATAACAAATAAAAACCGAGAGATAGGTTAACATTTAGAACGCTTACAGACTTTTATTTTTCAACCACCGTGATGTATCTTTCGAACGCCGACACCATGGATGAATGATTTATAGACACCAGTTTTGGCTGTGAATATGCCTTTAGGCTTATTATCCCAGCAATTGATTACTAGTAATCGATATTTTTGAAAAAGTAATCGCGAGTAGTCGATTACTAAAAAATCTTGGTATCACCCATCACTAGTATACATGTCGATATAATTTAAATTTATCCAATTTTTCTTGCCAACTTTTTATTTTTCCAAACAATGTTCTCTGATAAATAATTCTATTGTAATTCCTCCAATCAATGATCAATTAGTCACTTTCAATGATGCTTTTACGGTGATTGGAGGAAGAAGAATATATAAACAGATGTTGTATCCTGAACAGGTTAGTCTCTGGAATTAAGTCTGATAATATTTTTAAAATTCAGCATCATCAACTGAAGTCAGAGATGTTCTTGAATTACGTAATTCGTAATGTGGATGTTACGTATGACCTCGATGACTTCCAAGAAGACCTAAAAAGAGCCAACTACTTCCCGCAAAAGATAATTCGATTTAGGAAAGCCATAGGATCTATTGATATGCCGATGGTTTTGGTTCAACTCCCGAACACCGAGCACAACCAGTCATTGAAAAACAGTGTTACAACTGCCTGCGTTTCAGACACGTGTCCATGGGCTGCATGGAAGATCCTCGTTGTAACAAATGTGCAAAGGGGCACCAGTCAAGAGATTGCCCCAAGATCAAAGGACAAAACCCTCTAAAGTGCATCAGATGTGGTGGACAGCACACATCAAGCTACACAAAATGTTCAAAATACCGCCAAGTTCAAAGGATGCCTAGATCTAAAGTGACAGCAGGCAAATCCTATGCCTTCCTATCAAATCCTATGCAAATCGACGTTGCTTTCCTATGTGAAACTCACCCAAACCAACCCAAGACTTCAAGCTACCTGGCTATTCTGTGTACCGTAAGCAGTGCTCCCGCTAGCCTATTTTAGGAGGGTGCTGCGCCCTGCCGCGAGAATAGTGTGGCCTGCCGAAGAGTAGTGCGCCCTGCCACAAAAGTATTGTGCACTGTCACGAGAGTAGTGCACTCGTTCCAGAGTAGTTGTTTGGTGAAACTTGTTGACGAAGAAACGGAAGACTGCTCTATTACTTTGATAAAACTGAACTGTATCGTACAGAAACTGGCAAGCATGTTACGTAGCCCAGGGTTGTCTTTCAATGTATGCATCAAGAGAAAGAAAAAATTGTTCACTAGTCGCGTTCATTACACCCTTGGCCTTCACTGGATTTCAACAGAGTAAGTAATGTAAGAAGGAGAACATTAAGTCTCATTTATGTTCTGTTCAATACTTTAGGAAGATATGGAGTTCTCGTGCTTCGTCTTACGATACTCTCTTTTATTATCCAGTAAGAAATGAAACTTTTTTCTACCAAAATCCCATTAAGTTATTAGAATTTAGCCTGTATTCTTTTGCCGCAATAAGGTCATAGGCATTTTAAAACGTGTGGCTTTTGACTGTTATTACTTTAGATAACATAACAGTGCATGGTGTAGAGATAAGGGCGTGGCATTTATTTTTAATTGGTGCACTTTCGCACTACCTGCGGAAAAATAAATTATTAATCCCCTCCGTAGGACACTACCTTGCCGTGGTGGAGGGCTTATTGGCTTCTACAAAGTGGAATGTAATGATCAACATGTTATCCCTGAAGATCAAATGGATTTTCCAGAAGTCATACTAAACGTGTCCTCAAACACACAAACATTCAATATATTAGTAAATAATGTATACTTTATGTTATGATTACAATAGGCAAAGAAAAATTGTCGGCATTGACTTGATGCTTGGACCAACATCGCAGCCGACCAGAAGATGGGGGAGGAAATAAAAATATCTGGTGGGCCAACATCAAAAAGTACGACTTTGTATTACATTTATCTTGCGGAGAAGGGCTAGAAATATCTGAAATGCGTTACTGGTAAATAGACTACATCTTGTAATCGGAGTTTACATTTCATTTGTGCCTCAAGCCCCAAACAACAAAGGTATTTTACAGGGCCGTAGTCAGGGGTTTGGGGGTTTGACAACCAATCAATTATGAAAAAAGGTCTGCCTCCCTAACAGGGGTTAATGTCCGATTCAGCCGAATTTTTGAAAGCAGGTCCAAAAATTTTAAAAATCGACCTCCCCCCAAGATAACGACATGGCTACGACCCTGTGATATATACATATATTTTTGATTAACTATCTTACGCACGTTTATTAGCATTATGTTTAGTTATAGTTTAACAATGTCTATTTTGAAATACTAGGGTTTTTATTAATATGTATAATCATCGTTTGCATTTAATATGTGTATTGTTCCTACAAAACTTTTATTCTTCATTGTTATTTTAAAAAGAATCACGATGTAAGAAAGTTAACCATTTCAAATGCATATAACAATGGATAGGAAAGTATTGTTAAACTTTAAAAAAGTATCACATATTAGAAAATTTGCACCTATCAAATGTAAATACTGAATGTCTCCAAAGAGATAAAAATCAATTTTGTCATAATTAAAACCTTTTTATTGCAAAATGGATATTGTTAAATTTTAGCTATAACTTTTTTGAATGATTTGCTTTGTAGGCTAGCACTAGAAATGTCTCGTGGGTAAGAATATAAACAGCCAACCAATTTATAAAAAGTTTAGAAAATAAAATTCGCAATTGAATAAAGTATCGCTATTAAAAAAATCGAACGTTTTGCATATAGCAATCACGCAATGGAAGATGGTAATAAAATTTCCAAGAATTTCTGCGTGGTCAACGTTGATTGGTCATTTAAATCGAATGTCTGAAATGGGCATGATGTCGAGATTATGGGAGCATATTTGTCATTGTCTATCAGACTCTTAGGACGTTCAGGACGCTTTTAATTTTGCTCCTGTCATCTGTCCACTATTTGGCAATGAATTTTCCCAAAGTTATCCGGGCATTGTTTTTTTCCAACAGAAGGGAGCAGAAAGGAGGTAGGACAACAATAAAGTTAAAATGCTCAGTAGAAATGGAAATCTTTTGGTCATCTAGACGTATTCATAAGTTCTGCACAGAACTTCACAGTTGTTTGGTGAAACTTGTTGACGAAGAAACGGAAGACTGCCCTATTACTTTGATAAAACTGAACTGTATCGTACAGAAACTGGCAAGC